>NW_022045886.1:131504-166558 GCF_001654015.2 Drosophila navojoa
CTCTCTCTCTCTCTCTCTCTCTCTCTCTCTCTCTCTCTCTCTCTCTCCTTCTCTATATTTCTCTTTCCCTCACTCCATCTTCTGACTGTTGCATATATTTTTTGCCTCTTATTATATACTTAATCAGTCGCCTTCTACCTTGACTGATTTCAGGCTTCGTCAACTTACGATTCCTGCTCTTTATAGCAAGTAGAAGCTTCTTTTCTGCTGAATAATTGTCTCTGATGAAAGGAAGTCGCAGCAAGTGCAAGGCGAACTGATTTCTTTTGAGTCCATTTTCGATGATATATGGAGCATTAAAGCTGTAGCCACTCCCCGAGCAATTTGCTGACCCAGTGCGGCTGAATGCAATGCGGACTGAATGAAAGCAAGTGGGGGAGGGCAGAGTTTCGCAAGGGGTGCGGCGAGAGGTGGACGGGGGTGGAAAATCAATGGCGCTGACTGTGACGTCTGATGCGGCATCAAGTCGACCCCCCGATGATAGGATATGGATGCGAATACGTGTGTGAGTGTGTGTGTGTGTGAGTGTGTTTGCTTGTACATATGTGTGTGCGTGTGTGTCTGCTGCTGTCGAGATGTTGTTTACGTATGCGTAACGCATCGCGAGGCCGCTAAGCTGCAAATCTCTTTAAGATGATACTTTGAAACATTTACAAATGTTTTAGTGCCTGCCAGCTTGTGTGTGTGTGTGTGTGTCTGTACGTGTGTGTGTGTGCATGGGTTACAGTACGCTTGTGATTAGCATTCCTGGCATATCTTACATTTATGTTGAATGTTTCCGTTGCAGCAAATGTGTTCCGCAGGGAGTCAAATGGCGGCGATGGGAATCGGGTAATGTTACGGTTACGGCTCGTTATGCTTTGTCGGCGCCCAGCGCACGCACCGCCTCGCCCCGCCCCGCCCACACTGCTGTTTACCCTATCACCCCATCAGCAGCCCCTGCGCACATTGGCATCAAGTTGTTCTCAGCAGTTGTTGTTGCTGTTGCTTTTGTTGTTGTTGTTGTTATTGCTGCTGCTGCACTGACAACATTCGTCTGTTTATTCGTGTTGCGTCTCGCCTGGACTCGACTCGACACGGCTCTGTTGCGTTTGCCCCTGACTTATCCGTTGTCTATGCGTATTACAAATTTACATCTCTCTCTCTCTCTCTCTCTCTCTCTCTGTGTCTGTGTGGGTGTTTGCTGTCGCCTGCGTGTCCACTTATATTTGATGTTTATGTCAGCTCCGCCTCTCAGACACAGACGCACAATGCTAATGTTTACACTACTTGTGCGGCTGACCATTTATGTGCGGTGAGTGCGTGATTTGATATCTCGCTCGCTGGCAGGTGACCAACCAGCTTTCCCTCCTGCTCCTGCTCCTCCTCCTCCCCCTCTCTGACAGTTGATAGTCATTAAATTTAATTATCTCCAGGCACACACACACACACACAGACACACTTAGATATATATTTAGTTATTTAAACAGCTAAAGCTTTAAGACTAACCGCACGGCCGAGGCTTAAGTCATTTGTAGTTGTCTCACCTCAGAGACTATATAACTCATATGAGTTTGTGGTTGCCAGGCATCCTGATATTATGTATGGCAGTTGTAGGAGCTACGCCCACTACGCCCACTACCACCAACAGCAGCAGCAGCAGCAGCATGGCTTTTAACTTTAGCGTTTTCTTACGTCCAAAACCTGTGAAAATGAGATAATGTGTATGTGTGTCACATTTTGCACAGCCCGGCGCAGCCACCCAGTCGCCTAGGCACCACAGATAGGGTACACCTTGCTTTCTTATACCCTCAACCCATTGAAATAGTCAAAGCAGGATCTATTGGTTTTGTGAAAAGGTATGTATCAGTCGGGAGGAGGCGTGGCAGTAGAAATATTCTTAATTGGACGGACCAGCAGAGTCAATGCAGCTATGTCTCTCTGTCCGTCTGTCTGGTAGTTCACCAATATGTGTTTCTTTTTGTCCGTTCTTTCATCTATCTGTGATTTTACGACTTTTAAGTATGTATATACTACAGGCGAGACTCGATAGATCGAAAAAAAAATTCGATCTTCTTGAAAGAAATTCGTTCACAATAATTCTCGATAATTTGAATTTCTGTGTAAGTCGAAAAAAAACTGATTTCCTTGCCATTTCGAACTATCTTGATCGATCTTCTTTAAATATATATTACATATACAATAATTTTATAAATTTTTTCTTTGATAACTCAACTCATTTGTTTATCATCGATTAAAATTGATGAATTGCTTTTTTTATGGTCTTGCTTATATAGAGACTTTAATTGTTTTTTGTATCATTTTAGAATAACTGAAAAGATTTTGTATTTTATTGTATTGTGAGCTCTCCATTCCCACAAAACTCGCAAAAAAAAAAAACGAATTTAATTTTTATTTTTTGATTATTATTTATTATTATTGGAGTATTTGATTTTATTTTATTTATTTATTTTTTTTTTTTTTTTTGGCTCTCCATTCCTACGAAATTTGCAAACAAAAATGTTTAAATAAATCAACGCATATTGAGGTTCTTATCAGGTTCAGAAACTTTGATTGGGACAGTCCATCTTAAGGTATAGTTTTTTCATAAATAAGTACCCTTAACATAGCTCATATTACAGCTCAAGCACAGTCGCTGCGTAAACTACGCAATTAGTAGAGCTAGTGTTTATGTGTGTGTGTATGTGTTTGTATATATATATGTCGATTGCTTCATATGCAGCAAAGGAGCACAGAATGTTTGCTATATAGATTCCTGCCAGAATTGAGGGTATCTTCTAGTCGAGCAATCTCGACACGAGCATTCTTACTTGTTTTAACTATTCGACTGTGTTTGCTGTTCTTTTTGCCAGCTGCCTGCCTGGCCTGCCCTGCCCTGCCCCGCCCCACCGTGCCCCGCCCTGGCTGGCTGGCCTGGCTGTTGTTCTTGCCAGAGAGACTTGAAATATGTTAGCTTCACGTTGAGCTCATAAACTAACACTAACACCTTGACACGTACGCTTTTTGTAGCCAAACACACACACACACCAGCACACACACACGTGTATATAGATATATATATATATAAATGTCATTAAAATTGCAGTAAGAGTTTGGTTTGGCTAGAAACTGCACGACTTGTCCGTAGTTTGCCAAGCATGCAGTGCTCTATCTCTCTACCTCTCTCTCTCTCTCTCTCTCTCTACCTCTCTCTCTCTATCTCCCTCTCTCTATCTCTTACTGTTGGCTGGCAAATGCACATTGTCTTTTAGACATTACGAAAAGCTTTGGACCAAGTTTAGATCCTCAATTGCAATTTGCTGCTTTAAAGATCTATCAAAAATTGTGCTTGGAAATGCATATAAGAACATCAACGAACTAAGATATGATACCCTGTAAGAGAGCAGAGGGTGTGGCATATTGACAATATATAACAAACATATTTTTTTTTTAATATTTCAAATGAATTTATAGAAAATATATTTTGAGCTTAATTTTTTTTATATGTAATTTTTACAGGGTATTTGGCTTGGTTACTGGCAAGAGCTTAAGATTTAATTTCCTTGTTTTACCTTTTTTCAGTTGTCGCAGAGTGTTTTATACAGACATTTTATTATGTGTCTCTGTGTGTGTGTGTGTAACGGCTTTTGTTTGCTTGTGCACTTTTATGAAGAGGTGTGCGTGTGTGTGTGTGAATGTGTGCATGTGTGGGTAGCTAGTTTCGCCAGCTCGCTCGTTGCACCACTTGATTTATTTTGCAGCTAAAAACGTGCTTAATCATATTAGAGTGCATTTGTGTGATTTAGTGTAAAGCGCAGCAAACAGCGAAATAGAGAAATATATAGAAATCCCAAAAAATCCCCCACAAAAAAAAAAAAAAAAATGAAACAATGGGAACAAAAAGTGCTGGAGCAGCTACATATTCAAGTGACAAAGAATTTAAGTCGAGACAATTGAGAAATTGTGTTGACAATTGGATGCTTAAGGCAAAGCTAAAAGTCAGTCCATGAGTTTGCAGGGAAGGGCTCGAAAGGCAAAAAACGAAAAAAAATTAAAATGAATAATAATATATTAATATTACACCTCTTATACAAATTACCTCTAAGAAATGAGTATTATATGTCTTGTTATTATTTCACATATATTTTATATAACAAATCAATAAATAACAATAACTAAATCATAAGAAAATATGATGAAGCCAAGACTTTTTAGCAAAACTGACCGCCTCTACCAACACCGCCACTTAGCTGCTCAACAAATCTAGCTTAACTTGAGACTGTATACGCAGGACTCTGATTTCAATGAGCTACACGATATCATTTGATAACAGAATTGAAAATCGAAATCGATTTTAATCGATAAGATTAACATAGAATACTTATCGTTTTTTATTAACTACTTGTAGGTTTTGAGCTCAAAGCGTTCACACCAAGGAAGGAATTTGTTTGTCACACAGACTAAGGGTAAATATGCTTTATGGAATCTGACACGCCTCCTTTTGCCTTTTGACTACATTCTCAAATAAATCCTATATCCTGACTTCTCAATTTTCAATGTCTTCAGGGTGTAAAAATCGAGTTTTCCTGCCTGTCAATCGAGCCGACCTTAGCAGCCACATAGTTGAGGTCTTGGCTGAGTAATTATCATAACAATGGGTTGGCTGATTAGAAATCCCGGAACGCTCCAAGGCGGCAAATGCAGATGGCCAAAAGCCGAAGCCAGTTTAGTTTGTAATAGGCATTAGGCTAAGCCAACGTATTTGAAGTAATATATCATAAATGCCCAATGAACAGCTGCTCATTATCTCATCAAAGCTGGGGCCTCAACTCTATTGGGGCGAGCTTCCGATTTGTGGTCCAGTGCACAGCGATGTCAGAGCCAGAGCCAGAGTCAGAGCCAGTGCCAGTCAGCTCGGTCAGCGGCTGTCTTCGGTGTTGCTGTCTCACTCGCACTCTCACTCCGTCCGTCTGGCTGTCCGGGTGCTAGGCTCTGCTGAGCCTGTCAACATCCAGGGCATCAGCATTGAGCTTAGTTGTGCTCGGGCAGCGAGCGAGTGCCACGTTATGTCCAGCTTGACTGACCACGACCGCACCCAAATACCGCAACCAGCACAGACCCTGGCACGTACCCGTGTCACGCCCACAGCGATGGGCGGCGGCAGGGCTGTGTGTGTGTGTGCGGCTTGTCTTGCACGTTGTGCGCTTGTGGCATGTGTGAATTTTTCATTAAAATTCAAGTGACATCAAAAGGGTTGACTGCGACTCTCGGTGGCAAGTGTAACTCTCTCTCACTCTTATTCCCTCTTGCTGTGTGTGTGCGTGTGTGTGGGTGTCAATAGCGACAACTGTGACGACATATTTTGCACTTGTACATTGTCACACACACACACACACACACACGCACGCACACAGACAGCGTCTGGCAGCTGCATAAGTAAGCAGTTGGCTGTCAGCACTTAGTCACTTGTCAATTGCAACGCTGCCGTTGCTTAGCTCATTTGAGCACCAATAATTGTTGTTGCATACCTTTAAAGCTGGCAAGCGTGCAATAAACTGTGCCAGGTTTGCAATGCAGGTGAAAAACCCATTGGCTAGCGAGTCGACACGAAATTCAGGCAGCTGTAAAGCGAACGAATTGGAATAAAATATGAATTTTCCCATCGGTATAGAAATTATTATTGAATAGAAACTGATTATTTTTATTATTATTATTATTTTATTAATTATTTATTTTTTAAATTAATTTTTGTAATTTAAATAATTGTTTTCTTTTTTTTTAAATATTTTTTCAAGAATTTTTTCTGGCTTAAGTCTAGTCTATTATGGGCTAGATCTAGATCCATCCAATATGAATATGGAATATGAATCATGTGTTCAGTGTCAAGAGTTGCACAATTTCAGAGGCGTGGCAAATTGTAAAATGTGTTTTTCGGTATTTTTATTGAAATTTGCAATATTATATATCGCCAGCGCAAACTTTAATAGTTAAAAGTTTTAAAAGTGATTCATGTAGTTGTTGTTGCTCTTTAAGGTATATTTGCTAGTCTGATATATGCAAGTAATAATACAATCACTATGGTCTATAAAACTATACAGACTCCTCCCTAGAGCTAACCGTAAATAATGGTTTCAGGCTCTCTTGGGTATGTCTAATCATCAAATGAATTTTTGTTTTTTTCTGTGACGGCAGAGTGTAGAAAGTGAAAAATGAATTATTCAGCTACGCATAAACTTCTCTATTTATTTACCCAAAATTAAGGTATATCGAAAAAAAAACTGTGTATGGAGCAATTCAGTTCCCTGACCGAAATGTAGTAAACAGTATTTTAGCAGTCGAATGTTGACTGTATCAAATAACAAACTAATTCGAACTGCACAGAGACTACTCTATATACTACATATATACTATAATAATCTCAAAGAAATATAAAAACTATCATACGCAAAAATATCCTCTCAGACATTCACTTTCCACTCACCTCCATATTCCGCCGCATAGATCTCTGCTCTGTTATGCCTCCCCCGGAACTTTGATCCACTGCTTTGGGGCCAAGCTCTGCGCTCATCTATTAATAAGCATAATTTATGGCGGGCCATTTAGAGTGGGAGCGGGGCGGGGCAGGGCTGGCGCCTTGCGCTGCTTTCTTGGCGGCTCACGCAAAAATAATTAAATTTAAATATTAAACAGCTTCTACTCATTTGTCAAACGCTGCTGCCGCACGCAGAGGCCATAATTCAGCTAAAAACCGCTATATAATGCACGAGTAATACGATATCGGCTGCGTGGGGCAAAGGGGGAGGGATCAGGCTGAGCTGGGCTAAAACAGATAAATTGACAACTCACGTGCCGGAGACGAGTTGTTTATTAACCAAGGCCCGTGGCAAAGGAGAGGCTAAGGGTGCTTGAGATATGAATATTTCAGCTGAAATCTGAACTAAAAATAAAAATGATTTCTAGCTGCTTCAAATAGTTGGAATTTGAATCAAAAGGAAGTGAAGAGAGAAAAAAAAACCAACTTTGAATTGAGCAAAAACCCCATAAAAATAACTCGAGCAGGAGCGGGGGTGGCGGGGCAGCGCCTCTGCTGGCAGCTAACCAGCTGGATTCAGTCAAGGCCAACAGGCAACATCAACAAAGGCGAAAAAACAACCGAAACCGAAACAGAAACAAAAACAAAAGCAATAGCAGGAGTAGGAGCAGCAGCAGCAGCAGCAGCAGGAGATGGAGCAGCAGCAAGAGCAAATATGCTGTCGAGGACGAAATAGACTTTTGGTTTTTCATCTTTTGGCCAAATTGTTTATGCAAATTTTGAATAAATAAACAAGATTGTTAATTTAGTTAAATATTTCATTTTTGTGCCGTTTTCATCAGAAGGAATGGCACGCCCTTCAGCCCCTCAGCCCCTCAGCCCTCGGCAGGCACGTGCTGTAGGTGTGGCCTCCTCTTCGGCTGCTTCGGCTGGTTGTCATGAATTTTGATGCCGGCACTCATTAGGCGCTGCCGTCGATGCCGACGACGACGACGACGAGCAGGAGGCGGGCTGACAGCGCAGGGGGAGAGGGTGCAAAGGATTGCGGCCTTATCCGGAAACAGGATGGCAGCCGATGTTGATGTCGATGCTGTTTTCATCTTGTTGTTGTTGTTGCCGTTCTTTCAGTTTTTTTTTTCTCTCTCTCTCTGCCCAAGGCACAATAAAATATATATGTATCTGTATATGTGTGTATGTTTTTGTATTTGTTTGCAACGTGTGTGTGTGTGTGTGTGTGTGTGTGCTGGTCCACTCTTTGTCTGCTTGCTTGTGGCATTTATGTTTGTATTTCTGCACTTGTACAAACACATGTTAATTGGCCGTAATTGTACGTCTTTCAAGCCACACAGAAGGAGAGAGAGAGAGAGGCAGAGTGGGGGGTTGAGTGCTGCATGGCCCAAGCTGAAATTGTAAAACAACAACAACTGAGCAAACAATGAAAATTATCATAAAACTTTTGCCTAAATGTTTTGCCATTGTAATCAAAATTTAAATATTCCAAAATAGGCCTTTGCACACACACACACACACACACACACACACATGACCACATACATATACAAAAGAGTTTTGTTTTACACTAACTCTCTCTATCTGTCCCTCTCTATCTCTCTCTCTCTCTCTCTCTCTCTGCGTGGGAGTCACAAAATTTATGACCATATGACGCTGAACTATGCGTAAGAGTGTGCCGCCCCCCGCCTCCTCGCCCCCTGCACGCCATTTTAATAAACTTCATATGTCGCCTGTCGCCATTTTTTTCTGTATTCAGTTCATTCGTTTTTTTTTTTTGCTCTACTTCTGCTTCTTCTTCGTTTCTCGCCGCCAAGGCAACTAGAGTCTTGCGGCTTTATTAGTCAGTGATTTATGTAGTCAGAGATAGTGCGCCAGCTGCCCAGGAGCAGCAGCCCGAGCGCCAGCTGGAACAATGTGCCAGCCATGTGCATGTCCTGGCTAGAAAATTTATACATGCGGCTGTGCAAGTAGTCGGGCGTGGACAAATGAATGACATGGCAGTGCTCGGCCAGTTAAATTGAACTAATCGTCTGGGCAAGATCTGCGAGGCAAAGCCAGGCCAGGCCAGGCCAGGCTAGGACAGACCTCCATATGCTATGCAGCTTTATGGCCAGCAGGCAATTTAAAAAAGCAAATTATTGAGTGCTTTATATTGAGTGCACACACATGCATCATCTATGCCATCTGTGTATGTGTGTGTGCTTGATGATGGACATGTTTATTTGGCATTGGCGTCACGTATTTGACGCAACGTTTGGGCCTTTAATTCGCTTAGGCTAAAGCGCGACTAACATCACGTTCTCGTAATTATTTACAGGAGCGCCGCGGCAGAAAAATAAACCATTCTATAATAACATATCATACGGAATATGTGTTATTTATGAGCATTACGACAGCAACATATTTATCTCTCTCCTGCTCACAATCGTACTGCCTCTCTCCCCCTCTCACTCACACCACCGACTGCGCGCGGGTCTATGAATAAATTCATTGAAACATGCTCAGAGGCGAGAATTGGGCTAAATGATATAATATTTATATTTATTGTATTTGGTAACAAAGTGCAGTATTTTTTTCTTTTTTTTTTTTTCTTTTAATATATACATAAATGTATTTATTATATATGTATATATATTTTTTATACTTTACATAAAAGTATATAGTTTTATAAAGTTACCCTGCAATTGTAATTTTTATTTTTTAATTCTGACTGTATAAAATTTTCCATCAGAGCTCTAATGAATTCTTCGCTTATTTAAAATTACTTTCAAATTTTAATTTAATTTAAAAAAAAATTTTAATATTTATTTTTATTTACATTTCCATAGCTTACAAATTTTGATGTTATTTATAATTAATGTATTTAAAAATGTGGGAACATATAATTTTTATATCTTTTATAAAATAAAATATTTTTATATTTATTTTAATATTTTTATATATTTTGTTTTTATTAATTTTTTCTTAAATTATCATGTAAAATAATTTTATTATGTTATCTAATTTTTTTTTAGGATTTTCCCACTAATATATATATTTTTATGTGTCTTTTCTTTATTAATGTATTTTAATATGAAATATTTTTTTATATAGCATAATTTTAATTTATTTCTTTTATAAGTTTTTTCCTAACAATTTTTTATTTTTGTTTGAAGTATCTTTTATTAATATATAACTTAGATAAGCATTTTAACTCTATTTTTAGGTGAATATATTTTAATGCAATTTAAATATAAATTTTTGTATTTTTACTTCTATTTCTTTATGTTGGTATTTTTTACTTTTTATTAAATATTTGTATTGTACGCTTTTATGATTTTCATAAAATTATTTATTATTTATTTGTATTTAAATGTTATTTCTCTTGTCACTTTTCAAATGCATCAGCATATTCACATAAATACATTTTTCATTCTCTCTCTCTCTCTCTCTCTGTCTCTCTCTCTCTCTCTCTCTCTCTCTCTCACTCTCTTTGAAGCTATCTCTGATTTGAGTAAAATATTTCAGATAAAAGAACAATATTTGCATAAGTAAAGTCGACACAAAAATAGAAACTAAATTGACAATATTATGCTTACGAGCTGATTTTTGCAGGGCCTCAAGGCAATTATGGAGCTCTTCCCCACCCTCTCCTCCACTCTGTGTTACTTTCTCGCTATCTGTGTGGACATTTTGTATGCAGCGATTACATTTTAAAAACCAATTTGATTAGGCCAGACATAAAGCAAATAGAAAGCTGATTCGATTCATTCGATTCACATTTGATATTTTGGCCATCGACAATATTTCGCAGGCTGGCAGCAACTGACTTGACGGCATCTGACAAATATTTATACTCAATTAATAGAGCCCAGCCACAAAACTCATATGTGAACAGAGTGAAGGCGTGCTAGAGAGTGAGAAGGGGAGAGAGGGAGAGGGGTAGAGGCACACTCATGCTGTGCCTTTTATTCATTTTCCGATCAAAATAATGCCCCATGGAAATGGATGAGAGAATGAATTGCAGCTGCAATCATAGCAGCAGCCCAACTCCTGCTCCAGCTGCAGCTCTAGCTCCGGCTGCCAGAGTCCGAGCCAGAGCAAATATATAGTCCGAAGTATGGGAAAGCCAGAGAAAATATTTTCAATTTCCATTACAGAAGTGTAGGGCGCTCTTGGTGGGCCGCTCGCCTGGATGGAAATTGGATGGGCTGCCCGGCCATTGGATTGCACTGTTTTCGAGTATTATGAAAATTAAATTTTTCATTTCACTGCATTGCCACGGACAGACGGACGGATAGATAGACAGGCAGACAGGCAGGCAGGCAGGCAGGCACTGTGACTCGTCCAGGGCATGAAGATTGTTGCATATTATTGTGGCTCCACAGACACATAGAGCTCCAGGGCAGGGCAGATAATACGTCTGTCTGTCTGCCCGTCTACCTCTATTGATGGCAGTGCTCAAATGCGAATCAATAAAGGGCAAGCGGTAGAAATTTAATAGCCATATTCGCACTACAGCCAGGACGACGATCATCGAATTATATTATGTGCCACTGTGCGTGCGTGTGTGTGGGTGTCTGTATCTCTCTCTGTGTGTGTGTGTGTGTGCATTCTGCGAGCAGTTGAGCCAAATTGCTATTTCATTGGAATTGTGCATGCGAGTAATTTTGTAATGTGTTTTAGATTTTCATTATAATTCAAGCCAAATCTGTTGCCACATGCAACGTGCAACGTGCAACATGAAACTTGCCACTTGTAATATGCAACAGCTAGTAACTGGAATTTAAATTGTTGTACGCTGGATGAGTTGTGCACGTGCTAAGTTCTTATTGCTTTACAAATTACAATTGACCGTAGAGCGTTGAGGATTTTATTTATGTATTTGTTATTTATTTAAATTTATTATATACAGGACTGTGCATAATCGATGACATTTGACAGAGACATGCATAGTACGACTCGAGGCGGCCATTTGAGAGATATATTATATGATTTGGGAGAGAGTATGTAAGAAGTATTGTCTAATCTACTTAAATGATTATTGCCTTCAACATAAAATAAAAATTGTGTTTTTCTTTGATTTCAAATAGACATGGGTCCGTCGAATATGGGCTACTTTGTAGGGCTGCCAGATGGTCCGTCGACTATGGACAGCTCTGTCTGTACTTAAGCATTTTATTTACAATCGAGTTTCGATAATTTGTTGCCTGTTAAGTCGAAAATCGCGGTAATTCTCTCCCCTTGAAGAAAAATCGTGCTCGATAATTCTCGATAATCTAGAATTTTTATTTAAATAAAAATAAAATCCCCTTGCTATTTAGAATAAATGCGACTGTATTTATATTTATATACATAAATGTGAAATTTTATTGAATATTTTTTATTAATTCCGATAGTTTCTAACTCGATGAAGAGCGTTTAGGATTCCATGATTTAAGCGCCAATGCTTTATTTATTTATTTATTGTGAGCTTTATTTCACTTGAATATTTTTTATAGTCACATAAAGTTTCCGCTACAATTAATTAACAAAACGATTTACAGATTTTTTAAAATAAATTTTAGTTATTTCTGTACTTAAATATGTGTTCACTGATTCGATTCGGATTTCTTGAAGGACTGTGGATTCAGAGACATCTTGAGATCTGAAAATGTCGAGATGTCACAAAAGGTTTCTATTTTGCATATAAGCAAAGCATTGAGTTTTAGCTATACACATTTGTTTGCTGTAATAGCTCAAAGTAATCGTTTGAATAGCCGTTCCCTGTTTAAGAGTGAATTATCCCAGTAAGTGAAATGAATACAGTGGAATCCTTACAGCTTTTGATTGGTTGTTTACTCTTTGTTTTTAGATCTCGAGCTGAGTCATATTTCAGACTATGCCTTTTATAGTTGGCAAACTGAGAAGCTCTATAACTGCTTTATGCGCATGGCCTCGCTTGGCTAAAGTCCTGCAGTAAAAACTTCATTTATTAGACAAATAATTTTAGCATTTCAGCTCAAATTAGTTGCTCTACGCTGCTAATTGTTCAAAATACAGACACTATATATACATATATATATGTTTATATGTATATATATATATATATTTCGTTGCATATACATACATATATAACTGCTGCTGCATGGGAATTGCCTTTAAGGAAATGACATTTACAGTTGTGAAGGGTGTTACTGGCGCTAAAGCCAAGGCGCATTTATGGCCATTGCCAGGGCCACGCCCACAGCGTCTTGCCCGCTCTTATGGGCAAGCATAAGCCGCGCATTTTATTCGCGCGCAATGTTTATTAATGAAACTGTTTGCGATTTGCATATTAATTTATGCAAAAAATGCAAACACACACAGACAAACACACATACATACATATATATATGTATATATATATATATCTATGTTACAGCAGTACAAGTACAAGTTCAGAAATATCAGCGAGTCTAGCACCATTCGAGCACCCGCTATGCTTCAATTGAAATTCAAAAGCAGCAAACAATTTTTTAATGCTCTCGACGCTGGCATTTTATGAGGACGACAACGATGCCAACGGCAGCAGGCAAACTGAATTGATAATTAACAAGGCAAATGCGCGTGTAATTAGCATTCATTGGAGCAACGATTTCAGTCGACAGAGACAAAGAGAGAGAGAGAGAGAGAGCGAGCGAGTGAAGTGCACACGATTCGAGCGTTTTTCCATTCGATTCAAGCTCTGCTCTGACAGCGACAAATCCCTGACAGCCGAGACCCAGAGAAATAAAGTCCTGGACAACACGCTCCTCACAACGGCGCCGACTACGATCTGGCTCACAATATGTATCCATCTATCTATCTATTTTGCATTTATGCCCTGGCTTGCATCAGCTTTTGCCGCTTTGGTCGCATTGGCCGCTTGTCTTGTGCTATTGTCTAGCTGTAAGCCCCCTCCCCCCCAAACAAAGTCTCCTTGTCAGTCAGTCAGTCCGCTTGTCTGTCCGTTCCTCTGTCAGTCAGCCTTAAATTCATTCACCCACTGGATGCGTCTGAGCGTAAATTTCATGCGCTCGACTGCATTGCACATTGGCTAAACAGACTTTCACAATTTATCCCACTCTCTCTCTTTGCTTCTCTCTAGCTCTTTCTCTTTCTCTCGCTTTTGTCCTAACCATACACAACAGCTGCTTGCTTCAACTCTTCTAACGAATCTGGCATCAAGAGTCAATCCCACAACAACAACAACAACAGCAGCAACAACAGCTGCTCCAACTCCAACTGCAGCTGCATTTGTGATTGCAATTGCAGCTGGCATTCAATGTGCAGCTTATAGCAACTGCATCTAGTCTATTGTTATTGTTAATAATTTGAGCTTTTGTTGAACAAAAAAGAAGCACACCAAAAAAAACAAGCAGTGGAGTGTAAGCGACTACGATATACCCTGTAGATTTGCCCCTTTTATGAAAATATTTTGTTGCCTATAAATATGTGGAATTATTTATTTATTTATTAGAGACTGGAATTTTTATAAAAAAAAAAACTAAGTTTAAAAAAAAATGAAGCACTAGTAACTGATGCCTTGAATATTTCTTAGCTTCTTTAAAAATGTTAATAATAATGTATTAATCAAAATTTGAATTATAAAATCTCTATCAGCTATATATACCTGTAAATATGCATGTAAATATGTAAATATTTTGAATATTAGCCATATAAGTTGTTTATGAAAAGAAGGCCTCTTTTCAGTGTTCTAAGAAACTCTGTAGACAAGCTCTGTTGAAGCTAATAAGTGAATAATTACAGATAGATGGACAAAACTTGATGCAGAGAGAAGAAGAAATAGCGATGCGGAGATGCGTATAAGGATATGGCGAAATAGAAATCTAGATATGTGTAGAAAAAAAATGCCAACTATTTAAAAAATTCTATAATATTACATTTTCTTTCCAAATATAGAGCTTTTAACATGATATAAATATTTGAAAAGATAATAGAATTTTTTTTAACTCTCCCTAAAAATATACGATTTAAAGGGACTACTTCACATGAATTAGGACAGCTCACCCATAGACTGACTCATAGACTCATACAAATATTTTCTATTATTATTATTACTAAACTTTTTTGCCATTAAATTTTGTAATCTTCTGTGATTAGGTACTTCCCTTAATCTATTTGAAATAATGAAATGTGTAATAAAATTTTAGCCAATAACAAACTCAATTAAATGTGCTAAGCCTCACATGCGCGCTGCTCTTGCCTCGCTCTCGTGTAGGGTATCAGAATGTGTGCTGCTGTTAAGCTGTCTCTTAAATCTGACAATCCCTTTGATTTGTATGTTCGTTTTTTTCCACTTAGATGATTGACAGTTGGCAATCAAATCCACGCAGCATGCTGACAGCTTTGCCAGCTTTTTCATTCACTCGCCCGCTGCTCGCAGCGATCGTCTAAAAGTTAATTAAGTCGACGCGTGTGCGTCAGGCAAACACGCATTGAGCCTTTTGTGCTTAATCATGATCTAATACTCAAACATCGACGCACACACACACACATACACACACATACACACACACACATACACACACATGCACACATATATATATGGTGAATCACATACAATATGTGCGCTAAGCCTTGTATTGCTGCCATTTTTGTATGGGCATCAATTTTATGGCTGCTCGCTGTGGGCTGTGGGCGTGGCTGTGCTGCTGCAAATGCAAATCGCACAAAGGCTGCCAAAAGTCATTAACAATTTAATTCACAGTGCAGCTAGATAGGCCCTAATAGCTGCAATAGCCAGAGATAACAGTGGCTGTGCGTCAGCCGCTGTTCAGCCAGCTGGTTAACAGTAAATGCACACCTGAGACAAGCTCAGGTAGTTTAGTGTAATTAGCAGAGGCTATCAAATTCTATATAAGTGCAGATGCACAACGAGATAATTGGCTTCTGTTGGGGAATATATATGTGGTATATGATTTGTTTTTTCGGGAATAATAATTTTCTATTTTTTCTATTGTTTTTCTATTTTATTTATTTATTTTTTTTTTTTTGTGCATTGGATGCAATTTGGATGCAGACCTTTTCTTTTAAAAAATGAATAAGGAAAAGGTGCAATTTGCCAGTCAAATATTTCAACATCTCTTTTGTTTTCGTTGGTCGCCTATAAAATTAAATCTTTAAGCTACGATATGTCCCTTTCTATTATTTATTTGTCAATCAAAGTCAAAGTAAATAAAACTTATAAGGGAAATCATCTTTGAAATACATTTTTTAATATTTTTTAAATTTATTTGATTATTAATTTTTATTTTAATAATTTAATTTATTTTTACTCTTTCATAACCATTTTTCTGCAGATTTTTAGGTTATTTGATATGTTCTTTCTATTTTTATATACAATTTTATTATATTTTTATAATTTTTTATTTTATTTTTATTATTTTTTTTCTTATTTCTTAATGTTTATTTATTTGTATTTATTTATTTATTTATTTTTTTTTTGTAGTATTTTTCTGCAAACTTTTAACTTATTAATAATACTTGAGCATTAAAAATATTTATATGATTTGCCATTTATGTACAGTATATGGGATGTCCACAGTCGACAGGCCAAAGTTTTTATTTATTTTAATTTATTTAAATTTTATTTATTTATTTATAAAGAAAAACACAATTTTGTTAGATGTTGACGATAATAATCATTTCATTTGGTTCGAGTAGATTTGTTGTCATCATTCTTTGAATATGATATCTCTGACGTGTCCGTACGGAGTACATAGCATATATAGCAAACATATTATATACCAAAAGAACCCACATAAAAAGAAGTTAAACAAAAATTATTATTATTATTTTTTTTAATACAGATAGAAACTTTAATAATTTAGTAAACTTAAAATATTATCAGCTGCAGAGAAAATGAATAAAAATCAATGAAATATTTTGCTTTTCATCAATTTTTTTCCCATTTTCTCTGCCTGCTCATATTGACTGAAAACATAATATTTAAGCCTTCTGTTGTCACTCACAGCCTGTGAATAAATTATAGAAATCATTTGTATTTCACTTTCCAATGCTCTATCATGGTCAACACGGCATACGCAGCATGAAAAGGTCTTGCAGTGCCAACCTTTTAAGCCCTGCGAATGGAAGCCGTTGCCAGTGGCAACAGCAGCTGCGTGGGCTTTGTAAATGAGGCAAAAATCAGTGGTGAAATGAACGGCAAATGCATAAGGCAAATGTGCAGAATTTTTGAGTCCTTTCTGGTCAGCCAACTAATTGGGGACCCACCAGCCCCCACTGGCCATGGACAGCCGCTGGGCGCACTCACTGAAATGAAGGCATAGGCATGACCGCAAGCATTTGCACAGTTAAATGTGACCGGAGCCTATAGGTTTTTGGGGGCGTCTGTGCATATATGTTGACTGATTTCCGAGTGGCAGATAAACGCAACTGGGGCTGCAGCTGCCGGCAACTAACTGCAACTGCAACTGCAACCAGATGACAATAGAAATTGGCTTGGGACATCGAGTGAGTGAGGCATTGGCAATCGTCAAAGTGCCTTTGTCGAGGGCCTCGTTCCGAGCCGGGCGCTTGACAATATGCTCAACATGATGCTACACTAAATGCAAACTACAAACACACACACACACACACACATGCATACTCACACACACATGCACACACACACATGTGGATCACTGTATGATGCACGCGGGAATTGTTGCTGTGCGAAAAGTTGCAAAAATAACGTTAACAACTTTTCTGTGGTGCGCCTTCCGACAGCAGGAACCATCGGACGGGGAGCCGGCGAGTTGGCGCGGGGGCGGTGCGGTACGCTGCGGTGGCTGGTGTTGGCTGCGCTTATTTATGGCAATTAAAGGACTAATGATGTCCCAGCGCTGTTGTCCGGCACATGACGCCAACGACTTTGCAGCGCACTAATATAACCATGCCAACCAATTTATGTGGTCGTCCAACTATTTGAATGCTCTAACAATGGGTCGCTGCAGTCAGCTGTGGGACAAGGCGTTAAGATTTCATATGGTAGAGCTGAACTGGGTTAAATTTATTTTAATATATATGTCGTTCTGCTCAATATCCATTTATCTATATTTTTAAAAATAAATGTATTTTTTAATTTTTGAAATTTTGTATTGTAATTATTTATAAAATTTTTTTTAAATACATATATATTTTTTTTATTTTTGATAGTTGATATATAATATAATAAATATATTAATTTTATTTATATACTTAGACAATTTTGCATATTTTAATTACTATTTTTTTAAATTTATTTTTAAATATTTAATTAAAATAAAAATTGAAATATTAATAAATACGTTTTGGTATTTCACAAGTTTTTTTTATCTCTTCTTCTTCGACATATATATAGTATATAATATCAATTTAATTTTTGAGAATAATTTATTGAGAGGGATATTTATAGCTGTATATTAAGTAAAAATATACGAAATAAGAAATAATTATATTTTTGTTGGATACTTTAAACTGTTTAATAAAAATTGTTAATTGTAAACTTTTGTTTAGCCATTCATTTCATCTGTAAATTTAATTAATTCTTACTCTATATGAATGCAATTATAATATAGAAGAAAATATATTTATAAACTCTTCTTTCATTATATGCATGATCTCTCTGAAACATCTCCACAAAATATCTTCCATATGAATTTCAGCAAAAAGAAAGAGTATCTGATTCGTCTGATAAATCGCCTTGGTTACATTTCATGTTATTATAAGAATTCAGCAACTATTTGCGTTGCCCAGGCAAAAGTTGCTTAAAATTCAATTAATTTGTGTGTGTTGCAACGAAAAATGTTGCAACTTTAGTGCGTGCCGTGGCAGAGTGGGCCAAAGACCCAGAGAGCCAGAGCCAGAGTCAGAGCTAGAGCTGGGTGCCTGTGAGGCGATAACGGCAGCGTATGAGTGTCGTAAAGAGAGTGAGGGAGAAAAAGAGAGAGTGAGAGGACGGAGGAGAGACACTTCGATATCCAGCAGGAAGTTTGCCTAGCTACCTCAGCTGTGAGCTGCTTTTGAGCTAATTTTGACAGTTTTGTGGCAGCGACAGTTGCATTTCCAGATATCCAGGGCAACCAAAGAAAAGTTGAGGCACACACACAGACACAAACAGAGATGGAGAGAGTGTGGAATGTGCCAGGCCATTGTGTGGCCAGTAATTAGATTCACATTTCAGTCAGTCGTTGCTCTGGAGAGTTGAAGTTTCAACTGCTGCTGCTGCTGCTGCCTCTGTGCTGGCCAAATTAGTGGCCAAGATCAATTAAACAAGTCGAAATTAGATTTGGCCAAGGCAATGGCGCTCGATTGTGGCCAAAAGCCGATTAAATTAGCAATGTCCATAAAGCCAACTGGCCAACTGTTAAATCATGAGCCAGCCCCACTATGCAGCCCCATCCATAACAACAATAACGATAACTATCACAATGTGCGAGCCGTTATGTGGCGGTGGTTATGCGAGCGAGAGAGAGAGACAGTGTGTGAGAGAGAGAGGGAGGCAGCAAGATGGCTGCTGCAGCATCTCATGACTGCACGCTCGGCTGCTCATTTTAAATTGACTTCAAACGTTGCTGCGTGACGGTCTGCATGGACATGGACTCACACACACACACACACACACACACACACACACACACACACACACACACACACACATACTACATATACTTATATATATATACATCTATAAAGTCAGTCAGTCAGTCTGTCCGACAGTCGCTTCAGCCGGGATGCGACCACCAGTTGGGACACTGCAGGCACGCACGCATTTTGATGCCATGACGAACGTGGACATGCTGCTGCCAGCATCACCAGCAGCAACAGCAGCAGCAGCACCGCCAACAATATGGTTAACACTTTGCCCTCCGCATGGACGTGTTGCCAATGGCCTTAATTGTGCCACATCATTTATGAATAAGTATGCCTCTTTCATGCACTCTCTCTCTCCCCCTCCCTCTTCCACTTTGTGGTTCTTTTTAAAGGCTGTCTCTGCATTCAAATCAGCAGCGACTCATTGCTTTATGATTTGCTTCGAACTCAGTTCACTGCACAGCCAGCCAAGCAGTTGGCATAGCACGTAACTAATTAATAACTTACTTGGGGGCATTCCCTAAAGCGTAAACTCCCTTAAATCACATGAATATCAGCCTAGAATACTTTAGTAAAGGCGTACTCAGACAAGGCTTGAGTATAAACAAGTCGTGTCCGAGTTGGAACATTGGCGATTTGCCGGCGATTTCTGTCTTTTTTTGGTATTTTTGAAAAGTAAATTCATACTCGAAAATCAAATGAAATGTTTCACCTCTTCGATTTGGCTGGGATTAAGTTTTTTGGAACACAGTTTTAATTGCTTCCAGGATAAGCTTTTTCAATGAATGAATGAGCTGAAAGATATGATGAGAGAAAGAGCTTCTCCTTGGTAATTTGCTGGCGCTATCCATATGTGGAAAATTGTTTTTGATTTTTCGATTCTTCCCATTAATATATAATAATAATTCTGGAAGGCAGTTTCAAATCATTATGTTTCATTAAATATGGAAATTTTATAGTCGTTAAGTGAGACCTGGGAAACCAAAACTTCCTCTCTCTAACGATTTGACAACTAAGTCGCTTTGTGGAACTTAATTTTTACTCTAATACTCAGGTTATACAGAGTTTCTTTGAATGTGAATTTCCTTTAAGAAACCCTCATATCATTTACCCTCATATCGTTATCATTATTATGTCTTCTTTAAAGTGAATAACAAAATCATTTTCAATCTTAAATTTTGTCATATAAAATCTTAAGGCTGACTTTACATCTCATATAATTTAAGCACATCTCATTAATATTTAACCTAATTAAATTCTTGGCGAATGCGTTGAGTTTTTCATTACCGGAACACAGAGTTCGGCTGCAGCCTTTAGCGCGAGCGTCAAATGAAAAAAGTTCCAGAGAGACTTGGTTAAAAGGAGAAAACTGATGTTGAAGGCAGATGGAGGCCACACAGCGGCAGCAGCATGCAGTTAGTAGGCGTGGCAAGGCTGATGGGCGGTCAGGCAGCTAGGCGTGGCGGCAAAGTGTTCAAGAAATGGCAAACTTTTTTTTGATGCGCCCGAAAAACTCATTAAAACGGATTTGACACGTGAAGTGCGAAAAAGTTTTTATTTTTATATTATTTCCCTTTTACATTTTTATGGCAACGTGTGATGAAATCTCTTTCTATGTGTGTGTGTGTGTGTGTGTGTGTGCTAGAGTGGGTGTGCGTTTGATGTGTGTGTTGATTGGCTTTTCCAAAAAGCACAACTCACATCAAAATCAAAATCAAGGAGGACGACGACTTCGACTTCGAATTCGACTACCACTTCGACTTCGAATTCGACTTTGAGTGCGAATTCGAGTTGAGCTCATGAGTGTCGCCTCGTTCGCATTTGTGGATTGAATTTCAATGGCGATTGATGAGGAATACCACACCTGTATGTGTGTGTGTGTGTGTGTGTGTGTGTGTGTAGGTGTATCAACAGCTGTAAATGCGGCAAGGCCGACTAAACGCGCCAGCGAGCTGCGCTGAGGTTTGGCTTTTTGGCTCGTTTTATGATAATGCTCAAACCTGGCGTTAATGAGCTCTTAAGCTTAAATAAGAAACGTGATTTAGTTACTAAGTAAACTACGCAATAGAGCAACTAAGCCAAAGACAGAGAGAGAGAGACAGAGAGAGAGAGAGAGAGAGAGAGAGGGAGGGGGTAGTGGGCGCACAGGTAAAACTGGCAGCAGACAGGTAAGCGACTGTAAGTTTTTGGTAAAATCTGCGCTTAATTTGAAAAGTTCGACTACGCTCGAAGTGGCAAACCTTTTGCCAATGCCCAGCAGGTGTAATAATACACACGCACACACACACACACACACACACACATAGATATAGTTATGCCCGTGTCTATGTATATGTTTACCAATACAACTGACGGCAACTTTTTGCATACAACTTTTGGCCACTTAATTGCCAAATCAGTCGAACGGCGAATTAATGAAAAAACTTTGTGATTATATGCCGCATTGCCTGGGCAGCATCAGTTGGGTGTTGGCTGGCTGGCTGTTGTTGTTGTTGTTGTTGTGGTCAGTTGCTGCCCACACGTAACCAGCATTCAGTCAGATGTCAGTTTTAATAATTTTTTGTAGTCGTCCGGCAGTGTTATCAAAAGGCCAAACTAATCAGAATCACAATCAGCCAGCACACGACAGCAAGCTGTCAGAGAGATAGAGACGGAATGAGTGGGAGAGAGAGGGAGAGCGAAGTAAACCCTTTTCATGAATAACTCGTTCCAGTGATAGACAGACAGACACACACACACACACACACACACACACACACACACACACACACATAGAATTTATGCAAATCTGGCCGAAATTGAAATATGCAGATGTTTCGTTTGAAAATGTATTTCACATTTTACGAAATTTGCAACATAATAAATTCCATTTAAGGATGGAGCTTAGTGCGGTTGCTAGGGGCTGAAGGCGGTGGTAGAAGCGAGTGGAGGGGGGCGTGTCAGGTTGCGGGGCAACTTAAATTAAGTAATAACTTTTATGCGTCTTGACCTTAGGGTGACACACACACACACACACACACACGCACACACGCACACGCTCAAGACTTTGTATTAGCTCGTTGACAATTTCTTGGCTGACTTTTCTGCCTTTGTGGTTGCGAGGTTGTGCGTGTGCGTGTGTGTGTGTGTGTGTGTGACGTATTTTCTTATTCAACTTGTATAAGAGCACTAATGTGGGCTTGGGCCAAGCCGCTTGGCATTTTAGGGTTAATTTTCGCAGCTCATTCAGTGCGGCGAGTCGAAAGGTTAATGTGATTAATGTTTACTTAATGAAAATGAAGTTATCAAGTTGATTCTATCAATTTGCCCAACAGACAAAGGCATGCCTCCTGTCCTTCTCTCTCGCTCTCTCTCTCTCTGCTGCCGACTCATTTGTGCCAAAATAACTTCAAATGCAAATAGCCAAGTGGTTTCGACTTGGTTTTCTGTGCTGGCTGTTGGGCATATTAGTTGACTGAGTTAGACAGGCGTTGGCTAGACCAAATATTTGTTGTGTTTTAAAGTCACAGTAGGAGAGCTGTGAGTGTGTGTGTGTGCTGTGGTTTCTGCAATCAGACGCCTGGGCCTGGCCAAAGGAATTTAATAAAAAGCAGTTCAATTAAACGCTCTTCAGTTGGCTTTACTTTGCGTCCTTTCGTTAATAAATGCGTTTAACGTTTTCAATCAGCCAACTGCCAAAAGGCTACACAGACAGACAGACAGACAGACACTAGCAGCAGCAGCAGGAGCAGCAGCAGGAGCAGTGAGTGAAGATGCGGTGCTTGGGATTTGGTTGCGAGGCAGCTTGAAATTCAGTTAAGCATCTCACTTATTTGCATATAAATTGATTAAAAAGAAAATACATGCAAGGCATTCACACATACAAACAGGCACATTCACACACACACACACACACGCAAACATATACAGAGTGGAGCCTTTGCATGTGTCAACGGCGCAGCAAAGGACGAAAAGGACCTCTGCTCGTTGCCCTGGCTGCCTGTCGCTGTCTCTGGTCCTTCTCTCCGCCCCCCCTCCTCCTGCTGCTCCCTGCTCCGCCCCCCCGCTGGCCCCTTTGGTGTGTCTCTGGCTCTGCCTGCCTCCGATTTCGACAATTTCTGACACTTCAAATGCGTATGATTGTTTCCTTTTGATCAGCGAATTGTGAATTGATTCACTGATTGAGTTCAGGTTCAGTTGATGCGACGACAATGTCAACACGCCCAAAAGGACATGTCACATTTGCCTGCCGGACTAAAAGCTTTGCACACAGACTAAGGGCTTACGCATTC
The DNA here is from genome assembly GCF_001654015.2 of Drosophila navojoa. Next base: position 154,875 of record NW_022045886.1, read on the forward strand.
ACATCGAGTTTACTCTGGATCCCAATTCGAATACCTTATACACACACACGCACACGCACACACACACTAACACACAAATGACACTCCATGCGCTGTACATGATCCGATTTCTGTCTTATGTGCTTAGTTAACCTCATGTGTATTCAAATCTGTCAAATTGGGATATTTATAAATAAAGGATAAGGACGTACAAGTATCTTATGGATATAGAATTTGGCATTAGATCTTGTAGGTATTGTTGGAACTGCTTAGACATATTGTTTGATATATATAATGGATAAAGCTATCTTTGTGTGAGTTTTATTGTTCTACATGTATATTTTATATTTTTTAAATATTTATGTATTTAGAATAATTCTTAAAGGTGTGTTTTTAAGTGTTTATTTGAATTATAAATTATAAATATTATTATTTATAAATATTTAATAATATATATGTCTTATTGAACACATATTAGGTTATATAAGAACCATTCTATTATTATTTATGTATTTTATGATTTTTATGATTGCTGTCTAAAGAATATAAGGAACAAAACTAAAATAAAAGTTTTATCAATATTTTTATATAAATAGAAATAGGAAATCGTAATAGAGTAAACAATCCGGAACAATTAATAAGATGAAAATAGCCCATTTTTGTTTTTATGGTAAACCAATATAGGGTATTACGAGGTAACATGAACATGGAAGTCATAAAGTTAATGGAAATGAGGAGGTGGGTTGGAGCCAAAGACTGTGGCATACCATATTTACAAACACATATACACACAGAAATATAAACATATTTTATTATAATCTAGAGCTGAAACTGCTTAGTCATATTCTTTACTCTACTCTCACCTAATCAAAGCTTATAAAATACTACATATAATTAAAGAAAGTCCATCTATAAGTGCTTGAAATTATCGATAAATTTTTACGTTCTCATGAAATCGATTATATCAAACGTCCTTTATGTAAGAAAGCAAGTCCGTTGGTAGGTTCTTTGCTCTAAAATCATTAAATCCTAATCGATAAACATATACAATATATAATCAAATATACTAACTTAGAAAAAACGTATACAAATATCAATATAAAATGCTATGCTGCGGCATGAGCAGACATTTCAATTAACAAATATTTTACAAATGTTAAGCAATAATTTACAACTATGCTTAAAAATTAAAAATAAAAATAAAATAAATTTGAATTAATAATTTCAATTTAAAAATCTTAGAAAATAAAAAAAAATTTTTAGTTAAAAAAAAATGCTGAATATATTTTATAAATGCATATATTCATATATTATAATAAAAAATATATATCTATTATCTATCTAAAAAATATATGTATAAAAAAAAAATGCTGAACATATTTTATTAAATTGTACTTAAATTAAATTATTTACAGTGTATCCCTGGGTCGACTCTACGCGCTAACTAGCCCAATTAAATTAACTGGAATAACTGTACAAACATTTTGCTAAGATTTTCGTAGCTTATTGATTATTGTAATTAAATAGCTGTGGCAATTGGTGCGACAATATTTTAGTGGCGGTCATTGGCCGCGTTAGTTGTGTTGTGGCCAGTTGCCTGGTTGCTTCAGCCACCTGGCCCAAATGCGAGTCAAGGGCTACTGGCCAAGGTTCGGCGGGGTTCAGTTTGCTTTCGTTTTGCGGTCAGTCATGTTCTATAGGCCCGTGCGCAAGTCGAGCTGGCGGCGCAGACACAAGGTGAAACCAATTAGCGGGCTAAATAGTGAATCACCCATGGACTGTTCAAGAAAATATGCCACAAGAATGCCCCAAAGCGGGATAAAGTAGGCCACATAAGTGCTGTTCAGTGTAGTTGTGCCGCCTACTTTCAGTTTGGTCCCTAAACATTAATTAGGGCAACAGCATGGACATTGTTCGCCAATCACCTGCACCGCTGCACCACTGCACCGCTGCACCACTGCTCAGCTTAATGACCAGCGAACATGCCAACGTACTCTAATCCTCCTTTCAATTAACCAACTGCACGAAACAACACAGACGCACACACACACACATTCACACATAGATAGTAAAAGCAATTGCAATGACGTGTAATTTGGCAAATTAGTTTGTCCTCCGCTATTTGATTAGATGGCTCAAAATTAATAACTCGAATACCAAATGCAACATGTCCCATAACAATTTATCGATTGTTGAGCAAATAGAGATTATTTCTGTATTTCAATATAATCACATTGTTATAGAAGTACTTCCAATTGTTCTACTAAAGACTGAGAGTTTTAGACGTTGAAAATATATGCTAAAAGTTTCACTATTTTTATTAATTAAAACATTAAGATAATTGGACTTAAAAAATGTACTATAAAAATTAATAAATAGTGTTAATAAGTATAAAGTATTATACCATATCAATTCAAGTCAAATTTTAATGAAAATTTACTTAAATTATGATATATGTAGTTTATGCCATTGATGTGTACATTAATTGATTTATGCAGAGAAATTTATGCGAAAGTGCATGCAAAATTATGAATGAATGATTTATATGCGAATATTTGCTGTAATGACTTAAACAATAAATATTCAGTTCTTGAAAATATAATAAAAAGTATAAAAAAAAAAAAACAAACAAATTTTATTTAGATATCATTTACTTATTTAGTAATCAATAAGCTCAAAGAGGAATTACTGGAGTACCTTGTACGGCTCTAATGAACAATATTAAATTTAGAAAAAAAAAATAAATAAATAAAAATATTTACTTATTTATGCATACAAAGTTGAAGATAAATTTACGACATCTTCGAGATTCAATATACCTGCTAGATATACTCAGAGCTACTTAAACATATTTTTTATTTATTTTTATTTTTATAATTTTTTTTTTTTTTTTTTTTTTTAATGTTTTTTCGTAAAAGGGAATTTCATTTTTTCATTTAAAGAAATCTTTTGCATAAAATTTGTATTTTATTTTTATTTTTATTTTTTGAATTTATTTATTGCGGCTTCTGTCTTCGACTCTAAAGAGCAGTCATCGTTAAACCTTAACCTATTTTTTTACACTATTTACATTATTTATAAATATTTACAATGTTCATTATCTGTTGCTTTATTTATTTAGTAGACCACAAGCTCACTCAATAAACATTATGAATTATATAACAAAAAATTTAATTACACCTGCTAGGTACTCAACACTACTTAAATTTTTATTTCATTTTTTATTTTATTTTTTTATTTTTAACAACTTTTCGTATTTGCTATACAATTTTCTTATGAATAAATCTTTATTATATTATAAAGTCCTACTCGAGTGTTATATATGATCACAAAGGTTTTTCTTTGCTTTAATGGAGTACCCCCAGAGCATGCCCAACTAATGATACCCTCTCTCAGTTCACACACAAAGCTGTTGCCGCGTTTTAGTCATTGCGTTTCGAGTGCAATTCTGATTGCATACTTTTAGGTGTTTCGCTTTGGGTTTAGGTTTTGATTGCAGTCTGTCTGTCTATCCATCTATGTGTCGCTTTTATCTACGACAATTTATCGGGCATGACATCGTGTGAGTGTGAGTGCGTGTGTGTGATTTTGAGTGTCGCGTCACTTGTTTGGCCCAGCCAAATAAAAGCCCGTTCCGAGCGCAATATTAACTATCCGATGGGCAGAAGGCCGCAGCTTTAATTGAAATAAAATGTTTTACAGTGCAGCGGGCCACAAAGAGCCAGAAACAGGTGGCCAGAGCACAAGCGAGACAGGTAGAGAGCAATTGGCCAAGCGTATGAATCAGTTAGACTGGCCCACTGTCTGTCTGTCTGTCTGTCTCTCTGTCTGCTCCATATGACTATAAATGTTTGTAAGTAAGTAACTAGTTTCGAGCTCCACACAGTCCGCATTTCATTTGCCATTCATTCCACGCTCTCTCGCTCTCTCACTCGCTCTCTCGCACTGCGCGCTTTGCGGCCTCTGCGGCCGCTGTGGCCGCTGTCGCTCGGTCGCTCTGTCGCTCTCGCTCTCGCGCTTATTCATTGCCGCCGTCGCCGCTTTACCTGTGCTTTTATTTTATTTCTCATTTCATTTTTTTAGTGCCGCGCATTCAGTTTGCATTTCAAAGCCGCTAAAGTAACAAGTATCTTGGAGCTATCCATTCGGCTGGGCGCCAAAAGGAGAACTTGCTGCAAAAGGCACAAATTTTGTAAACACTCGCCTCAAATACTAAGTGCAGAGTGCCATAGAAAAAGTACTCGACTCTCGCTGCAATGGATGTAAGTTGTTTGCTTTCTCATTTTATTCCGCCCCCTGCCCTGCCCGCCCTGCGCTTCCTTTTCATTTCTGTTCTGTTTGTGTGGCCAAACCTGGCCGCACCTGACCTTCACCTTGGGCTTCAATTAAACAAATTGCACTGCAAGCGCTTTCACACAAATGAAAACAATTTCGTTGAGAGTCAAATCCGACGCACAACTCGAGCAGATCAGCTGAGCACCCCGAGCATTCGATGATTCATCCTCAGCCAGCGTCCCAGTCTTTCGCCCTCATCATGTATCAGAGCGCAATTCCCGCAAGACTTTATTTATACAATCGCTTAGCTTATGAGAAACGCTTCGCATTTCTGGTTACTCATTTCGATTTCTCAGCTCTGAAAATAATGCGGCCTTTCATTTACGACTTACTGTGAAATATACCATATATACATATGTATATATGTATGTGCATATAATAATTGTAGATGCGGTTGTTAACTATCTAAATTGAGCCCCTTTTAATCTAGACTGCGAAAGAGCTGTTGAAAACACTTGGCCGACGACTGAATACCCTACTAGCATGTGAAAGATCTTATATAAGGCATAGATATAGATAGATGAGTATGGCTAGCTATAGTATTATGATATAGATAAATATGTCTACATGTTCAGATAGACAGATAGATGTAGGTAGATATAGTATTGTGATATAGATAGATATATGATATAATTATTTATGGCTTATATGAGATATTTTATATATCTATCTACAGCTATATTTATATCCATATATCTATTGATACATATCTCGAGATACTAGTATTATAATATAAACTAATAAGCTAAGCAACAGAAAAAACCCTTGATTTGCTTGTATGGTTTCATTTTTATGCGTGATGAAAGTTAAAGTTGTGAAACATTTCGGCATTTTTGCTCGGTACTATATAAATAAAGTCTTATGAAATCGGATAGTTCACTTTGTTGTTAGGTTTAATTAATGTAAACAGAGTATAAAAGTTTTACTTCACAAATTACTTATTTTCTGGGAAGTGTATAATATACACTGTATATGCAATATTTGTTGAATCTCTGGATGAACTTATAATAAGAATGAGAGAATTGAAAAGATAACGATAGTGTGGATAAACGAGTTTCTCTAGAACTTTCTTAAGAATACATTGACTTCATTAATAATAACATTTTTGGACAGAAGTCAAGTCAGATTGCTGCCAATTTAGTTCCTCGCTCAATCTACCCAAGACTGAAAACGTTTATGCCGGAAAATATGTATTATTAAATTGCATATTAAAAATTGCATGACTTAATAGCAGTAAAGACCTTTAGCAATAGAGCTCAAGACAATGAGCCTTAATTTAACAATTTTAAAAAAATTGAAATTATTCTCCCTTTAGGTTTAGTAGCCCTTTAGTATCACTTTAAACGTTAAACATCATCAGTGGTATAATTTTGAAACAGTTATTATTCTAGAGTTTGTAATTTTTATTTTTTTATTTATTTATTTTTATTAAACTTTTGTATTATTTTTTTTTTAATATATTAAAAATTATTTTTATATACAAAAAAAAAAAACATACATAAATATATTTTTATTTTTATTATTTTAATTCAAATATTATTTATTTATTTTAAACAGAAGATAAGATTTGTAAAAATTTTCCAACAACTATTATTATTTATTATTATTTTTATTAGATTATATTTAAACATATTTTTTATTATTAATAATACTAATAATATTATGAATTGACTTAAGTTATAAATATATATATGTATATTCTTAATCTAGACTAGTCTATATACATATACATATATAAGAAAAACAGACTGATTGAGGACTCCCTTCTAGATTCTTTCCCACTGCCTTTGCACGGGGTAGTATTATATCACCTACTTATCGCCTCCACTATATATTCACTTTTCCATTAAAATAAATTCCAATAAAAAGTCAAAGACTGCCATTGCCATGGAAATACCCATTTTAAAGTTTCCCATTGAAAGTTGGGTCAATCGATGGGGCCGCAGTTAGCTAACGCTTGACATATTGATTGGTCTACTTCACGCACAGCCCTCAAACGGAGACCTGTACACGCTGGAAGCGAACCTGGCCAACAGGGCGCTGAGAGAGCTGACAGATGGCGCCGACAAGGATCCCATTACCAAGTTGCGCTTGCTCTGCCTGAGCCGCGGCGCAACAGGCATTTTGGGCTTGGGCAGGTGAGTTTCATTCGAATTCGTATTATGATTTTCTTTCTTCTTTTATTTTTCGCTCTTGGCAAGTTTGAGCAAATTATTCAATTACTTGTTTAATGGGCAATTATTTAATTAGGGCTTTTCGCGCCATGGACGACGACGGCAGCAAGGCCCTGAACGAGGAGGAGTTCATCACGGGCATTCGGGACATTGGCCTGGATGTGACAGACGACGAAATCAAGCAGATGTTTAACACGTGAGTCTCCAGCCATCACCTCGATTTCAATGCCAAACTAATGTCTTTGCTCTAAAATTAGCTTCGACGAGGATGGCAGCGGCTCCATAAATATGACGGAGTTTCTGCTCAAGCTGCGCGTAAGTTGCCTCACAGGAAATTAAATGAAACGAGATGGAAATTCTTGAAAAATTCCAAATTTTTGCTCTGCAGCCGCCCATGTCGCAGTCACGCATATCGATAATCGATCAGGCTTTCGATAAAATGGACAAGGACGGCGATGGCGTCATCACCCTGGCCGATCTGAAGAACGTCTACTCGGTGAAGGAGCATCCCAAGTACCAGAGCGGCGAGATGAGCGAGGATGAGATCCTGACGGAGTTTCTGCACAACTTTGAGGGCGGACGCGGCAATCTCGATGGCAAGGTGCGAGGCAGTTCTAGATAACAGCCCTAGCTAAGCTGCAGCTAATCTATATTCCCTTGCAGATAACACGCGAGGAGTTCATCAATTACTATGCCACAATCAGCGCCTCGATTGACAACGATATGTACTTTGATCTGATGATGCGTCGCGCCTATGCCATGTGAAGCGCCCCTAGGATATTGATGTCTATATAAAACAGCACTCCATCTCGAGTGTCTAATTAACGAATCTAACTAGTCTTTAGTCCTGCTCATGTTGAATTTATACACACACGCACACGCACACTAATAAAATCTTGGTATTTTTTCCCACAACTGATATCCGACTCCAGAGCAGAGCAGTTGGCAGCTGCAAGTCGAAAGTCTTTTGTTAGATATGCAAAGTAACAAGCGCAAAGTTTTGTCTAAACATTTGCTGCCTGCTCGTAGTTCTACATGCATTTAAGTCGCCCGAGCCCGGGTCTGGCCCATAATCAAGCGGGTGCTGCCAAGACGACGACAATCATTGCAACAAACATGGTTAGTTGCTGAAGAAGACTCTCTGAATTGTTTGGGAATTGTCAGCAGAGGCTGCTTCTGTGTGTGTGTGTGTGTGTGTGTTTGCTGGTGTGCCAGGCATTTATCACACAGTTGTCACAGCAGGCGCTGAGAACGGTTTGAGCAGTCGAGCGATGGCAGCCTAAATGTATGCCTTAAATTATGCAGACACCAGCTGAGATTGTCGGCTCTGTATGTGTGTGTGTGTGTGCGAGTGTGTGTGTGGCAACTTGTGCACTGATTGCAGCCAACTCATACGAAATTTTAATTGCCAATGTTGAAATTACGCAGCCACTGAAGAAGGCCCAGCAACCGCCCCCCCCCTCTCTACCCATTCGTCTGCCCCACCCCCACCCAAAACAGAAAAAAGATGCAAACTCTCAACTCAGTTTTCGCCTAACAAGCTCGACTGCAATCGTCTTCACTGTAAATCAGAAAGTTACAAGTTTATAGCATGATTTCATTAAATTTTATTTACAGCCTGCAACATTTGCATTCGCAGTGCCGCAACTTGGTCTGCCTCAACTGCCTCGACTGCTGCTGGCTCGATTCGTGTCTTCGTCTTTTCTCTTTATTATTTAACTTTAACTTTAGCTGCAAGTTAAAAATTTATCAACTTGTTTGCCATGTGAATTATGCTGCTTACGTTTCGCTGCCAAAACAGAGAAAAACTGTTGCAATTCCCATTTACATATATCAAAAAGTTGTTGTCAATTGCAACTGATTGTTGCTGTTGTTGTTGCTGTTGTTGCTACTGCTGCTGTTATTGTTGGCCACATAAAACCAATTTCAATTAATTGCCTGCCACATGAGACTCGTCGTCGAGCTGTTTTATGCTCTTAAAACTCTTGAAAATGCCTTTTATTGGCTTTCAGTTTTCACACTTGGCTGCCTGAAGTGCTTGCCAAAAATCTCTCTCTCTATGTGTGTGTGTGTGTGTGTGTGTATTTGCCAAGGCAACAACATTTCGGTTTGTCAGTCAAACACACACTAATACACACACACACACATATATGCAATATTTGTGTAAATTATGTATCGCAATTGCAGCTGGGGAAAAATTGAAAATCTCAAAGAGCTGCCAGTCAGCCATTGTCAATGTTTAAGCTAAGCCTTTCAAATTGATTGCAATTTCATATTCACAAATAAAGAATAGAGCAAGCCGACAAAAAATTCTCTTTCTAAGGTCAAATAATTGCAGTTTGATTATGTCTAGAATTTTGTAAATTTCTTTGTTCAAGGATAATCCTCGGCACGCCCAGCATTGTGTGAAATATATTTTCCGCCTCACTGTGCTTACTACAAATCGTTGGCGGGCAGCGGGAGATTGAAATGAATTTGGAATTTATTTATTTATTTTGTTTTGGATTACTCTGGATGAACGAAGAAAAGTTATTCCTCGTAAACGGTCGAGTCATGGGCCAATTTTGTAATATTTTTTTAATCTTTTACAGTGAATTGGCCATTTTAATTTTCTGCATATTAAGTGGGCCAATTGGAATTGGAGAGGATATGCACTAGAATCGACTATCGATACATAGTTGAAATGCTATCGATCATTCACTGTAGTGCCTGAAATGTCATCAAGTGGAGTAGATAGAGTAGAATAGTAGTATTGAATATATTATAGTATAGTATAGAGTTTTATAGTATATTTATATGTATATAGTAGTAGATGTAGATAGCAGTAATAATAATAATATGTTAAATTAATAATTAATATGTTAAATTAATTAAAAATATTTATTTAATAAAATTCAAATTTAAGTTAAGCTGTAATGCATTTGATATATATTATAAATTATAAGTAGAAGAATGCATCTTGTTAACTTGAGGGTTGACTATCGATGATTGATTGCTATCGATAGTTTTAGATAGATTTACTAATGTGCTATGCTATAGTATCTATTGAAGGAACAGCACTTTAATCACTTAAATAGCAATCGGTCATTTAATATAATAATATCGATACTGAATGAGATCAGCTAGAGGATTAGATAGTAGCAAATTCTTGTGAAGGATGACAAAATTCACTACAATAGCTATAGAGCTGACTATCGATAATTTACTTAAGTAGAACTGCAAGAGACCTGCGATAGATAGATAGCGAGCAGCGAAAATAAAATAAAATTAAATAGAAATATTAATATAATAATATTTTTATTTAATTAGAGTTAAAATACATTTAAAATATATAAACTAAATCAATAAGCAAGCAAAGGAAGTCAAATAAAATATTTGTTTAAATCTTAATCACGAACAACTACTATTCCATCTAGTATCATGTATATATATACATATATATCTCTGTAAAATCTCAATTAAATATGCTGTGCCATGTTATTTTTGGTCATTTGCTTTCGCAGCTGTCCATTTGTCGCTGGTCCTTTGGCCAAGTGTAATTGCAGCAGTTCCTGCCGTGGCTGCCCTGGCTAAATAAGCGTAAATTGCGCCATTTCGATCGCATTAACTCACAAATTAGCTGCTAATTAATTGTGCATTAAAATATCGAACAATGCTGTACAAATGGAATACATAAATTAAATGCAGCACGAGCAGCAGGAGCAGCAGGAGTAGCAGCTGCTTTCTCGCTGTTGTCCTTGTTTGACCAAATGGATGAATTTGTCGCACTCATTCGGCCACACACTGTGGCGGCTTATGCATTATTGAAATCTAGTTAACACTTGCTATTTGTTGCTGATTGAAAAATGCCAACGAGACAAGAAAAGCCGAAGAAGAAAAGCCCGGGGCGAGCCCAAAGGAAAGGCCCACACATAAAGATGATAATAAAAGACAGTCACACTCGACTGGCCAGGGGGCGCATCATTGAAGGAGTATTGAATAAATTTCAAAGAGAGAGCCAGAGGGAGAGAGAGCGAGAGAGAGAGTGAGTGAGTGTGTCAAAAATGGAGAGTCCTCTATACTCTGTCCCCCCTGTATAGGCATGGAGGCTGCAAAATATTTCAGTCACGTTTTAAATGTAAAAATCTCAATCACGTGATCGAAATGCGCGCATTCAAAATATGCACAAGCAAGCATCCAAAAAGTCAAGCAGACAGAGACAAAACTAGATAGAAGGAGAGAGAGAGAGAGAGAGAGAGAGAGAGTGTGCACGAATGAACTGTAGTGTTCGGCCTGGTTTCTGGGCATTTGGGCCAGCTGTAAATCGAAATGAAGCCCAAAACCGAAAATAAAATGTGGCTGCGGCTCTTAACAGGTACTTGCTGAATCGATGATTTAATGTCCCCTCATCTAATGATGATGCTGACGATGATGATGATTCTGTTGCTGTTGCTGTTGCTGTTGATGTCGTTGCTTGTATTTGTGGCCAGCTGCTGGCTGGGCATTCGCTCAAATTGCATAAAATATGCAAAAAGCTTAACAAACTGCGCGCATCGTTGATTGAAATATCGAAAAATCAAGCTCCATTTACAGCAGCACCTGTAATGCACACTCACGCACACACTCACACACACACACATATGTCGAGTGCAATGGCAACTGCTGCACAATGCACGCTACAATTTCCGTTTCCGCGTATAATTTTCACACCTCAGTCTGATTGAATTGTTCGTCTGGTTCATCATTTGATTTTCCATTTTTCGCGCGCCCGCTCTGTGCGATTTTCTTTTATTTTCGGACAGAGCACAATATGTTAATACGAGTGCACATTAAATGGCTGCCATCTGCCTGATTGCCGTCGCATTTAATTGTCAGTTATTAATCCACCGAGCTTAATCGCCTGCAATTGCCCCGCCCCTCCCCCCCACCCCTCACCTATTTACCAAATAATAGCATATGCACTGCGGGCAGAGTAATTTCTATTTAATGGCCAGCCAGGGAATACGCCCCAACTGCAGAGCAAATAAATGCGAGGTATATAAAAAAAAAAAGATGAGTAGGATTACAGTAAAAAGTTTGCAAATAAATGAATTTGTAATATTTATTTAGTATTTCGATTAATTTAATTGAATTTTAATGAATTTTTAATTTATAATATATTTATTTTATATTTTATATTTTATATTTTATATTTTATATTTTATATTTTATATTTTA
>NW_022045886.1:166568-190511 GCF_001654015.2 Drosophila navojoa
ATATTTTATATTTTATATTTCATATTTTATATTTTATATTTTACATTTTATATTTTGTATTTTATATTTTACATTTACATTTTCTGTTCCTTATATGGAAGTCCGTCTGTAGCTGACAATAATATTTATTGAATTGATTTAAAAATGCCAAAATTTAGCTGTCCATTCTGTTGTCACGCCCACGCCCACGGCCACGCCCAGTGGCAGCTGCTGTTTGACCCTATCATTATTTCAGCGCAAATGTTGTGGCATTGCGCATACGACGCGTTGGCAGCCGAATAAAAATTGTCGCTTATACATACGCAATTTTTGGACGCTGGTCAACTAAGCAGCGGGTGCTAAATGTTAAATGTTAAATGTTAATTTCCCCACAGCAATGACTGTGCACCAGCAACAGCAACAACAGCAGCTAGCATAACAACAGAGAAATTTTTAGTTTCATTTCGTGCGGCGAAAAATGAACATGCAAATGGCCTTTTTATTATGGACATTATTGCGTCCGAAAAATGTGCTATTGAATGCATTAGTTGTGTGTGCGTGTGTGTGTGTGTGTGTGATTGGCAATCAAGTCCCGCTGCGGTTTTGTTCGCCATTCATATGCAAAAATTTCTCATATATATTTTTAGCCCGCAACAAAAAATCAATTTGTAAATGTTTTTAGTGGCATTGCAACTTTGACATTTCGCTCACAGCTGTCATTGCTGTTGCTGTTGCTGTTGTTGTTGTTGCGTTTACATTTTTTCCCTTCTTTTTTTTTTTTGTTGTTGTTGCATCTGTCTGCTGGCCACTGGCAACTGACCCCATTGGCAGCGCTGTCCGTTTGTAATTAGCGATTGCCCACTCAGAGCTGCCTCTTTGTACTCTGCTGTCTGCTGGCGCTACTCCTCCTCCTCCTCCTGCTCCTGCTACTGCTGCCACTGCTGCTGCTGGTGCTATTTGGGGAGTTTTTGACCTCAATTGCTTTGTCACCATTTCAATTTGCAATTTCAGCCATTAACTAGTTACACTCAATGCAATTAAACTTGCACTTTTGCAGCAGCAGCAGCAGCGGCAGCAGCAGCAGGAGCAGCAGCAGCGGCAGCAGCAGCAGGAGCAGCAGCAGCAGCTGAGCTACTCATGCGAATGGGGCAAGGTAGTGCGCGCCGTGTTGCAAGTAGTTCACGCGAAACTTGGCCAGCTCGCAATTTGCAGCTCGCTCGATTTGTGCTCGGTCTGTCCCCAGCCAGCAGCAGTCGCAGTCGCAGTTCCCATTTGGCTGCCACGCCCACCTGCTCCACAGAACGCTGCCTCAGTCCTTCATTCAGGACATGCTGTTTCTGTCATGTTGTCAGCGGTCTGTGCAACCGCAATGTGTTGCTGTTGTTGTTGCTGTTGCTGTTGTTGTTGTTGTTGTGGCATAGAGTGAAAGTGTGGGGCACTCAACATAGCGACACCAAATGCCGAACATCCCGTTGCCCGGTGCGTTCCATTGGAATAATTTGAAAATGGGAATAATAAAAAAACGAAGAGGAGCAAGAAGCAACAGCAAAGAGAGAGTGAGAGCGAGAGGCGAACAGTGTAAAAATTGTATCTTCTCATTGAGTTAATTGCAAATTGGATGAAATTGTAATTTTACACTTCATTTCATTCAATTCATGGCTGATTGACAATTTAGTTTTTCATTAAGGTGGCCCCAGCGACGGGCGACAACGTTAACTGGATCATCGATACGTGTGGCAGACGGCATGTGGCATGTGGCAAGCGGAACGTAGCAGAGCAACTGGCAAACTTGGAGCAATTCATATTTTGATATGCATTTTCATATATGGGCTGGTAATTGTAATTGTAATAGCCATACAGTCGAGTCTTGATAAATCGAAAATCGCGATAAATCGAAAGCAATTCTATGCCCTTGAAAAAAGTTGTTATCGATAATTCTCGATAATTTGAGTTTTTAAGTAAATCGAATGATGAATTCATTATCTGCCTATCCAATTAAAACTGTATCGAGTCCTTCGACAGATATGCAACTGTCTTTACATAAAGAACTCAAACTTCTCACGTTTGATGAGCTGAGGGAAGGCACAGAGGAAATGCAGCGAGGTATTATCGAAATACTGAAGCCTACTCGCAGCAGTATTACTACCGGTTCGACCTTTAAGGCGAGTGAAGCGACAAAGATTTGGCCAAGATGCATGGACGGCAGTAAGATGACCTCCATTTTGATTCCTCTTATTTTCGATTAGTGTTACTACCAATACTACTACTACTTCTGCTACTATTACTACTACTAGTTCTACGACTATTACTACTACTACTACTACTAGTTCTACTACTATTACTACTACTACTTCTGCTACTATTACTACTACTAGTTCTACGACTATTACTACTACTACTACTACTAGTTCTACTACTATTACTACTACTACTACTACTACTTCTACTACTATTACTACTACTGCTACTACCAGTTTTACTACTTCTACTACTATTACTACTACTGCTACTACCAGTTTTACTACTACTAGTTCTACGACTATTACTACTACTACTACTACTAGTTCTACAACTATTACTACTACTACTTCTACTACTATTACTACTACTACTACTACTAGTTCAACTACTATTACTACTAATGCCATGCCGTAACTCCCATCGATTTCATATGTATTTTCACGTTGAGCCAAATCTCGCTCAGTGAAATATTATACAGCATAAATGGTTAATATTAAATCTTTAGCTGCATTTGGACAGCGGGCAGCGGGCAGCGGGCAGCGCAGCTTGTTTAGTGAATGCATGGACGGCTTTTATGTTGAAGTGGCTCGTGTCCTGACGCAGGACACATGAATTATTGACGGGCGTGCAGCAACCGCGGAAAGTTTTGCGAGTGTGCATGGCAAATGTTGCGCATACGCAGCGTTGTAATGCACTTGCTTTACGGCGTATGCACAAACAGGAGTCATGAAGCAAGCTTAAAGTTATGAATTCTTAAAATATGTGATTTATTTGTAGCGAAACTTTCATGCACACACCCACACACACACACACCCCCACATACACACACACACGTGAACTAACTGAAGCTGAAACAATTTTTTTTTGCTTGTTTTTCGTAGCTGCATCTATTTTTTATGGCGCAAAGTTTGCGTTGTCACGTGACTGGCGTGGAAAATGGGGAGTATTTATGTAATAAAAAAAATAGAGAGGGAAAGAGAGAGAGAGAGTAGAGTAAAAAAAGAGATGGCATAAGTAGCTGAGCCTGCGACCAGGTAGCTGCCGTGTCCTCGTGGAGAGACGTGTGTCGAAACGCGCCGGAAATGCCATTTACAGCAGACGTACTTCCGTTGCTAAAAAGAAAGAAGCTCTTCCTCTTGCCGGTGATGGGGGCGGGCTCCATATATAGCGAGAGCGAACTGTAGCATATGCACTGAGACTAGAGACTAGTCGCTTTTGTTTTAATATTCATATTTTAGCATCAGAAATTATTCGTTGAAATTAAGTTGCTTTATGCACGCACAGCAGCGTGTTAGAGCGAGAGAGAGGGAGGGAGAGGGAGTCCTGGCAGCGCAAGGAAGTGAGCTTAAAAGCGACTCGGACGAAAATGCTTTGAATTTAAAATCTGCAATTTTCTGTTGATTGCCGCAACCGAGCCAGCCCGAGTGGGCGGGGCAGCAGGGCCGAGCAAACGTGCAGTTATAGTGTAACAAACAAGCGCTGTGTTAGCCTGCGTGCCAGCCAGCGGTTGGCAGCGGGCGCAACACCAACATCAGCAGCATCAGCAGGAGCAGCAGGAGTAGTAACAGCAGCAGCAGCATCATCACAACTTTTGCGTAAAATTCCAGTCATGTGTCCCTAACAAATCCCTGCATTATTCATGAAATGATAAGATGACTTTGTGCTGGCTTCGTAGCCGTCAACGCTGCCGCCGCTGCCGTTGCCGTCGCCGCTGCTGCTGCCGCTGCTGGTTTATTTTTTTCACAGTATCTTTTGCTGTTCTCGTTATAATTTCACATGCAGCTGCTGCTGCTGCCGTTTCAAGGGCCACATTTAAGTGGCAACTATCGTTGCCTTAACAACCCACACAGCAGACAAGCATGCAGCTTGCATAAACGCAATTAAATGCAACTCAAATATAAATGCCGCAACTCAAAGGGCTGTCAACTTGTTGTCAAAAGTTGTTGGGTCATAAATATGGTAATGCCCATAAACAGGTAGCTCGTGGGAAAGCTGTTAGCTAATTGCCTATTAGTTAACTGCCAGCAAAAAACTTTGGCAGCAACAGCAGCCGCAACAGCCTCAATGGCTGTTAAGAGTCGGGCAGAACGAGCCACTGTTAAGTGCAGCTGCTGTGCTGTTAAGAATACTAACAGTAGCAGCAGCTGCACTGCAACAGCTGCTGTTAATGTTAGGCGTTCGCTGCTTAACAGCACGGTCAAGCACACTTAACAGCGACAGCTGCGCTAACATTAAATACATGCAGCTTAACAGCAGAGCAGATGGCTGTTGACAACACAACTTTAGGCTGCCCACTTAACAGCACCGCTTAGCACTATTAGCAGCCAGCTGCTGTTAACAGCTTAACAGCCAGCCACAAAACTACAAATGCGCTGATGCGCTCCCTCTCTCAATCTCTCACACTCTCTTATCCTGCTGTAATGGGCCGTCGTGTAAACGAGATGCTGAGAGAGGATGCCGCTACAGCATTACAATTACACGAGCAGGACGCGGGCGTCGCTGTCGCAGCATCCACGACAGCCACGAGCGACGCTGACGAAGCAGCGGCCGATGAGCAGACGTGTGCCTCGCGCTGCTGGCGCTGCCGCAGCTTCAGTCAGTTCGTAAACTCGAAGCCGCGCGGAGATGCTTTGGACGATGTTACGCGCCGCCTAAGACAAAAACCAAAAGAAAAAAAAAACAGCCAAAACAAAAAAAAAGCAAACAACAACAAAAATCGAACGTTCAGAGTGACAACAAAAACAAAAACTAAATAAAATCTAAAGAAAATTCAAAATCAAAATACACCAAATAAAATATACTTTACAGTTAAACAAAGTGTTTATTAATATTGAATGCAAACAAATTTTGGAAACTTTGCGAAATGAAGTTGAATAAAGCCTGAAACCGTTATGAAGTCGCCGGACAAACTGACTAATTGAGCGCGGAACTTCCGTTTCCGTTGTGTGAGCTCACAACTGTAAGAGCAAGCGCTTAGCCAGATTGGCAGGCGGTGTGAAGGCGGGCGGGGGCGTGGCTGGCATATTCAAATATTAAACACACGAATTCGCTTGAATTTGGCATTTAAATTATTTAAGTTGACAAAACGCAAACACACACACACACACACAGACAGAGCGACAGGCCACGCCCAGCTAGCGCCCTTGTTTCCTGTTTTGATGTGCTCGTTACTTGGGCTTGCCCCTCTGCCTCCTTCAATTTGCCTTGCCTCGATTGCCCATGCCCCCTTTCAGCTGTCTCGCTCCTCAATTACTTATGTTACTTCTCTTGCTCCTTCTGCTTCTTCTGCTTCTTCTTCTTCTCTTTTTTATTTATTTTTGTTGTGTGTGTGTGTGTGTTTTCAAATGTTTGTTATTTATTTATAACGACACAGCCAAATGCCGAGCACATCCTTTGAACTTTTCTGCATGAGTTTGCAATTGTGTTGATGTCACATACATATCGAGGTGTATAGTTGTGTGTGTGTGAGTGTTTTTATTTCTCTTTAGCTACAGCTTCAGCTACAGCTACTGTTTCGCCTTTGACGCTGCATTCAATTAATTTCATTTGCTGCTGCCCTCGTCTCCCCTCTCTCTCTCTCTCTATCTATCTATCTGTCTGTCTGCCTGTCTCACTGGCTCCATTATCATTTAACTTGGCTTGCAGCTACAGCATTTCCATTTGGCCTTTGTGCCGCATCGATTGCTATTGAAATATTAAACAATTCACTCGACGAGCAGCTACAAAATAATATAATAAATAACTAACGCTGACAAAGTCACAACGATTTCTATACAAACACACACACACACACACGCACATGTATGAATAAATAAAAATATATATTTTCATCTGTGCAGCATAAAGTAACAACAACAACAACAACAACTCCCGTGCAACGCTATATCAATTAAGTTTTTCAAACAATTTTCCGAGGCAACAAAAACAAAAAAAAAATAAAAATAAAAATACAAAAAAATGGATTACGCCTCGCTGCTGTTTCTCTTCAGCTGCACATTAATTGGTAAGTATATGATGGCAGCCACTGTTGTATGTACATATATTTCCTTTCTTTCGGTTTTCAGTTTTCAGTTTTCGTTTTTCGCTCTCCCATTTGCCCATGGCCTGGCTGGCGTGCGTATTAGCGGCGCCGGCCACGTGGCGTATGCGTAATGTGCATTGGCTGCATTTCATTGCGGCTATCGCAATCGCAATCCGCTTAATATTTATTATTTGTTGTTGTTGCTCTTCTCGCATTGTACGCCATTTGCCTCATGTTTTTTTTCCCTTTTTTTTTTTGTTTGCTTCGCCCTCAGCTGCACCGCAAATCAATATTGACAAAGTTTTACGCCCTCGGCGTTCGGCTCAGCAGCTGCCGCTTCTAGCCGCTTGTGTCCGCTTCTGGCCGTCAGCCTTTGTGCCTGGCTGCTCTTTTAATGACTTTCGCCATAATTCCAACTGCTGCGAGTGCAATTCCAGTGCACTGCAGTTGCACTGCATTTGCCGTTCATTCAATTTCACTCGCAGTTGCCTTTGCTGCTGACGCTGCCTTTTGGCACTTGGTAATTTGTGCTGCCGCAACTTTTGCTTTGCTGCCTCTGCCGCTGCTGCCTCTGCCTCTGCCACTGCTGCTGCACAGCTTGAGTGCAGTTTAAAGTTAAATTGTATTTCGGAAATGTTCGCAATTAGGCAGCCTGCCAAAGGCATCGCCTCCATCGCCTACTGGCACATAAATTGCCAATGGCAATGGGGCAATTAATTTGCAGCGCATTAAATGAGCTGCCATTTGCCCAGTGGCAAACCAACAACTCCATTTGCCATCCGCCACAGCGACTCCTGCATCTAGTTGGCAGAGCGAGCATGCACTTCTTCGAGAGAAAACAAGAGAAAAGTTCTTTCATTTTCAAGTCTTCAAAGAGATAAACATCTGCCCTGCGTACATATTCTCCTGCTAGGAATAATAATGACTTATATTAAGTGGCATCATCATTTCTCGAAGTGACATGCATTAAACTTCCATTTCATTATCATTGTCATCATCAGCATCATTGTGTTTTATTATTATAGTATCATGCATTACTGAGAGTGATTATATTGCAATGAAATATTTAAATATAATAAAATTATAATATTAATTTAAGATAATATTTAATAATAATGAAAATAGAAAGCAAAATATTCATGGCACTGATAATGAATCAATATCATGATTTATTTTCTTAATTTTCACTGTCATCATTATTGACATAATCCGATTTTATAACTAGTATAACTTTAGTTTATCTTTCAGATTTGCTCTATCAGTCTCTCTTTAATTCTTATAATATTCATTTACATTCTTTTCTTTTCTAATTTTTATCCTTATTCCTATGATCATTCCAATTAGCATTATCATACATATTTTCTCATTCTTATTAATATTATTGTACTTTTTGAAACCCATACTCCTTTGTAATCCTTCTCATTCTTATTCTTATAATCATTATTTAGATTACCATTATTATTATCGTTTGCATTATTACATTATTGCTACAGAATTATATCTCATTTTCATTATTCCTAAGACTATCATTATCACTTTAATTATCGAATAATGCTCTTTCTTATTGAACTCATTCGTATTATTATTGTCATTCTCTTGCTCATTCTCTATTCTGCGCATTATCATTATCATCATGATTCTCAGTGAAGACATCTCATTATCATTAGCATTAGCATTAGCCCATTATCAGCAGCCGATTATCATTGGCTTTTCAATACGATAAGCAGCATCATTAGCACTATCGTTATCATGGCCCACAGCATGATTATTGGCATTACCTCGTTATCATTAACTTATATTCATCAGCTCAGAATGATTGCCTATTCAATGATAATATGCTAATGCATTAGCTAATTTCTCATTTCTCATTATCATTATCATTAAATTATCTATGAGATCAGAAACCACTTCGTATTTTAACACATTGACAATGTGATTTTCTTTTTTTTTCAACCTCTTTCTGAGTCAATTGTGTCAACACGTTAACAAACACAGCCAAGATTTCCTTCGGCAAATACACCTTTAACTCAGGCCAGACTTAGCCACATTTTGCTTAGAGCCAGGCTGCAGCTCTCCCCCCTCAATCTTTATTAAGTAAACTACAAGCTTTTGGCAGAGCATAAGAAAACTTTTGGGGCTAACCAAGTGCTGGTGACATATATTTCACTTGCAATCCCCCGAACACATTTGGGGCCATTCATTCAAGCGCTCGACAAAGGAAACACATTGCCAGGGATACCATTCAGGAATTCATTGCACAAACACACACACAAAAACATGCACACACACACACACACACACACACACACACGTACACAATTGACATAGAAAAGTTTTGTGCTCGTTTCGATGTATTTTTTAATAATTTACGCTTATTTTACAAAGCTTTTGCGCGTGTTTCGGTCACTTTTAGCTCGGCTAATGGAATTAAATATTGTCCCTTCCATTTCAATTTGCAGCAGCTCTCACTCTCCCTCTCTCTCTCTTTCTGTTAGTCTCTATGTTATCTGCTGTAACATAAAATGTTGTGGAAGTATGCTATATTATCTCTTGATTTTATTATATATAGTAAAGCATTATTTTTGCTGCATACAAATCAGGCCGCTTAGCAGCCTCAGCTCAGCTGAAACGCCCATAAAAATAACCACAGACATATCTATTTTACATATATATAGAAGGAGAGAGAGAGAGAGAGGGAGAGATGTATATACACATATATAGAAATAGATATTTGCATAAACGTCTCGAGCATCTTTAAATGAATTTATTACCAAACTTTTGCCAGCGCGTCCTTTGGCAAATTCATATGTAAATTTATCTAGCCACACACAGAATTTCTCTCCATCTCTCTCTCTCTCTCTCTCTCTCTCTCACTCTCACTCTGTGGTTGTATGTGTGTAAGTAAGTGTGCTTGCCAGCATCAAATAAAAAGTGTGGCTTAATTAGCAATGTATTTGCATATGCCATGTGAATCGGAACAAGTTTTTGTCTTTGACCAACACTTAAAATGTACATAAATAATTAACAGTGTTGGGAATAGTGTTGCAAATATTTGCAAATATCTAGCACGACGAATTAATGGATTCAGTTTCATTTATTAAAAGCCATGCGGCAAGGTAAACCAAGACCAGAGATAGAGAGAGAGAGAGAGGGAGAGGGAGGGGGACAATCGGGCTGTCAGTTTGCGTTACGTATTTCTTATCAATTTTTTGGCTAGCCAACAGAGCCAACGTATGTATGTGGCATGCGCTTATCGCTGGTTGCCCCTGCCGCAGCTGCAGCGCCACAAAACCGAGACCTAAACATATGCCTGGCCAGCAGCAGCAGCAGCAACAACAACAACAACAACAACAACTATTTTGCATATGCATTTCATGAAATTTGAAATTTATTCGATGCGAGTTACCTGACCAAGAGCTGCTGCTGCAGACCCAAACCCTTGCAGCAGTGCCTGTCAAACTGCAGTTACTAATATATTCCATTCTCTCCCTCTCCCTCTCTCTCCCTCTCTCTCTCTCGTTGCAGATATGCAGGGCATCTCGGCGCTGTTTGTAACGGACATCAGCGTGCCGGAGATTGTGGACTTTCGGGACAATGTGACGCTCTCCTGCAGCTACGACATGAGCGGGCACACCCTGAACTCGGTCAAGTGGTACAAGGATCGGCTGGAGTTCTTCAGGTGAGCAAGGATGTGACAATTGCGATTGCGGCAGCTGTGTGAGCTTTATGAATTCGCCACAGATATTCGCCGCTAATGCGTCCGGTCTACATGACATTTCCCGTGGCCGGCATCCAGGTGCTCGACGGCAAGTACTTCTGCAACGAGTCCACCTGCCGTGTGGATCTCAGCCTGATGGGCGCCAAGTCGACGGGCAGCTACATGTGCGAGGTGAGCGGCGATGCGCCGCACTTCAAGCTCGCCGCCAAGGAGGACAACATGACGGTCGCAGGTGAGCAGCGCTGCCTGGCCACATCTGGCCAATCAGCCAATCAGCCAATCAGCCATGAGCCATAAGGCACTTAACGCATTTCGGGGCTAATTTGCTCCGCTCATTTGTCGCAGCCCTGCCGCAAAGTGACCCACTCATCGAGGGCTTCAACTCGATGTATCGCTTGGAGGAGTTCCTCAGCGCCACCTGCTCCTCGGACTACTCCAGTGTGCCCACGAAGCTCACCTGGTATATCAACGGCGAGCAGGTGAGACCTTACCGCCCATCCGCCCATCCGCCCGTCCGCCCCACCAACTCTGACACTCTCCTCCCATTTTTGCTTTCTCTTCGGCATGCAGCCCATGCTGGGGGAGCTGCAGCCCTTCATTGATACGACCATACCCGCCCACGACTACATACTGCGCCGGCAGCGCCTGCAGGTGCACTTCTACCTGCAGGGACACCGCTTCTACCAGGTCAGCAAGATACTCGAGCTCAAGTGTGTGGCCGAAATCGAAAACTATCCGGAGCTGCGGCGCGAGACGACGCTCAGTGCATCGCTCTCGCATTCCGATAATCTCAACAACCAGATGCTGAGACATCCAGGAGCGTGTGAGTATAGATAAATATATCTATATAATATATATATACTCTAGAGTGTGTTTATTTCTGTTTTTGAGTCTGTCCGAGTCTAGCCAAGATTCAGACAGCTATCTTTATGGCTGCCATCACAATCAATTACGTATCCATTCGACTGTC
Organism: Drosophila navojoa; assembly: GCF_001654015.2. The sequence goes on from NW_022045886.1 coordinate 177,498, forward strand.
ATAACTGTAATGAGTTCAAAAGCTCTAAGAGCATATGCTGTACTCTGTTTACACAGTAAACGTGGGTAGATTGCCTAGCTGTAATCTGAGTCTGCAGAGTGAAGTCTTGAGTAAAGGCTGCAGCTTACGCGTGTCAGACTTATATCTGATGTATTCACGCCCAGTTGCAGGCGATAAATTTTATTAACTGCAAATCAATAGCTGTGTGAACAGAGTACAATCTACATTTTGAGCACTTATCTTCCGTATATACATATAGATAATTGATGTTCATAATTTAAAAGGAACTATATTTGGATTTAGCAACTTTCTTATTTATTTATACTTTTTTTTTTTAATTTATTAAATAATTTGTTTTTTGTTTATTTTTTTACATTTTTGTATTTACATTTTTACGTATTTGTGTTCTTTCTTTTAATTTATGTCTTTATAAGTTATTTAATTTATTTATTTATTTAATAATTTATTAATTTACTTAAATATTTTATATATTTATAATTTATTTTATTATTTTATTAATTGTTTTAAATATTTTATATATAAATATTTTTCATGTAATTATATTTTTATAATCTATTTATTTGTTCTTTTTTTTTAAATTAATTTATTTACCTGTTTGATTTTTTTAACTATTTAACTTTTTTTATTTAAATTATTTTTTTTTTTTCATTTATTTATTTATATATTTATTTATTTTTCATTTATATATATATTTTTTTTTACTTATTTATTAATCATTGGAGCTATATATATTATACTCATCTACTATATTTATATGTGCACACAGAAACTATTTTCACAACTGAATATACCCGTTTTCGCCAAATACAAATATATGATTTTTCAACACTATATATACCGTCTTAAACTATGAACAGCAATTTCTATATTTCGCAAAAACGTATCTCACTTTTTATTCCGTTACAAAGTATACAAGATATATAGAAGCTAAGTTTATTATTTGTTTTATTAGATGATAGATATGGATCGTATATAATATTTAATTCATAAGTATATCACCAATCACTTACTCTAAAGTATAAATAGCTTCACATATAACAGTATTACTTAATATTAAACAAACCTCCCATTGCATAACTCGCATAATTAATTCTTCATCTTACATCTAAGCTGAAAGTTGTCTCATCATGTCTAAATGTGCCTTACTTCACTCCCTATATCAGTCTGCTACAATTTCTCTGCCTTTATTTACCACTCTGACACAGCCTCAGCTGCAGCTGACTGTAGATGCTGTCCCTGGCCGAGGACCAGCTGCCTGATTTGCAGCCTGCTTGTGATAATTCTGCTTACGCAATGCGCTCAACGTCCATCATGAGCGCTCACATCGGCAACGGAATCGCCTCGCTGCGAGACGGCGATGGACAGTGTGGCAAATATATCAGCAAATTAGTTAGTTAGTTAGTAGAGCAGGCTGCCAGAGCGAGACAGCAACATACTGGCGTCGAGTCTCATAGACAAAGAGTTTCGGGTAAAGGGCAAATCATGTTGAAAGATCCTGGCTCCGAGTCGGTCGCTTTGTACATATTTAGGGCGGAAGGCAGTGGCAAGAGTTATATAATATAAATACACTAAAAACATAAATCTATATATGTATACAAGAAATATATATATAAAACATATATTAAGTGTAAATTAGAATAAAAATCGGAAGAGCAAATGAAGCCATTTAATGCGTTGTTTAGTTGACAAAGGCAACTCAACTGAATTTGATTAAATAATTTTAAATTTATTTATATTGATTATAGCTCATTTCATATAAAAATCTTTAAAAATGATAAATTTTTAGTGATATGTTTAAGATTTATATAACTTAATTTAGTTAAAAATATAATTTGTTTTTATTATATTAAGCCTAGTTAAAGTGCTTCCAAAGCACATTAAAGCTTTTTTAATTTTTAAATTTGCATTGCATACAATAAAATTAACTTTTTAATTATTCATATATTATTTTTTTCAATTATATTTTAGTTTATTTTAACAGCTAAAAGTCCTTACAAGCTTATTAAAGCTTTTTTGTTATACAATTATTGTTATTTATTTATTTTATTTTATTTTATTTTTCATTTAAAACCATATTTCTATTGAGAACTTTATTTTATTAATTAGTTTTGCATTTAAATTTGTGCGCTTCTTATTTTTATTTATATTTATAATATCATTATCTTTTCATAAAACTAGCTAAATCGCTTTGAAAGCTCATTAAAGCTTTTATTTAAAATATCAGCCATATCTTTATACACATAAATCTACCTAATTTAAAACTAATAACAGCTTTACAAGTTTATTTAAGCTCTTACAAAGCCCTTTGTTTTACTATATAAAAATGTTTTAAAATATTCAAGGTTAAACAATATTTTTGTATGATCAATTTAATTACTTTTTTAAAATATAACATACACTGTTACTTTAGGCATCGCTTCTCAGGGAAGCCAACTAATATTTCACTGCATGTCTTCGAAATCAATTACAAAGAAAAATCGAAAATCGATAAACCGAAAATGTATTTCAAATTAAACTGCACTCGATGGTAAGAACGGCATTAGCAAAAGTTGTTCAATTCGCTTGATAAGCTCCGAGTTGAACGAACACGAATTTTTAATGTACATGTAAACATTTTTCAAATCTAATTATAATTAAAGTACACACACACACTCACACCCGCACACCACAATTTTATGCACATGAAACACTTTTCAAACGAAAAAAAAAATGAGAAAAACAAGTTAAATGCAAATTTAAATTTAAGAGACAGCAAGAGCCAAACATGAAATGTTTTCTGTGGATTATGCAAATGTTGTAAAAATCATTATGAACATAGCGGTAAATGTCTAGGTTAGGTTAACATTAATAAAAAGAGGAAAACAAACTGTAAATACAATTTTAAACATAACAAACAGAGGCGAACTAACTATAAATCAAGCTGCCACAGTCCCTACAAAAACGAAGCAGACAGCAAAAATAAACGAGTTTTTCCGAAATTAAAAATGCTCAAATCACACACAAAATGACAAAAAAAAAAAAAAAAATTACAAAAAATATATGCAGCAAACATTTTACATTAATGAGCTACTAGAAATAGAACTAAAAAACAAACATTATAAATGTACAAGAAAAAGAAGAAGAAGAACGAACTCACATTAATGAACATCAACTATTAAATCAAGTAAGAACATTGCAGTCGGGCATTACCGACTGCAGAATACTCATTCACGGTCCGAATGCTGCATTGCCACGCCCCTATGGGCGGAGGTATATATGCCATATTATAATGACTGTTGGCTATATTCCGAATTTCAAGCCTCTAGCGCTTCTGCCATCATCATTTCTATGCATTGCCACGCCCCTAATGGGCGGATCAGTTATGTTCGTGGGTATACTTGGGTATATATTCCAAATTTAAAGTCTCTCCACCTACAATAAAGATGAAATGGCATTCATATGGAAAGACGGACAGCAGGGCGGACAACCAATATACTCATTTTACTTTAGTGAATGAGTATAAACAATGAAATAAAAAAAAACTTGTAATAAGAGCCAAACTAATGTTAAGAGCAGCAAATAAAAATGATATAAAATTCGGATCTGATCAAAGCTAACAAAAAAAGAAAAACTAAATTAAATTAAATTAAATTAAATAAAGAATAACAACAAAAAAATGCTTTAAATACAAAAAAGGGAAATTGTAACTCGATATATGAAATGGAAAAGTCAAACGAAACACAATGTCGGGCACTTGTTAATCACTTTTTGTTATTCCGCATGCAATTTAATATGAACAAATTAACAATGCATCTCTCTATATATATAATATATATGTATATATATTATATTCCGTATATAATATGAGCATTACGGGCAACATGTATAAATTGATTCGCCTATTCATTCGCACTTCTTTTGGTTGTGAACTTGTTTTATTTTTCAAATAATGATTAAAAAAAAAGGAAATTAAAAAAAAATAACAAACAAACATAAAAAAGAAAACTCAATAAAAAATTAAAATGCATTCGCCAGTTGTTTTTCTATAAAATATTTCAGCTGAAGTCAATGATGAAGCAAAACAAACTCTTTTGCCATTTATTTAATATTGTTTTTGTATTTCATATAAAATGCAGACAAATAATATAAATAATTTATTTGCAAAAAAAAATGAGAGAAAATAAAAAGGTTTCGCACAACTGTGACAGTTATATTGCGCTAATCTGTGCAATTACACACAGATCGAGCTTAATTGCTGCTGCAGACAATCACGATGAATGCACTGCCAAATGGGCGTGGCACGGTTCATCTGAATCAGCTTTAAAAAAAAGGACTTGCAAATGAATCCATTCATCTCTTTCAGACTGTTCACAGTTCGTAGTATATTGACTGTTCACAGTGTAGATAATATGAACTTAAAGTGTATCAAATTCCAGTCTCTATATACATTTATCTAGCTTTCCAACCACTGTGCATTGATAAGGTAAGTGCTTGAGGTAGTATGAGCTGTTCGATATGACAACCGTGTGAGGTAAACAATGCTAGTGCCTTATATTCAAATATGTTTTCGGACTTCCAGTGACCCTATAAGTAGTCTAAATAAATTGGATGCCATTCGTTAACTATTGCTCAGCCAACTCTATGAGCATTAAAGATATGAGGTATTGCCGCCTCCTTTGGTAGTTTTATAGTGACAAGTCTGTGCTTTTATAAGATAGAACAAAGAGGTGTGCCAATTTATGGGATGTTAGATCGTAAACTCTTGTAAGTCAAAGATTCAAATAGTCGTAGCAATAATATTTCTCTACTTTACCCACTCTTATTATTTACACTTTCATACTTCTATCACCCTATCTTTTTAAGCTCTTCTCTCAAATTCTTCATTTCCATGTCTCAATCAATATCTGTCTGTATCTCGATAAGTATCTCTACCTCACTCTCTCTGTTTCCCTTGCTTTCTCATTGTCTCTCTCGCTCTCTCCTTACCTCTCTCTCCCTGTCTACCTATCTCTATCTCTACCTCTTCATCTCTTTGTCGTTCTTTAGCTGATCTTGATCTACATGCCTCCATCTCGCCCTATCTCACTCTCTGCCTCTGCCTAATTTTCTCTTCTTCTCTCACTACCCCTCTTTTCCTCTCGCAATACCTTTTGCTCTCTCCATCTCACTCTCATCTATATGGGTCATTCTTTCTCAGAAATTTCTTGTTTTCTTGTAATTTGTTAACCTTCAACACTTTCTTAAATACGTAAATTATGAACACTTCCTACTAGGCGCATTCGCATGAATTTCATTAGTTGAATATCTGTTTAATTTTCGTTTTCTTTGTCCTTCCACAGCCGAAAGTCGTTTGCCCAGCTAAGCTGTATGCATTTGCATACCTTGCTCATGTCCTGAGAGAGAGAAAGAGAGAGAGAGAGAGAGAGAGAGGGAGAGAGCGAGAGCTAGAGACAGATGTTTTGCCTGATGAAATGTACTTGCCTAATTTAAAATAATAACTTGTTTAAGTACGTAAATTTGCACAATTAATTATGCTAATAAGGGCTGGGCACGAGCCGCCGCTGAACCGCCAGAACGGGGCCAAAAAGGCAGTGGGCAAAAAGGCTTAAACAATAAAAAGGGTTAAATAATTAATTTCAATGCTGTTGCAATTAGTTTCCACTAAATTTTTCATGAGCTTTGTCCAGCGCGCTGACGACGCCAAAGCCAAACCTAGGCCAATCCATGATGCAAGGCCAGAAAAGACACCGAAAAGAAACCGAAAACCGAAACAGTAAAAAAGAGGCGAAAAACAACAAAAAAAAATTTGAAGACGAACAAAGGCCACTGCTGATGGCCACTTAATGAGCCACGGCCTGGACAGCTAATCAAATTAGCTGCCCGAGGACTTTTGATCTAAGACAAAGAGAGTGAGAGAGAGAGACAGAGTATATATGTGTGTGTGTGCGTGAATTTGGGCAACTTTTGCCAATGACGCATCATTTTGGCCAAGTGTCATATGGTGTGCTCGTAATTTATGTGATTTTAATTAGCAGGATGTCGTCCTGAAAGCCAAACCAGCCCAGCCCAGGCCTTGCCGTGCCGTGCCGTGCCAGGACACCCAACCACTTGTGACGCATAGCTGTCACATTCATGTTGTTCTGCAAGTAATTGAAATTAATTTTGCATTATTATAATTTATTTTCTCGCTCTCTTATATACATATATAAGTGTATGTGTATGTGTATGTGTGTGTGTGTGTGTGTGTGTGTTTTTGCCTGCAATTTGTCATGGAATTTTAAACATTTTCAATTAAGTGCCGCCCGGCTGGTGCACAGCAGCTTGAGCTGAACTGAGCTGAACTGAGTCGCCTCTAAGTTGGCCAAAAAAATGCGGCCGAAAATAAAGTGAAGTGAATTTTTCGCGCTTTGGCATTTGTCAAAGTTTTCGCAGTGATGCTCCTCAAGTGTCCTTTCTACAAAGTTCTGCCGCTGCTGCTGCTGATGCTACTACTCCTGCTGCTGCTGCTGCTACTCCTGCTACTCCTACTACTCCTGCTGCTGTTGCAGCCATTTTCGCCTGTTTGCGTTTCATTAAAATCCATTAAAATGCTGCAAATCAAATTAAAAGTTTCCACTTCTTCTGCGCTTTTTCTTTCAATCCTGTCTGTCTGCCAGGCAGTCGGCATCATTGTCAGCGCAGCCTTCATCAACTGCTTCGGCTTTGGGGCTGGCGTCTCGGCAGCAAATTCGAAATGACAATTACAAATCTTTGGCTCGCACTTTGCTTGGTTTTTATTTTCAGTTTCGGGCAGAAATTACTTTTTAATTTCTTTGCTAATTTGTGGACTTTGCATTCGATGCGAGTTAAATAAACTTGCAGTCGAGATTTACGCATTCATTGCGGTCACACACACACACACACACACACACACAACACGCGCATAATTGGTGTCTGCTATGTGGCATGGTCATGCATATAGCACTGATTTCCACTGATGACCCATTGACCCATTGACAGTCGTCGTCTACGTGCCCCACAATGACTCATTTGTATGTGGCAGACGCAGCGGCCTCTGTGCCAAACATGTCAAGAATAATAAACAGACACATTCACTCACTCTCGCCCGCTCTCCCACCTCCCATCTCCCGTCTCTGTCTCTCTCTCTGAAGTCAGCTCTGTATTGGCATTCAAGCAGTAGCATCGGCACGCACTCGACAGATGGAGTCTTCTTTCTACCTTGCTCTCCTTCTGTCAGCAGAGATTTCAATTTTGAGTCCCTAACTGCTTAACTGTAATGTTTCCCAGGCCCTGCGAAATATTCATTTCGAATTGTGCTCAATGCTTTAAGTTCATCTCCTTAGAATTTCAGATGTTAAGCACATTTTTGCCTCACATTTAATTGAGTTTCGCATTGAAATGCATTTTCCGTTTAGCAAATACTCTGCATTGACTTTTGTTTTTATTGCAAAGTTGACTTTCTTATTTTTTTAATAAAATTTTTTTCCGGTTTACGATTTAAATTTGTTTCATTTACCTTTAATATGTTAATGTATTGTAATATATGTAACTTATATACTATACATCAATTTATAAAATATCTATAATATAAATAATATATGTTTGTAATTTTTTTCGTTGGTAAACAGTTTTTACTTATTTATTTACTTATATATTTTTTTATTTATTTATTTATTTAATTGTACTTTAAAGTTTGTTGTAATTTTTGTTTACTTAATTTTTTATTGGTAAATAATTTTTTATTTATTTATTTTTATTTTATTTGATTTATTTTCATCATTTTTCATTTATTTTATTTATTGCATTATTTTTTGTTTTATGTATTCTTTAGATAATTGTTATTTATAATTGTTCCCTATTTAGAACCATAATTTTTTTAAATAAATTTATTTTAATAAAAACTTTCAATATTTTTACGTTATTTTTGTTTTTTTCCCAATTTAAAAAACATTTTTGAGAGCTCGACATATTCAGATACTTTCATTGACATTTATTATCAAAATTTTATTAAAATTTTTATATATATTTATTAATATTTTATATATATTTTATATTTATATATATATTTGATTTTGATTTTAAATCCCTCCATTATTTAATAGGTCAGCTAAAGCGATTGTATTTTCGACATTTATGATAAAGTATTTATTAATTAAATTTTTATACAATAACAATATTTTAGATTCAGATTCAACATAGTTTTAGTAAAAAATTTATAAATATGTTCTATGTTAACTTTCACTCTATTTCTCATCCAACCTACCAGTTCATAAGTCCAGCATATCCACTCGCAGTCACTCGTAATGCCTTATAGGGTATAAAACAACGAAAATGGCATGTAAGGCAGTTTGCATGGGATCAATTGAAAAGAATTACTTGAAAACCCGCAGACGAATCGAAATGAGCGACGGGCGAAGGCGCTAACAAACACATGTGCAAAAATGTTGCACGAAAACAGCACGCAAGGACGACTCCAAAACGGGGGCCGGGGTGCGGCGGCGTGGCGCGGCCCGGCAGGCGCAGACAGCAAACGTAAACTCTTCAATAATTGAACGTGAAGTCATGAGGAAGCGATAAAATCAAATTGCTTCCTTAATGTGTGAAATTGATACAGGAAACAATTTTCCACATTGTTATGAGGCGCACATGGTCTCAGCATCGACAGAGACTTGGGCCATCAGCATCGATATGGGGGCCTGTAGGCCTCCAATATCTAGGCTCGCTCGCTGCCGCCGTTTGCTACAAGTATTTCGATTACAAACGTAATCCGGAATGTTTGGCAATCGCGAGTGCTGCCTGCTCGAGGAGAGGGGTAGGGGTGGCGACTTCACTGCGGTTAGCGGGCGAATGGGTGGGTGGAATGCCCGCCTAAACGAACTTCCAGTTAGAGTCGATATTATATTTCCAGCGTCTACTCGATACAGACGCCAAAACTTGGGCCCCAAATGCGGCGCACGGTCCATCAGCGCATGCATATATGCCTTTCAATTGGTTTACGGCCATTGGGGCGTGCACATTGCCGAAGTTGGAGTCGCAGTCGGCGCAGAGTCCGGCCGTAGTTCAGTTGGCATGTGCGTTTGTTGTTTGCTCGGTCTCTTGGCCGGCTTTTGCTAATGGCGTGGCTAACACGATTTGTGGTCGACCGCGAGTCGATACGTTGCCAACTCAATGCCGTGCCGCTCACCATGATGATGCTGATGATGATAATGATGAGCAAACTCAATGCCTGATCAAACATTCCGATTGGCTTGCCGCTGAGACTTGAATCAGTGCGCGCAAGAGCCAAAGCCAGCGCATGAGCCAAAGCTGAACTGATGGAGCACCCGCACCCGAACCCTCACCGGGTGTCTCACCTGGCCAATGTGCTTCAATTTCAACAGCGAATATTAACAATGGCCAACAACTACGCCAACAGCAGCCGCGTAGAACAATGTCAACTATACGCCGCATGCAGTTTACGTAGCCGTCGAGGAGTCGAGGAGTCGAGCAGCCGGAGCTGGGCTAAGCCCAACTGTGAACCTGAGCGACAAGCGCCGCTGCGTCAATGGGAAAGATGACGTTACGCGACAATTTTCCGCTTGAATTACGCTCCCAGTTCATGCTTCGTTTGCACAGCCCAAGAACACACAAGAGGAGTGCAGAGCAGCAGCAGCAGCAGCAGCAGCAGCAGCAGGAGCAGCAGCTGCAGAGGGAGAAAGACAGAGAGTAGAGGCTAAAAGTGAGAGAGAGAGAAAGAAAAAGAAATAAACGTTAGCAAATTTCCATTTTACAGCAAAGCCAGCAACAAAGACGCGACTCCAGCATCCGCATCCAAAACGGGGCACGCACCTGTGCGACAGATGCTGCGACAATCGAAGCAAGCTGTTGTTGTTGTTGTTGTTGTTGTTGCTGTTGTTGCTGCTGCTGCTGCGACTTTTGCCCCCTTCGCCTTTGCCTTCTTTGACTGTGCAAAGTCTCCCAGGAGAGATATTTAAGCCCTACGCAAATAATGATAAACTATAAAATCGCATGTTGCGACAAGCGAGCGCCGGTGGGCGAGGGCAGGTGGGGTGGTTGGGGCGGTTGGGCGCTTGTCGGAATAGAGCCATGGTAATAATATCGGGGAAATAAAAATGTGCAAAAAGGCGGAAAATAATTCAACTAAACAATGTACACGTATTACATAAATGGGATATAGCCCGTGATATTCAATTACCATGCTAATGGACAAAGGATCCAATTCGCCAGCTCAATGTGCATCCCCCAACGACTCGGTCGAGGGAATTGCAATTGGCGAATAAATGGAGCCGAGTTCCGCTGAATCGTCAAAGCAATTTATGTGCACAAATAACTAACCAACTATTTGCTTTAGTTTTTCACATTAAATACTACAGAGTTGAGGCAAGGAAATTGTGGGATAAGAAGATGATATATAGGCATATAGGCTAATCTATGTGAGGCATTTCACTTCACTTATTGTTATAATAATATGAAAATTAATGTTGTGCGCAAGAAATATGTATTTACAATACATTTCTATAGGTGAAATGATTGAATGCTATATTGATAGACTGGACTAAACTGAGCTCATTTAAAAAATTGAGTTAATCGTGTTCATTTATTTTATTTTATTTTAATATATGTATTTTAAATTATTTCAATTTATTTTTTTTTTTAATTTTATTATTTTATTTTATTTATTTAATTTAATTTAATTTTATTTTATTTTATTTTATGTTATTTTATTTTATTTTATTTTATTTTATTTTAGTTTATTTTATTTAATTTAATTTAATTAAATTTAATTTAATTTAATTTTATTTTATTTTTTATTATTAATTGCTCAATCATGAACATGGAGACGGCTGTTCACCTATATATGTATGTCAACCCTATATCTATACCTTTACAGGATCAAGGCGGCCATTTGAGTTAAATATTCTCCTGCAACTAATATAATTATAATAATAATTAATTATGAACATCACTAAAATCGTGTTTACTTATTTATAAAAAACAGATGTCATTTTAATATGGACAGACCTCTAGACGGAATAAGATTCCTTTAATAGTCTTTTTTTTTATAAAATTAAGATTATTTCTGAACATTATTCACAAAGAGTTTACAATTACTGAGAATTCTCCAATTGGGGCGAAAATAGGAATAAGAAAAGGAATATTTAAATTTCAATTATTATTTAAAGGTGCAAATCAGATGCAAATCACTTTGTTACACTTTGACATATTTAGTGGCTAAGCAAAGTGCGTAGTCAGCCCCATTGAACCGCGCAAAGTCGAATAACTCAAGCAATTTTATGTTTAGTATTAAATAACAATAATATCAATAGCTGAAGCACAAATGGATTTTCAAATATGTATGCAAAGGCGACTGCAGCTTGGCTTGTGAACTCTGAATTGCTCAGACAGAAAGAGAGAGAGAGAGGAAGAGAGAGAGAGAGAGCAAAACACACACAGACAGGCGATGATTGGAAACATTTACAAATATATTGAGACTATAAACATTTTAAAAGAAACAAAGGCTGAACAAGAAAAAAAAAAAACGAAGAGAAAAACCAAAATCGAAATCTAATAAAAATTTCCATATTTCTATGCGCAGTTAACTTTATGCGACATTTATGCGTGTGCAAAGTGTTAAGTGCGTAGACACACTCACGCACACACACACACACTCACGCACACACACACATGTAAAAGAGCAACATTTTGTGCTGCTGCTTGGCTGCCCCTGGGCAGAGCTTGGGCAGCATAAAGGCGGCGCTAGAGGCACGCAGTAAAATACTTATGAGTGTGCTGTAAGTACGTAATATATATGCGTATACACACACACACACACATACACATACATATGTATATAAATTTATGTATATATATATATATATCTTTTATCTTTGGCAAACTTTTCAACTTTTTAAAATCGTCTAGGCGAAGCTAAAATGAAAGGAAATTCAGACGAACTTTTCATTTTTCTTTTTCAATTTATTTTTTTTTGCATTGTTTTCGAATAGAACAAAACCCCATAGCTAGCTGGGCACGTGGTTTGGGGCACGCTTTGCGGCATTTTGGTGCTGTTGCCGTTGAAAGCCATTTGGCCAGCACACGCTGGCGAGCATTATTTGGTAAGGAATATGGCCACATTGCATTCGAGGCGTGAACGAGTGTGTGTGCCCTGCACTGCTCACCCTCTCCCGCTCTCTCTCCCTCTCACTCTGTGTGTGTGAAAAAGTATGCGCAAACTTTCGTAATTTATGTCATACGAAGTGTTAACCGCATGATGGCTGCACGCCGGATTGGATTTACATTGCTAAAAACTCCGGCTAGCGAAACTTCACCGGGTACCAGTTGCCGTGGCCATGGTCCTCTGCACACTCCCCGCTGTCCGCTGCCCGCTGCCCGCTGCCAATGGCTGGAGCGAACTTTTGCTGCCTTTGCAACTACTTTTTATTGGTGTTAAGTTGGGGTTCCCGGGCTTCTTAATTGTTTTTCGCTTTATGGCCAGTCCAAATATCAAATTAAATTTGCCTTTTATAGGTTCTGGTCAGCCACTCCCACTCCCTCTCTCTCTCTCCCGCTTTCCCCATCGAACTAATGAAAGTTATTTAAATAAGCAAACGCTCATTTGCCAGCGCCTTTTCAATGTTAGCTTCGATATGTTTTCAACTTTCCTTTGCTGTCCGTCTTCATCGTCATCCTCTCCATCGTCTTCTTCTTGCTCTTTGCCGAAAGTCATTTACAGCGCCATGGGCGGTGCGCTTACAAATTTGTATCTCATTTGTGATTAATTGCCCTTCAATTTTTGAAATTATTTCCATACTAGGGAAGGCAAAAGAAAAAGGTTTTCTAACTGTATCTGTTACATTTGTCTGGGCCAAGTTTTTACATGTAGCTGTAATTTTCTTTTCCTACTCTCATTTTTATACCCTGAACCCATTGAAAATGGGAAATCAGGGTATAATGTTTTTGTGTAAAAGTATGTAACAGGCAGAAGGAATCATCGCAGACCCCACAAAGTATATA
>NW_022045886.1:190521-205479 GCF_001654015.2 Drosophila navojoa
GGGTATCTCCTAGTCGAGCAGTCTCGACTAGAGTCTTCTTACTTGTTTTTTTTCGCTTTCTGGCTGACGCATTAAAAAAACAAAAAAGGGACTTTATGCCAAATTTAATTAGGCGCAAAGAGCGAATTTGGTTGAGCATAAGACAAACGAGCGGTCGACTCTGACTTGAAATGCTGCCAAATGATTTGGGGCCCACACTTTGAAAAGGGTTTCCGTGTCGACTTTTGCTGCTACTTTAGCAGCAGAAAGAAGAAGAAGAAGAAGGCGACGAGGTAGGGGCAGGCGAAGGCGAGACCAAACGAAACGAGAGTAAATAAATGTAAAAAGCAAATAGGAATTGCATAAGGCGCACATTAATCAAACGATCAGCTAATTTCAAGTAGCTGGCGAGCAATTAGGGCGCATTACTCATACGTCACGTGGCCCCACGGCCCTCGCTCGATTGCCGCACATAAAAGCGCAGCTGATGAATTGTGGCGCATGAATTGCGACGCTTGCCTTTGACGCATGCAGCGCAAGGTTTTCCGCCACATATGCACGTACGTATTCACAGCTCTACCCGTGCCGCCTCCTGTCTATTGTTTTGCCAGCACCGGCGCCCCCTTTCGGAGCGTAACAACTTTAACAACTGTATTAAATTGCCAGCAATTACGTTTTTATTGTGCTAAAATGCACCTGTGCATATTCCTGATGGCGCAATTTCGAACAAAAATAAACGACATCAGAAAGAACAACATTGGCAGGCGAGTGCGCCCCAGCCGCGCGTATCGAGTCCTTGCGCCGGTCCATCTATCCCTTGGCATGCAAGAAAACCAACAACTGCGGTAACTGTAGAATAACATTTGTCGACTGGCCAAACTCCCCGCCTGCCCATCCCTAAGAATTAACAGCTTATGTGTTGCAGCAACGTTGAGCGAGTGTGTGTGTGTGCGAGTGTGTGTGTGTGTGTGTGTGTGGGCAATATTAGCACAGGTAAATGTTGAACATTAACATTGAACTTTGTCCATATGGATGCAGCAGACAATTGAGTGAGCTGCCTGTCCATTACAGCTACAGCTACATCCACAGCCATCCGCATCCGCATCAGCATCATCAGCAGCATCAGCAGCATCAGCGTCGACGTGTCACAATGTTATTGCAATTTTCCGGGAGCCTGCATTGGCCTGGCTAAACCAAATGCCAAGGCAGACATATGAGGCACAGATAACACAGTGCGGAATCCAACCGAGCAGCCACAACATCCATGGAGCCGGCACCATGTCAGCACGGGCCCGACTCCAACCCATTCACGCGGCACGAAGCCCACTGAGCCACCCTCGCACTGTCCTCGGCCCTCGGCCCGCATCGAGCCGCCGATGAGGCCCAGACTGACCCCGGCATGCATCGTTGGTTGAGCCAACATTGGCCGGAATGAACACCTCTCGCCATGTCACACAGCGCTAGGCAGTGCCAATAACCTGCGGGGCCTATGTACAGTGGGGCAGAGCAGGTGAATGCAGTGATTAAATATATATTGAAAAATAAGCAATGATAAATGAGAGAATATTTATATTAGACTATAGTTGGGGATTATAGTATTAAACGATAGAACATTTTGCTATGTATTAAAATAAATTCGATTCTATAAACAAATAAAATGCTATTTTAAAAATGCAAATATAAAATTTAGAAAATATTAATTTATTAATAAAAAACGAAAAATAATAATAAAGAAGAAAAATATAAGTACAATATATCAAATAATAAAAATAAAATAAAGAAATAAAAATGAGTGATCGATAACAGAAAACAGTGGTATATTTTTTAGCAAAAATATATATATTCAGATCAAAATAATAACGTAATCGATAACAGACTTATCGATTGATTAGACTCTATTATTTTAATTTAACAATCATTTGGAATATTGAAATTTATTGGCATAAGAATAATTCACGCTATCGAAACGTATAGAGCCGATATATGGAGATAAATAACATGCCATCAACTGATTTATTTGACTAAACATATTCGTAGCTCATTGAATTCTTATCTATAGTATAGATAACAACAGAGTCTATATTGTTTGATAATAGTTGATATTTATTATATATGATATCGATAGCTTTTATCAACATTTGATATTCAATATGATATCATATTATTTCATAAAGTCGTTACATAGCGCTAAAAGTAATAATTGATCGCATAAAAAGCTCTCCTGCTAATTAAACCTATTAAATCGACACATTCACTGCTCAAATGACTACAAAAACAATCGATTAATAATCATATCGAGCTAAGCATCATCGAATTTATTTCAGAATCGTTTCCAATATGAATATACTGCAAATCTCTGCTTGTTGCTGATTATCATAGATGATTATCATATATATCGATAAATCATGCCAAATTTTATATAAACCGATTGCAATGACAACCACTGTTGTTTGCACAGTCTGCGATTGAATTGCTGCTGTTTGAGACAGCTGCTGTTGTTGCTGCCGTTGCCGTTGCCATTGCTGTTGTTGTTGTTGTTGTTGCTGGCAATGATGCAGCAGTTGCAGCAAGGGCAGCTCTTCAGCTCAACAGCTGAGCCAACAACAAAATGCAAATACTCTTTGAACTTCATTAAGCAACAGCAGCTGACAACTGGACAGCTGGAGGCAGCACAGTTGCGAGAGGCAGAGAGCGTCAGAGGCTGAGAGGCGGGCCAACTAAACGGGGGAACAAATTGCAGCTGACAATGGACAACTAATGCCTGCTGTCGGCTGTTGAATTTGATTTGCGGTGACAAATCAAACGCTGCCCACAAAACAGCGCATTATTATATCATGCTGACCAAATACGCATACACATACGCACGCACACCCACACAGGGACTCACTCACACACACGGACGTGGGTTAATGCTTCCGGCCAATGGCCACAGTCAACTGTTGCAGGCATAACCACAAAATTAGTTGGCATCTGCGGCAGATGGGCGTGGGCGTGGGCGTTAAGTAAACAACTAATGGTTAAGGCTAACGTTAACGTTAACGTTGACGTTAACATTACAACCTTTTGCGGTTTGTCACTTGCAGCAAACGTGCGAGACATCCCTGCGAGTGTGTGTGTGTGTGTGTGTGGGTGAGTGTGTCTGTGTGCGGTTTTTCGGCCTCACATGAAATCGGAGCAATAATCCATTTACTTAACGCAATGTGAGTTGATCCAAGTCAAGTGAAGTTCAGTGCAGTCTGCAATTATGGCATCCGGTTGCATTCCATAAGCGGATTGGTTACACTCCTAATTAATGCCGTTGCTGTCAGGTGTTTGTCACTCTGTCACTCTTCGCTCAACTCACTCAGCTATGTATGAATGGCATTCATTTGTGAACGCATGCAGGCATGCTGACTTCGTCGGCAATGCAATGCCACACAGCTTGTGTGTTTCGCATTCAAAGTCTTGATTTTATATCAATGATAGCTGCTTGACTGTAATTAAGCCAGCTTAGCTCAACTTTAACAGTTAGCTTTAATTGCAACAGCTTGTCTACTAAGTGTCTGCAGCTAAGAGATATATCGGAGATGAAATAAAAACTAAATTGAGAAATGAAAGTGAATATGTAGAGATATTTGGTGAAGGCGCAATTTGCATTCAATTTTCGTGAATATATTTGAATAGAAGGGCAGCTGAGAAAGAGTAGTTATGCAAAAATACTCCATCAATAAAAGTATGAGCCTCTGATCCCAACAGCAAAGAGGTGAGAAGGCAGAGAGAATAATATGAGGCTCACAGCAAAAGATTATCAAATGCCTCTAACAATTTCTAAGCTTCCCAATACATGATTGGCTCCTACTTTTGCAGTAGTATTAGTAAGAGGCTTGCAGACTCATTGCACTCACATTATCCAAGTGAGTTTGCGTTGTAGTTGCATGCATCCCATCGCATCCGTCAATTGTGATTCAGGGAGCTAAAGAGAGACAAACATAGTTCTTGCTGAACGCAGAACCGCATGTAGCTGAGTGCGAGCGAGATGGAGACATACTAGTTGTTGCTGAACGTACATTGTAAAGAGAGTGAATATTACAGATTCGTACTGTACGTATGCTGTTGCTGTGCGAGAACGAGAGATAAACAAAAACTGTTGCTGCTGAACGTACTCGTTTGGCAGTTGCTGAGAGAGCGAGATGGCTGCTTTGCCTCTTTGCACAGGATCGTTCTGATTGGCATTGGCTGCAGAGAAGACGACTGAAAACTGAGAAGCGCATTATGAACGATCGAGCAGCGGGTATTTCTTAAGGCTTTAAAATAAATTATTGAATGGATTAAAGAGCTTGTTAAGCAGCTGCCTGCATTTCCTATTAAATAATGGAAACCAATCTAATTTCAAAATATAATTACCTTCCACAAGTCAATTTGGTGCGCAATTCAATCTCTACTCAGTTCACTCAAAATACTGCTCTTAACCGAATGAAGCACAACAATAACAAATTAGTTTATGCTCATTTACGACAGCTGCAACAGAAAAGAAAACATTTGGATTTTCGTCCATGTCAAGCTTCAACTCAATTTCAGGCTGAAACAGTTTTAATGATTGTGATTTCTTGCAGTGACACAATATTATTTGCTATTAAGACATGCTCGTTATGGCCAGATGCCAAAGCAGACCGAACAGGTAGCCAGCCAGCTAACGACAACCGAGTGCAGTTTAATTAGCTTCAAAATAAAATCAAATTAGTGATGAGTAGAGGGAGGGGAAAGGGGGACAGGTAGTAAGGCGAGGGGTTGCTTTACGTTTGGGCCATTAAAGAGGGCCAGGCCAATGGTCAGTGCACAGATGGACAGTGCTGCTAACCTTACATTTTATATTTATTAACCTTTGCGCTGGTCAAGCAACGAGCTCCTTCTGCGTTCGTTCGTTGTGCTCGCTGCCTGCGCACCACAACAATAACTGTAATTTCACTTTATGACTGCAAATCACAGCAGCAACATAAAGGCAGCCGAAGGACAATAAGAGGACGCACACTGTGGCTAGCCACGCACCGAGTTGAATTGTATTTATATATATCTGTATGTGTATGTGTATGTGTATATACTGAGTGGGCATGGACATTATGAGCCGATCTCATCCTATCTCGCCTTTCAGGCCCTTTCCTTTAGCCAGCGCACAATGCTGCGTATACGCAACCTTTTCTTATGGACAATTGATGTCTCTGTTGACTGAAGGAAGAGCGGTTCCTGCTCCTGCTGCTGCTGCTGTTGCTACTGTTGCCACTGCGACTGCTGCTCCAGTTAGCAGTTAGTCGTTACCGTCTGTCCATGGCCATGGATGATGGCCGTTGTTTGCCCGCCGGTCGCTGGGTCGTTTGAAATGTTGTTGTTAAGTCCGGAACATGACATTAGCCATTAACTCGCTGCATGCACTCGGCTTTGGTTTACATTCGCAAATAAAACACACGCCGGACCGGAGAGGGCACACAGCGAGCAGAATCACTGTTGAAATAAAAATGTATAAAAAAGGACATTTGAATTGGACTTATGGGACCACAACAAGCGCCAAGCATCGCCTCGCACACACACACACACACACACACTCACAGAGATACAGTTACATTTTATACGTATTATTACAAGCAGCAGCGGGCGGTGGTGGGGGAACTGGGGCTGGGGCTTGGGCTTTGGCTTGGGGTTTTGCTGCAGATATTCCTACCTCAGCTACAACAATATGCCCCATTGTGTTGTCTACATTCAGTTGGCAGTGGCTTTGCTGGCGAAAGGGGTTCGCCTGGCCATTGGAGCTGTCAGTCCCTCATCTGCTCAACAATGTTGTGCACGCCAAGCGCCAAGCCAAGCGGCTTCGCTGTGATACGCTGAGAAGTCGAATGCTGTCAGTTAGGAGCTTAGACTATGATATGCTCCAAGATAACTAGAATGGGCGACGGCAACTAGAAGAAGACATGGGGATACATTTGGAAATCAAAACTACATTTATATTAAATAATGTATAATAATACTATAAACATATATACTAAATATATATATACATATATAATATATATATATATAATATATAATATATACATATATAAATTGAAATGTTTAATTGAAATTATGGTGAATTTTAAATTAATATTAAGATGAAAATATATATTAAATATTATAAAATAATATCCATATATACTAAATATAAATTCATATTTAAATTGAAATATTTAATTGAGATTATGTTAAATTTTAAATTAATATTAGGATTAAAATATTTATTTATGTGTAGCTTGTTTACTTTTCTGATTTATATTATATATCAAGGCCAGTCGTATCTTCAAGCCTGGCTTCATGTTATATAATTGAAGCCAAACTCACTGAATGTTTAAATTTTTCATTAACATTTAAGGAAATTGTTCAACAATTAATTCAATTCATATTTATGTAAATATAAAAATGTTAAAAAATTATATATCATGTAAATTATTATTAATTTAAACAAAAATGTATTTATTTATTTATGTATATTTAATTTCATCAATTGAACACCTGAGCACAAATATATATATTTTTTAAGCATTATCCCTTACTTGTTATTACTATTCTCATTTTTGTTTTTGTATTTTTATTTAAGTAATAGATTTAAAAATAACAACATCAAAGCATAGGAAGAGTTTTAAATATAATTACTAAAATGGTTCTTTTATGAGATATGTGATTATTTTTTATTAAATATTGTTGTATTATTATATTTAGTTATTTCTATATATTTCCATCAATTATTATTAAAAATTATGTATAAATTCTAGTTATATTTATAATTGATGAATTATAAATATAGAATTATAGATATCGAAATTCACATGATTACTATATGAATTCCTCAAGAAGATTTTCATTAAATTAAAAAAAAAAAAATAATAATAAAAAAAAATATACCAATATTTAAATACATGAATACTTACACATATTTAACATACATAAAAAAATCATCATTAAAAAAATAGCAACAAATTATTAAAATCACGAATCATACAGTGAGACGTGATCAAAGTACTTTCCATATTATAAAAGCATTTCGCATTAAAAACTATATTAATTTTTTGCATTTAAATTATATTATTATATATATTTTCATTTTTCTTTATGTCTACCCCGCAAATGCTAATCACATTTTGCAGCTAGCTGTGATCGCATCACTCCCAAATCACAGATAGCTGCCAACGCTTGAGGAGTCGCAGTCTCAGCTCGGTTGAGCGTCGCTTCGCGCTGTTTGCTGCAGACCAAAAACAAAGGATGTGTGTCCTAAATATAATAACGACTTTACAAATAAAACAAAAAAACCTAGGAGCAGAAGAAGAAGAAGCAGCAGCAGCAGCAGCAGTAACAACAAAGTGCCCGAGTCCAAAATGCGTGGGCTGGGCCGCAGCAGCAATTTTTGGTGGAAGGCGTTGGGTGTGCCGAAAGTGGATGAGCCTGGACAAACACTCTCACACACACACACAGGCTCTATGCGTGTGTGTGCGAGTGTGTGTGTGTTAGTTAAGCAGAGCAAGACTCAAGCTGGAGTTGATTTCTTTTGCGTTTAGCTGTAGCTGTGGCTGTCGATGCCAAATTCCAAGACCAAGTCCAACTCGATGCTGGCTGGCCCCGCCCCCCGTTACCACCTCCGCCTCCTGGGCTGGGCTGGGCGCTGGCGCTTGCTTGTGTTTTATAACCTTTTCACTTTATTTCCCTGGGGCCAGATAAAAAATGAAGAAATCCTTATCACAGCGTGTCAAGGATTTGCTTTTGTCCATGCCCGAGCACAAGCGGTTCCCATAATACGCTTATTTGTAACGCGCTGTGGGCGTGGCACAGCTGGGCGGGGCGGCCGACGCCCGCGGGGCAATAATGCGACTAGCAAAAGAAAAAAAAAACGAAAAAGGAAGCGAGCAAAGAAAGAGCAACAAATAAAAAGTTAACGATGAGTTTGTTATGTTTATATAGCCGGGCGAGCAACCAAATGAAACACATGTGCACTCGTATGTGTGCGACAGAGAGAGAGAGTGAGAGTGGGAGTGGGAGCGGGGGCGGCGACCAACGAACTGGCCAACAACAATCAACGCACATTTCATGACAAAACGTAAAACTGCGTA
This sequence comes from Drosophila navojoa, assembly GCF_001654015.2. The sequence continues at coordinate 198,606 of NW_022045886.1, forward strand.
AATACATTTGACGTAACTGTTTGGCCGAAGAGTTGCCCTTTATGGCCCGCAGGCTCTTACACATACACATGCATATATGTATAAGTGTGTGTGTGTGTGTGTGTAATATGGGTTATGCAGGAAGCTGGTATATTTATTATTGCTGTTGTTGTCGTTGTTGTTGTAGCTGGTGAGGCATTTAAATAAATAATGCAGCAAGTTGAGCAAGTCAACTGAAAGCATCTTAGGCCCGGCTATCAAATGCATGTGAGCCACATTCAAGGCTGCCCAATAACAATTGAAATTAATTTAGTTGCTTCGTTCCATAGAGTCGAATGCACACGCACAATCACACGCACACGCACACAGTATCGTCTTCGCCTTCGCCTTCGCTTTCACTTGCACTTTCACCTTTCGCATTCACAGCTGAATGCACAGCTGGCTAATTAAGCGCAAAATTTGCATGGCTGACAGCACACACACACACACGCACACACGACTAGCGCCATCTAGCGGCAAGTTCGGGCAGCCGGCTAATCAGAGTGAGGACAATGGACTGACTAAACATCATCAGAGCAGAGCCAGCGCCACGTGACCGGCACTGAAACAATTTACAGCACTCACAGGGAGAGGGAAAGAGGGAGGCTGGGAGAGAGAAAGAGAGAGAGAGGGAGACAGACTGAAGCTGAAGCTAAGCAAAGTTTTAGCTTCCAAGGTGTGACAATTTGAAGCAGCGCGTATGCCAGTCCGGCAAACTTTGCCCTCTGCCCGCAAAAGTATGCTAAGTTATGCGGCGGAGAATGCATGCCAAACGCTTGTTGAGATTGTGTTAGAGAAACAGTCTATCTCCCTCGCACACACACTCGCCCTCTCTCGCTCTCTCTCACTCTGTATGTGTGTGTGCGACATATTTGTAGCCACGTTGACAGCTGACGTTGCTGCTGCTGCTGCTGCTGCTGCCGAGGCTTCCGTTGCTGGCTTTGATTATGCGGCGACTGCGAACAATGAAGCCAATGACGCAGCCCTGGCTGATAAAGATGTCCTTCCGCTTTTGTGGCGAGGCGCCTAAAAGTATGCAGAGCGTGTCGCTCTTGGTTACTTTCGCTAACCGGCAAACTTTCACCCTCGACCAGGCACACCCACACACACGCACGCACACGCATTCGTTAGACCTGTAGCGGCACATCACGTAGGCATCATTACGCCATCAGCAGCCGCTGAAAATTGTTGCGGCCCAGACGTTCGTTTGGGTTAGCTCTGCCCAAATGTTGCAAATAAAAACGGACACACACACACACACACAGACACACAGAGACTCGCACAGCCGCCTTTGATGTCGCCGTAGCTGATGACTTCATTAGCGCGCACTATCAGTGCAAATGGGCAGCATTATCAGCAGGACACTGGCAGGACTCGGCTCGACTGGCCATAAGTACGTCCGGCCACATGGCTGCTGCAGTGCATTAGACACTGCTGGCAGTTCATTAGCTGCGGCTCATTAGAGCAGCAGATATAACATTTAAATGAACTCGCCTCGCTACCCATTAAAATGCATGTCTCTGCGTCGCCTGGCAATCGTAATTCACTTAGCAGTCGCACAGCCGGCAAAGGCAAAGGCAAAGGCATAGGCGAAGGCGAGGGCAAAGCGAGCCGACTCCTGCCTTGGCCCGAAATTGATTGACTCGCTTCATTGGCTACGAATGCAGCTGGCAAACAGGTCGAGCCACTGGGCACCGACTCCCGGATGCCATTCACATGTGTCTAATACCTCAAACATGCTTACGCCCATACACAAGGCTATTTTGCCGAAATCTTAGTGCCAGGCCTTGACTACAAACGAGACAGCAAACAGACAGCCAGACAGCCAGACAGCCAGACGGACAGACGGACGGAGAGCTGAAGCTGGGAGCGTGAAGTGGCTGCCGGAACCTGCAACGTGCAACATCGAAAGCAATACCATTGATGCGGATGCGGATGCGAATGCGGATGTGGATGTGGATGCCACCTCTAGCAACGAGCAACGGCTGCGGCGGATCGTCGTGCACCTCTTTTCGATAACTTTTTTATGCTCAAGTTTTTTAAGGCATTTCTTCATTTTTTTCTATCTATTTTTACAGGTACAAAGAGTGCAGACGGCTTTCATTATACCCAGCATGAGGCAAGTGGTTGTGGTATATAGAGCTGTAAATATACAAGAGAATCGCCTATGAATAGAAAATATATAATATTGATATATTAATTCGACTGTAAATAAAATAAGCAGAAACACCTGCTTAATTTATAAATTAATTTTATTTCTATATTAATTCAAATCTCTAATAAAATAAATTAAGTTTAAATAGAAAAAAAATGGAAATTTATTCAGAATATGGATTACATTAAAAATTGAATTTTCAAGGAGTAATTGAGTCTCAATTGTGTTCTCTTATTTTTATTATTTATTTAATTTTATTTAATTTCTTTATAAGACTCTTAAGTTATGTGTGAATACAAATAAAAATAAAAATAAAATATTATAAAAAAAAATATGTATATATACATATATATGCTAATTTAATCATATATATATAAGGTAATTTATTTTTATTTGTATTTTTTTTTTTTTTTACTGAATATGGTATTTGCTTTTATTATAGACCTGACTACTCTTGGCTTTAAAATCATTAGCTTATGTGACTATATTGAAAGTTGTATATAACTGCCAGTTTACATTCTCAGTCTCATCAGCAGTAGAGAGCATCCTCCAGTCGAACGTGACTCAGCCGCGCTGATTTTAATTTTTTACTATTTTTCCCGTCTTTTTCGTGCGATTTGGGCGATTTTTGTGTACGTCCAGCTCTGGCTGCTCCATATATTTATGTGCTGTCTCTGTCTGTCCTTTATTTTGTGAAACCGGCAGAATTTAGCCGAGGAATCAAACGCATTACGTACAAAGCGTTGAGGCTCTTTCAATGATTTTATTTTCTCTTTCTCTTTCGTTTTCATTTCTGGTTTTTTTTTCGCTTCTGCCAGCTTTGGGTAATGAAGGATATTGAAAGAGCTTCGTCCGTGGCGGCAGGACTTTGCAGTGGATTGCTGATAGCACATTAAGAGCAGAGAGCCGAACAGAGCAAAGGAAAACTCCTGAGCGTGTGTGTGAGAGAGAAAGAGAGAGAGAGAGAGCGGCAGGTATCATTACTATCGGCAGATCTTGGGGCGAACTTTGTGAAAGTTATGCCACAGACGTTGGATTGGACAATCGAACGGGGATCCAGCGGATGCTAGGCGAGAGCTGCATCAGGTGGGGGCACCACAGCCTTAAAGTCTCCCAACTGACTTTCAGGGAATGAACTGAAAAGTCTGTGGCATCAAATATTCAACTTAGCGTGGCTTCACTGTGCCTCACGTCTCCTGCGGTTGTTGACGTAATGCAATCTGCAAATGTTTCAATTTCGTTGCGCCAGACAAGGGCTTGGAGCAGCCAGCAGGCAGCAAGCAGCAGGCAGCATGCAGCATGTGGCATACAGCATGTGGCATGCATCATGTATTTTTACTTAGCCAAAGGAATTGATGAAATGCTTCAGCAATTATGCTGCAGCAACGATCTTGGCTTACTTTTTGCCCGAATTTCCTTTCAAGTTAAAAATTCAACTCCTGGAATGCATTTCATTAGTGAGCTGAAGCAGTTGGAGCTCTCTCTATATATACAGGGTATCCTATTAGTTGCATTGCTCTTTGGCCAAAAATGCATTGATTTGATTTATTTGTTGGCTGCTGCGATGAATTGAAGCGCATAATTGAAATTTAATTCGATGTCTGTGGACTTTGGCCTCGCACACTCCGATATATTGAGTGAATACTGTGCTTGCAAAAATAACAAATATTCGCTGAATGTTTAGCAACAAGATGAGACAAACTTACATAAACAAAACAAAAAAAGAAAATCCTTTATATATTTACTCTTTATGCATTCAATTATGATTCCGTTATCTATTTAATGCACGCGCTTACAGAGTGTAATCCCGTCTACTAATTATTTGGCATTGTTTTTATCACAATTGACTAATTGTTAATAATTTGTGCGCTCAAATTTGAGGGCAATGCGTTAATGCAAATAGTCCACTAATTAATTGACAATGGGCAAATTTAAAGGCACAATGGAATGTCATCAGGGTGACGCAGGGGGGAGCGGGAGGGGGTGCACATGGTGCAGCATATTAATTAATTCAATGAATGCCAAACATTGTTAATTATTCATAATCAAATATGCAATTGCGGCCCGATGACAGCACGAAAAACAGCAGGCCATCATCAATGGGGCTCTCGTGGCTGAAATTCCTACTCGAATCGAGCTGAAGCTGAGGGCTAGCTAACCTGATCTGACCACATTGCAGCAACTGCAATAATTGGAGCTGCCCTCGCAGCTGCAATTCATGCAAATTGCTCTCAGTTGGCCTCGTGCAGGACTCGCCGGCTCCTGCGGCCGTTGGTTGCGGCTTCATTAATAGACAGTTAGGTATTTTTGTTAGCTACCAAAATGCTTTAAGATTAGCTGTAGGCCAATGCATCCACCTCTCTCTCTCTCTCTTTCTCTCTCTCTCTCTCTCTCTCTCTCTCTCTGTTAATTAAAGTTGCATTTCAGACTTTGCTGCTGCTATTATTGTGGCAGCTGCTGTCGAAGTGCATTTCGAAATGCTGCTGCAACAATGTTGTTGCCTCGAATTATGCAGCCCTTGCTGTGTGCTAAAGGAAATTTGATTTTTCCGACTGCAGAGCCTACCAATACACAGCCATGCCGGTGTCACTCACTCACAATGGCCAAAACCAAAAATTGTCCAAGAAAATTTGCTCAACAATGTGCAAAGGCTCAATGCAGCTATGCGTGTGTGTGTGTGTGTGTGTTTTCACATTGGTTACAAGTCAAATTTCCTGCACACACCTGAGGAAGTCGACTCCCACAACCCACCCTCACCACCTTTGCCAGCCCACTGGCCATTCTGTGCGGAATTTGTAAAGATTTTGTTCGCTTCCCTCTATCGACTCTTTTCAGTTTAGTTCTCAGCTCAGTTTGGTTGCTCTGCTGTGCGAGACATATGCAGTAATATACTAATACATGTGCAGCATTTCACCTGAGCTGAATGCGACTGCTTTAATAAAGCCTGCCTTCAGCTGCAGACAAGACACAAGTTAACCAGCTGCCCCGCCCCTCCTGCTACCCGTTTGCCATGTGATTACAACAATGGTCGCTGCTGCGTTGAGCCGCACACTGACTGCCAAAAGTATGCTACCCAGCTGCCAGTCACTGGGCCACAGTGGGCACCAGGCCGGAGCCCAAGCTGAAAAGGGTAGCTTGTAGTGTGTATAATGAATCTGATTAGTTGGAACATTTTTGTATATATATTATTATTTTATTTATTTATTTATTTTTATTTATTTTTTTATAGTCTTATGTTAATTATTTATTGATTTTTAATTCTAATTTGTACTTTAATTTTGGGTTTCATTTCAACTAAATCTCTTAATGACAAATATTGACCATGATATGTATAAGGAAAAATATGTATTACATAAATATTATTCTTATTAGCATTATGTACTACTTAATTATTATTTATTTATTTAATTACTACAGAGAATTAATTCTTACAATTTATTTAATTTAAGTAAGCTTCAGTTTGCAGTTTGCTCATGTTCACTTGAAATTTATTTCGGAGATTTACTTAAGGCGTTTCTGCTGAAATATCACTCAGATAAATTGTTTATACGTGTATTTGAGTGAATTATGAATTGCTAAGAGCACAGACTGTGAACATCATCTATTTGTTTCACAATAAATTGATTGATTATTTCTGCATTACATTTTATATATTGATTATTATTTATTCGCTATTAATAGTATTATTATTAATTCGATTTTATTTTTATTAACATTAAGTAAAAGTCATGTAAATACACAAATGATTTAGTATAATTGAGCAAATTTGTTTCTATATAAAAGAGTAACTAATGCTCCGGCGAATTCCAATAAAATGAAGAGGATTACTTGACAATATTCAATTCAGAACTAAATATAAATAAATACCAGCCATCAATAATCTATCAATTTGATAAAATATAAATATTTGTAATCTCTTATATATTTCAATAATATGTACATCTCAAATATATATATCTTTAATTAATTATTATTAGTATATAGAGTATAAAGAAACTCTTTCGCCTTCCATTCATATTACGCAAATTAGCCAATTTAAGTTACACATTACAAAAACAATTCATTCACCATAATTTGCTGTTTGCTAGCAGATCCTCAACCAAGCCCGAATGAAGCACGGCTAAATGAAGTATTTAAGCCACAGTGGCAGCAGCAGCAGCAGCAGCAACTGTGTAAGTATTTTGTAACTGAGCGAGTGTTGGCCTTTGACGAGCTCTGTCTTTAATATCCCAATGGTTGGCTAGCAGCTACAGCAGCAGCAGCAGCAGCAGCAGCAGCAGCAGCAGCAGCAGCAGCAGCAGCCGTCAGGCAAAACAAGCTAAAAGATGCGCTACTCATTCCCGGCAGGAGCTGCTTTGGCTGCTTGCACACAGCGGGGCCAACACATGGCAGTTGCCTTTGTCAGACCCCATAGAGATTTAGCAATGGCAGCCCTTGGCATATTAACGAACTAACACATCGCATGACAGCACAGACCCAGATACAGATGCAGACACAGATGCAGACACAGATACAGATACATATGTCGATGCAGATAGAGATACAAATACAGCTGCAGATATGGCTTAATGGACGCGTCGTGGCCTGCCTCAGTGCTATGATTAATAAAACCTCAAACAAGCATCTGCATAGACAGCACTCTCTCTCTCTCTCTCTCTCTCTCACTCACTCTCTCTCTCTCTCTCTCTCTCTCTCTCTCTC
>NW_022045886.1:210556-237469 GCF_001654015.2 Drosophila navojoa
CAGGGGATCTCGTAGTCGAGCAGTCTCGACTAGAGCTTTCTTACTTGTTTATAATTATTCTTAATTGCTAATTTGAAATGAGAATGATAATTTGTATATAATCTTTATTTTATTTGTATATATTTTTATTTATATATTTTAAATAAACTTGATTGAAATATAGCTATTATATATATAAATTATAAATATTACTTTTTACTACTTATTGATTGATTTTGAATTTTTTAATTTTTTAATTGATAATTAACATCAGTATAATTTTTTGATTTATCAATTAATCAAATTAACATCATTTGCATGTCATGTGAATTTTCTTTATATTATGAAAGTTACTTTTTATTGCCATTCACAAAAATAAAAAGCAGTCATTTTTTATTTATTTTATAAAATTATATATTGCATCCATGTCATTGACATTCACATTATTTTTCGTTTGAAAATAAATTATTTTAAAAATTCATAAAATTTTTTTTTTTACATTTTTTTTTTTAAATTGAATTTATCTACATATTTATTTATTTTATGCTTTGTAAAAATTAAAAAAAAGGAAATTTTAGTAATAAATATTATTTTAAGTAATTTTGTCAAATATTATTTTATAGATCAGACGGAAATCTCATAGCTAACTTGAATTTTAAATGTCAAGCAGAGAGGGATTTTAAGACAGTTAGAGAGAGAGAGAGAGAGAGAGAGAGAGAGAGAGAGAGAGAATGAGGAAATATTATAATATATTAATTTATATTTGTGTATATTTACAAATTTAGCCTTATCACTAACGTTTATCCTTCTGATATTAGTTTTAATTTGTTAGCATGTACATGAGTTTACTATATGATAATTATATATGTATTTATGTGCTTATATATATGTGTGCATTTGCATACACATCTAAGGCAACTCATATCCTCTCACTCTAAATTTCAATTGCAGAGTATCTTCTAGTCCATCAGCATCACCATAAAGCTCTCTTTATAGTTTGCCAGCTGTTGTTGTTGCTGTTATTGTAGCTTTGGCTGGCCTTAGTTTCATAAGGACGCCGCTTATGGTGCTGACTGTGGCGACAACAACGCCAACAACAACAACACGAGCAACAACAACACCAAGTAGATAGCATTATTGAGTGTAGTTGTCGCTGCAACGGCTGACTGGCTGCGCGGCTGTCGCTTGATGTGGCTGGCTCAGTTGCTGGCAGCGTTCGGCACACGCGACACGTGCGAGGTGCGTGCAAAGTTGAATTGTCAGCGGCAAAAGTTGAAACATTTTTGGCAACAATAAAATAACAAAATACCAACAGCCAGCAAAAAACAATAAAAGAAGGAAAAAGTGAAAGAAATAGAAAAGTAACCAGCTGCCAAACACACCGACACACGCCTCCCTCCGCTCGACTCAAAGGTAAAATGTGTGCCAAGAAGTAGAAGTAATCGACATGTCTGTTAATTATTGTGAAAGTTTTCTGACACACACGCGGATACAAATTGTCAGCCCTTGTGCTGTTGCCCACTCCTCTCCCGCTGCTGCTCCTTCTCGTTCTCCTGCTGCTGCTGCTGTTGTGTTGGCGTTTCTATGCCATATGACAGCTGCTGCTGCTGTTGTTGTTGTTGCTGTTGGTGCTGCTGACAGGCGGCGCCCTGTGTGAGCTGCAGCAAACGTTGTCGCATGCTGTGTGTGTGTGTGTGTGTGTGTGTGTGTGTGTCTGTTTATCTATCTCTTTATCTGTGTAACTGTATCTTCAGTTCCATCTTTCGTCTCCATCCCCAACTCCATCAGCATCGCCATCTCCGTTTCCATCTATAACTGTAACTGCGCTGCGTGTGCGTGTGTATGTGTGTGTGTTCCACACATAAAGTTATTCGCCCGTATGGGGAATGTGTTTCATGTCATAAAGACACGCACAAATCATGCTTAAACTCGGCCAGGCGATGCGACGCTTGCCTCGCGCCTCCTCTGCTGCTGCTGCTGCTGCTGCTGCTGCTTCTTCTTGCTCCTCGTCATCTTCTACTTGTTCTGGTGTCCTGGGCGTCCTGGTGCTCGTTGCTTTTTGCTTAACTCGCAATTTATGGTTAATCGATGTTGTCTTTGAACGTGACCTATTTGCTTTATTTCGTCGCGCAGTATCCTTTGTCGCCATGTCCATGTCCATGTCACCATTATATCCGCTGCTCGTCTCACAATGTCACCTCCCTCTCTCTCTCTCTCTCTTTCTCATTCACTTTCTCGCATTCTCTCATCATGTCCGCCCCCCCACACACTCCCATCACACTCAGCGTCCTGCTGACGTGTTAAATTGTCTTTTTGTTTACCCTCAATAAAGCAATAATTTATTTTTCATGCTCTCGGCTCTGCGTTTGCTGGCTTCAGACTTTTTGCATGAGCCCAATACAAATATACATTTATATGTACATGAGAATATATATGCACATACGTATATGTATTTATCTTTAGATTTGCCAAAATCGATATATGCGAATAACCTTGACTTTCAGGCTGAAGCTGCACAGCCTCGCAGACTCTCTGACTCAGCTGCTGCAGCTGCACTTTGTTGCCAGCCACATTTGCTGTCGCCGAGCAGCAAAAGCTTTACAGTTTTGCAGGCACTGCCACTGCCCCTGCCACGGACACTGCCAGGCGTGACCAGCTTCTGGCATGACGCATCAGCGTGAACTAAAGTGCCACCTGGGTGCTTTAATTAGTGTCATTGTGCTCTGCTTATCGCAGCAGCTGCAGTCGTGACAGCGCTCGGCTATCTAACTGGGCCATCGAACCCGTTGCGGAGGACACTTTGCCTGGAGCAGGACACGGCCAATGAATGAGCTCATTAGCTTATCGATTTCATAACTGACATCAATAATTCGTTTACCTTTTGCCTTGCGTACATCAATTTTACATTGATAGGTTTGCAATCGTCTGAGAAATGCTTACATGCATATTTACATATTTAACATGCCTGTTAAGTTCATTGTAAGGAAAGAGTCTTAATCATGGTACCTTATTCTATTATTGTTAATATTTATTAGCTTATTGATTTAATATTGTGCCTCTGCATTTGGCATTGCTTGAGGTCTAGTTTGGGTAAACTAATAATGAAGTTAGATAACACATTTAACATGCATGTTAAGCTGACAAGAGCTATAAAGTATGAACATGTTACGGGCATATACATACTTGTAGTAGGAGAGATGGAGAATACTATAAGTGCCAGAAATGCGGCTTGATTTGGCAGTGAACGACTAGGAAATACCCTGATCAGTTTTTTGTTGGTTTACAATGTAAACTTTACATCCATTCTTAACAGTTCTGTGAGAGAAAACTAGCATAGCAGATTTAATGTAGGAGACAATGTAGTCATAAAATGGATATAGAAGCAGTGAACGACTAGGAAATACCTTGACCATTGATTCATCTATCTCCAACAGTTTTGTGGTTGAAAACTAGGCAAAGTTTCATACATTATTACGTATATAGCAGTTCACACTATTCATATAAAAAAAATAGAAAATTTATAATTTACTAAATCACAAAATTTATATGAAGTAGTTCAGATATGAAAAATTTGATACAAAGAAAATGAATTCTTGATTTATTCATATGAAATATATTGAAAGATAGTGACGAAAAATTCTTTAAAATAAAAGTGTGATAATATATTAATGCAGCAAAATCACAAAACTTCTTTGGGTAGATAAGTACTGGGAAAAATGTAAATATAAAGGTGTAAGAGTGAATTAAGTGGGTTAGGCTGCATATTTAGAAAAAAGTATAAATTATGTAAGTGTATGTGAGTTGGGTGATGAAAGTGCACGGTCTGGTAGATATTCAAATGGATTCTTATAAATTTGAATTCAAGGAACGGATAAAACAGAAACAGTAATACTGACTAGACTAGGCTCAATCATGGGAGCTGATCAAAAGTAAATATATTCGCGTTTCTCTCTGTCTAAGAGTTGAAAGAGTAAAGGTGTATTAACCTTGCCATTTTCTCTTCCCACTCTCCACCTTTTCATTCGGAGTTTACCTTGCAAGGGTAATTCCTGTAAGCAGTCAGAGTTGCGTGTCTACATTTGTTATTTGATGGCAGCCCAATCAATAGCAAAAGGTAAGCAAAGCTCAGTTCTGTCACAGAAATTACAGCCACTCCCACCCGCACCTTCTGTTAAATTCAGTTGAAATATTTTAGAAAATTCCCATTTAATTTTCTTGATTTATTTGTGTTACAAAGTAATTATGAAAATATTTTTCCATATATTTTTCTTCAACAATTTATTCAAGAGTTTCCAGCTAATTGTTGCAGTGGGTGCAGCAATGGCTCTCGTTGTGGCACGAGCGCGTGTCGATGTGTCGCAATTGTCATTGTGATGTCATGCATGAAATATTGAGGTGAACGGGCACACACACACGCACACTCACATACACACGTGAGCAGTGACTGCAACACTAATCAACCCGTTAAGGTTCAAGCAGTTCCGGTTCAATGCGCAAAGTGGCAATCCTATTGATAGGTGTGTGTGTGTGTGTGTGTGTGTGTCTATAGCAAATTGTATAAAGCTGAAAGAAGAGCGTTGCGCGTGCCGAGTCTATGATACATTTATATCAACTCGGGCTGTGTAAACTATGCGCAGTTCAGTCAATGGGTGAATCTCTCACGGAGTCAGCTATTTAAGCAGTTTATCAGTTATCGCAGAATCAATCAGTCAAGCTGTCATAGAGCTATTTGGTTGAGTAGAACAATGAATCATTTTGACATTAAAGCGCAGCTCTGATGACCTTAAGCAGCTGCCAGTGTGCTTTATTATATTCACAATTAAGATAATGGCATACCCTACAATGCCTTTTAAGTCCGAACTGAATAAGTCAACTGGGCGCAATGAAGCGTTAAGTGAATCGACATTAAAACACACACACACTGGGAGAGAGATTCATGTTTGGGCATCTTTGCTGTTGTTTAGAGCCCTTCCCCGCCCCCACCACACAACTCTTGCCCTAATTAAGCCAAATTCTTAACCATAATAGCTGCCGGCTACGGTTGTCATAATAGAAATAATTATGCGAGGTAAATTACCCAAAGTATTAAGTGAAGCTCGGATGTCCGCGGGCCAAATATCGACTTCATTTACACAAAAATATGAATGCAATAAAAACAACAACAAATGAAAACATTTTAATTATGTTGAGAGCAAATGAAAAACGATTCCTGTTTGCCGACGCCCCGAATAAAATAAATATATAAATATTATTATTGAAATGCTGTCTAGGCCCCGCTTTCAAGCCATGCGATTTCAACTCGAATTTCTAAACGCACCAGGGATAGCATAAAGTCGGCCTGGAGTTTCAACTCAGGCGTAGAGCTACTGAAAATATTTCGTTTAGTATTTCATTTCATTAGAATCCAAATAGTTTAATCTTTCTAAATTTAACAATATATCGAATTTTGCTATTTTTTTATATAAATTCGAATATCAGCCAATTGATCTAAAAGCAATCATGGTGAAGGTAAAACCACATAAGAATTGAGTAGCGAACGAGTTTACATGATATTTTTGCTCTCGGCAGATGCAACGCGAGGACATGTTCTCCAAGGAGGCGGCTCTGAAGAACCAGGCCAAGCGCGAGCTGGCCAACGGACTCGAGAAGGCTTCGCTAGACAAACTGCGTCTGCAGTGCTTCAGCCGCGGCGCCACAGGCATCTTGGGACTTGCCAGGTGAGTGAAGCACCCAAAGATTTTTGCTTGTGTGCATAGCCAGCAGAGCAAAGAGCATGGAGCATGGAGCAAAGGGTCAGAGTTTGGGTCAGGTGGCCCAAGATAACTTTCTTTACTTTAGTTTTTCGCTTCGGCATATCTATTAACAAATGCAGGGTAGCTGGCGGATGATGATGAAATTGTTGAGTGCTCAGCATGTGAAACATGTAGAATCGGCAGCTGCCCAAAACTGAAGCATGTTTTTTATACCCCATGCATGCCAAAGATGATGAAGCTGCTGCTGTTGCTGCTGATGATGATGATGAGCATTGAGCTGGTGATGTGTTGGGCCGTGCTCGAGGTTAGTGGGGGAGCGAGCCGAGTTAGGCACTAGCAAATATGTCGAGTGCATGTTGAACTAACATTTCGAAAGCTTCTCCAAGTGTGTGCCAAGCGGCAAAAACTATGGATGAAGCAGCCGCAGCCGCAGCCGCAGCCTCTGCCTCTGCTGCAGCATCTGATGCTGCCGTCGCTGATGTTGGGGGCTGTGCGATAGCAAAAATCGCTGACTGAATGCAAACAAACATAATTGGATTTCTCTGCTTTCAGTACCATTCAACACTCTTGCGCACACCCCCACACCCACCCATCCCCCACCCATGGGCCACCCAAACGCACTCACGCCCATAACCTGGCCGGGCAAACAGAAGAGTTTGCTTCTCGGCTCTCAGTTTTTATTTCAATTTCCGACTGGCAGCAGGTCCGTTAACAATTTTCCGTATTGAACATATAGACATTTTTAACAAAATCGCAACTTCAATATACACACATGTGTGAGTGAGCCTCGCTGTGTCTGTGTGAGTGTGTGTGTGTGTGTGTATTAGCTGAATCATTGTATGTCTGCCTATTGACCAGCATGAGTGTGCATGTGTGTGTGTGTGTGAATGCATGTGTGATTTTTTTTTATTTGTATTTATGCAGCTTGTTTGTCAGCCGGAAAATTCAATGCATTCAATGCATTTTCTAAAAAATTCCACACATTCTATTCAGCATTCTTGCCCCCTCGTTCCGTTTGTCATTGCATTCATTTCACGGCTAAAATTTATTTAAAATAACTTTTTTGTTTAGGGTCAGAATCGGTTTAATAACTGATGAAAAACGTCATAGCTTTGCTGGTTAGACGGGGAAACCTTTTATATATAGGCATGTCATGAATCGTATATTCCCTCATGGTTTACTCCATTTCAGAGCTTTCCGTGTAATGGATGACGATGGCAGCAAGACCCTCAGTCTGGAGGAATTCAAGAAGGGCGTCAACGATATGGGCTTCGAATTCAATGAATCTGACATTGAGGAATTGTTCAAAAGGCAAGCTAACCCAATTTTCAAATGCTCTTCTATCTGCTCACAGTTAGTCCTTTCGCAGCTTTGACACCGATGAAAATGGCTCCATTAACATGACCGAATTTCTCATGAAACTGCGCGTAAGTCCCTCATATTTCTCAACAGTATACATGTCTCTAGCGCCTTCCTTTCTCATAGCCCCCCATGGGCACATGTCGCCTTAATATCATCGACAAATGCTTCGACAAGCTGGACACCAATTCCGATGGCCAAATCACAATTGAGGACCTGAAGCACGCCTACTCTGTGCAGGATCATCCCAAGTACTTGAGCGGCGAGCTGAGTGAGGATGAAATCATGACTGCGTTCCTAAAGAACTTCGAGGCTGGTGCACCCAATCCGGATGGCATCGTTACCAAGGCAGAGTTCATCAACTATTATGCCTCGATCAGCGCCTCGATCGACAATGATGCTTACTTCGATTTGGTGTTGCGACGTGCCTATAAACTTTAATACCTTTTTCATTTTTATAGTATTGATATACATATGGAAGTGCGATCTAAGCTCATACGATTCCAATCGACGGCTATTTAACGCTAACTATATTCCATACTGAACAAAAAATTCAAAAATATTTCAAAAAAAATTTCTGTTGATTAGTAAAAAAGCTCTACGCTAGTCTAATGCTATTGTTTTAATTCATAACTAACGTCCTCTTTATTTTACTAGCAAAATTAAAAAATCAGTAAAAATTTTCAATTAAAATCTCTTTTTGTGTATTTTTAGCTGAATTTGAATAAAGCGGGAAATGTCTGTTAATATATTATATTTATCCTGTATACCTAACTCATATATATGCATATTTCCTTTCAACAACAAGTATTTGCTTGTCTTCCGCCATTTGCTTTTGAAGAGAGCGAAGAGAGCGCCCATTGACAATCAAAACGAGCCTGTGCGAAGCGCTTACATGGCCCTCTCGCTCTCACTGAGCAACAGCCGAAACTCTACATTGAGCCGCAACTATTTTAATTGCCTTCTCGCTCCCACACAGTAATGAGTAGTGCTCTGCCTGTTAACAGTGCTCGTTCAATAACAGCTGTGCGTATCTCCGTCTCACTCCAACTAAGCTTCACGAGAGGATATGTTCAGCTGGTGCTATCTTTGACTCGCTCTTTCGCTCGGAGTCCGATTAGAAACAACAAATGGGAAGCGCGCAAGTTTAACGCAAACTCATTCGGATAATATATATGTATTTATTAATATTTTATTTAACAATTCTATAAGCTGCTAGACTTGTTGCTGATGATGATCAAAAATGTAACAAAATTTTTAAACTATAAACAAACTTTCTATAAATATACATATATATATATACACATATATGAATGTATGTATATACATATGTATGTATACTGTATCTATGTACTCTACTATAACCTCCACGCTCACAAGACTTTTCTTATATTGTCTCCACGCTAGCTCATTATCTATCATACACGCTATATTCTCTAGACAATTGGCATAGGCTTGACATATCTGAGCCGACTTTAATCCCCTTGTTTTTCGACTTAAAACTAATACAATAGCTGCTCGAATTGGCTAAGAGTGCGTGTTTGCATCCCAGTTGCGCAGTTGATTCCCTAGTTTCACGTACTTTTGTCCAATATAATGTGCTATAATAATTTATTAAATTAAAACCGCGTGCTAATTAGCATAAAACTAATTAGATTACTTGTACATGTGCAGCCACAAAGCACAAGAGGGATAGCGGAAGAGAGTGGGCGAGTGAGAGAAAGTAAAAGAGAGAGAAGGTTGGGTATGAATAGAAGCATGTACATGGAGTTAAATATTTGTGGCGTATGCGCAATCGTTGCCTTGCGTAAAATTCATGTTTGCCAAAAAGTCAAACGGCCCACACACACACACAGACACACACACACGCAAACACACACAGCACCAATACCACACACGTGGAAACAAATAAGCCTGATTAGCTGATGTTTTGTGTACCCATGAAACCGTTTTGAGTTGAGTATGATGGGACTTTAGAGACAAGCTTTGCCTATGTGATTTCAATTTATAAAGAGAACAGTTGGAGGAGTGCACACATACAGGGTATCTCGTAGTCGGCTACAGCTACAAAATAAATTCAAGCTTCTATTTTTTAGGAACGGGTGATGGTGCCAACACCATATGATGATATCATCGACACCTTTGCCCTTCGGCAGGCGACGGCTGCGGCCCGTCTTTAGACACCGCTAATTAGAAGCTTATTAGAAGAGCAGCGGCAATTGGCAAAAGTCTAATTACATTCATTTCGCACCAATGATAACAATGCGGCTTGCCCAGCATTTAATGCGCAGTACAAAGCCAAGCCCGGCGTATGTGTGTGTGTGTGTGTGTGTGTGTGTGTGGAATACGCTTGTTAGCTAGACAAACATCGAGGCCAACAGCAAATGCTATGAGTGTAGCGGCGGGCATAGATATGGCCGGGAGTCGAGCCATATCCGGATGACGCTCGCTCGCACTTGGGGCCATTGATTATGCAGCAAAGTTTTAGTATGCCAAGTAGACAATGTTAAAAGTTTGCTCAAGTAATTAAATCACTTCGATCTTGGCTAATTACAAGCGGCGAACATACAGCTAACAACATGTTGGCTAAAGGCTCACCCTCAGTACGTGTGTGTGTGTGTGTGTGTGTGTATGTGTGTGCGAGTGGCTCGTTAGATATAGCCTGGCAGCGGCAACATCCTCATCAGAACAACAAGAGGGCAACAACAGCAACAACAAGAACGTTGACAAGTTACCTGCCAAATTAATGCAAACATGAAACGTGCGGCAACCGGGAATATTAATTAACTAACAAACACACACACACACACACACACATGCACATGTACATGTACATACATATAACATAGCTGCAACTCGTTCGTGTCCCTGGCCTCTGCAGTGTTGGCACTTGGCTTTGTCAGCAGTTTGTCAGAGCGAAGCAGAGGGATAAAGAGAGAGAGAGAGAGAGAGAGTAGGAGAGAGGGAGAGAAGGTTAGTATAACACACGAGATCTTTTCCCAAAGAAATGTCCGCTAGTCGACAGTCAAACACCTTGACTTGAAGACGTACAACGTGGCGTATGAGCAATTTGTTGCGCTTATAGCGACCAGCGCTGCTGCTGCTGCTGTTGTTGTTGTTGTAATTGCTGCTGTCAAGTGGCATATGATTAATGAACGTTTCATTAGCGCAACTCACATTACAAATTTGTCCGAGTGTACGTGTGCGTCTCGGTGTGCGTGCGTGTGTGTGTGTGTGTGTGTCACTGCAACTCAACTTGGGGCATGTTCTATTTGCATTTCAGCAGGTTGCCGAACGTGATCACAATATTATCTCTTCATCAGCGCACGAACACAGACAGACAGAGCAAGAGAGAGTGAGTGAGAGAGAGAGAGTGAGAGAGAGAAAGGAGCTGAAGCTGCTGCTCTGTCCCCATTGGCCTAGCCTATCCCAACCTGGCCCAGCTTCGTCTCTGCTGCTCGGCAAAAGTTAGCTGGCATGGATTCCATTTAGCCAAGAGGGGGCATGTGCGGGGTGGCGGGGCGCGCGGTGCCTTGGCAACGAGTTACAATGATTTTCGTGCTAATTAAAACGGTTTTTGCATACAGTTTACCGCATTAGTATTTCGTTTAGCAGTTGTACAAACACCTTGGCGTTGTCTGGGCACGGGCAGCAATAGCATCCATCCCATGTGGAATGTTTGCTTACGGCAGCCAGCAGCCAGCAGACACACACACACACACACACTTACATAGATGCTCAGCATAAATTACGCATACGCAGCATTGCCGAGCGTCGACTGAAACACACAAAAAGCCTTAGCCAGAAAAGTATATTTTTCAACTGACGCAGCTGCGCCTAATGAACTCCCATTGCGGGCTACCACTGGCCCCGCTGTCACCCATCCACATTCATCTCCTACTCCATCTGCATCTCCTGCTACATCTCCATCCATATAAGCATATCCATATCAGCCTCATAGCCACACACAGAGCTCTATCTGTTTTTTGCGGCCAGCTGCTGTGAGAGTGAGCGCAAGTTGTCAGTGAGTCGACTTAATTAGCTGTTTGATATTTTGACAGCTGAGCGTAGTAAAATTGAGCTCGTTAGTGGCTGCGCCATTATAGACTAGCTAGCATTTATCAACTGCGCCTGTGGCTGGCGCTCTGACTGATTATTGCTCAATTAACAAGCTTCTGGTTAACGCCCGCCAGTTTTATTCACATTAGTCGAATCCGCTCCAACTAGTTGCGTATCAATTTTTAATTAGAGACTTCATTTGCATTTTTTATGATAGGTAAACTATCTGCAAGCGCAAACAATTTGACTTGCTTAACAAGGCAGACCTGTCAGCCCCCACTGGAAAATTCCTTGGCTCTTTGCCCACTTACGAACTATGAATGAATACAATTAAGTGCAATTAAAGTAAATAAATAAAATATTTGCCGAATACTCATTATTGAGGTACTCCATGCGTCTATTGTTGCCCTCTCGCCCAGAGAAAGGGGAGCGCACGCTTGATGCAAACTTTGCCCCCAGCACGACAATGTGAAAGTTTTTAAAAAATAATACAAAAAACCAACAAGAATTCAGAGGGAGGAATCTGTTTTGCAAGTGAAAATACCCTGCGATAAAGAGTGGTGTGTAGGGTAAATATTATGAAATGTGAGCGAATATTGTAGTTAGACATAGATACCCTGTAACTTAGGGAAGTGGTAGTAAACTCAAGAAATTGAATAATATAATAATATAATAATATAATTTAATTATATATACGCTGGAAAAAAGTGCAAAGTTTACAGTAAAAATAGGTAATTAGTAAAATATAAAAGGGGGTGCATAGAAAATGGAATTATAAATAGATACCCTGTAAATAATTTTGATTGTTTTGAGTTAAATTGTTATTGAAACACTGCAAATATCCTAAACTGACAAAAAAAATTGTAATAGATACCCTGTAAATAAGCCAAGTATAGAAAATGAAAATTTGATAGTAAAATTAGCTGATGGAAACCCTATAAATAAGTTCATTTGCTATTGGCTGTCGAGTAAGAGAAATCTCAAAAAAGAGATTGAAAACTTAAATGAAATTCCACAGAAAATTAAGAATTTCAAAGAAAATAAAAACAGTTTATCAAATCTGAAAATGCACAGATTTGGAAATGACAAAAAAATAAGTAATTGATATACAAATACATATATCTGGCAAATATATATATCTGTAAGATAATATATACCACAAATCGATGTCCTTAATAACGAAATTATATACTCAAGTAAAACAGCAGATTTTCTTAATTACAATTATGAATTTAGCCAAAATAGTTCATGGAAGGCATATACCCATCCTTTAATCAAAAACAGGGCATAGAGTTGCACAAGTATTTTGATAGTTTTCGAAGAAGGTATTCTTATTGGCTATATATAGTTACAGCGCCTGCTGTAGAGCAAGCCAAGCCATGGCTACAATTGAACAACAAACGATTGACTTACACACACACACACACACTCTCAGACACACACACAGTGAATGAGTTTGAGGAAAATGGCAACTGAAATGCTGGACACGTGTAAAAGTTCAGTTTTTAAACACTCGAACACGAAATGTTTGTTTCGATTTGAAAACGTTTTACGCTTTTGTTTTATGAATCACAGCAGAAGTCCTTACATGTGTAGCAAGCATGTGCGACAGATACACAGACAGAGAGAGAGAGAGAGCGAGAGGGGGGCACAGGGTAAAATCCCCAAAGCGCTGCACAAACTTTTAGTTTCGCTTCGGCCACGTTTACTGTCAATAAAACTTTGCTTGAGCTGGGGCAAAATGAAAACAGCATAGATTACTTTGAACAAAAAGCCAGCGAAGGCGTACAATCTGAGTACAAGAGAGCTGTAAAAAAAAGACACAACACAGACACACACACACACACACACTCATATATGACTATATATAAAATATGCAAATGCAATGAAATTACAAGTTACGTATACGCCGCATGTTGCAGCGCCTCGAAGGACTCGCCTCTGCCACTGCTACTGCCGCTGCTGCTGCTACTGCTGCAGCACAAAAGGATTATGCAAAATTATGCAAAAACGGTGGAAGGCAAAATCCACGCACATTAAATTCAAGTGCTTTCTATAAAGTCAAATCGTGACTCTGCTGCTAATGATGAGCATAACCGAAAAGCATCGAACATTGCCACCCCATTACGCTAGGTACTACGACGAAGGCGGAGAGGGCGCAGTCGGAGCTGAAAGTGAAGTGTTTTTTATTCATTGACAAATTGACTTGCAAATCATTTTTGGCATTTGCCATGTTCGGCAGATTATCTACTGAAATTTATAGCAAATTGTACTTAATAAATTTTGCGGCCATCAAACGAACAATTTTTGGGGGGCATTTGCTGATTTGTCAACAGTTTAACAATGCAGAGAAAGAGAGAGAGAGAGAGAGAGAGGGAGAGTGAGAGAGAATGTGTGTGTGTAAGCGGATGCCACACTAAAAGCGCACTCAGCTCAAAGACAACTAACGGAAATAGTACAACAACAACAACAACGGCAACGGCAACGGCAAAGATGCTGCTAAAAAGTGCAACAAAGCCCGTGCCGTACGTGCCCAGAGCCAACAAAATGGCGGCCCAGACGAATCATAAGCAGCAATGGCCGACAATGACCCAAGTGCGCGGCGTCGTGCGGAGAGGAGGGACGGGGGCAGGGGGAGTGGACGAAAAACCGCAGCCAGACGACGGACGAGTCTGGGTCAGGGCGAGGCGAGGCGGGGCGGCGGATCATATCATTTATACTGAATGGATTTGGATTTGGATTTTGGATTTGCGCACAAGATAATGTGCTCAGTCGATGCTGATGGAGGTGGAGCTGGTGGTGGTGGTGGTGTTAGTGGTGGAGGCCAGCGTGCGAGCAGCTAAGCAGCTCCAATGCAACGGAAATAGTTTTGTGTGAGATTTATTACCACTCTGGAGAGTCATAAAACGGAAATTGTACACAAAATCCTTTCGGATGCTCGTTTAAGTTGCACCATGCCTCAGCCTCAGCCTCGGCCTCAGTCTCCGACTCAGCCTCAGCCTCAGCCTCTGCCTCAGCCTCGGCAGCACTGAGCGCCGTCTATTGCTATCTCGCTCTTGGCAACGTTCGTATGTTTAGATTTTTATGGCTTGTGTCATTTCTGTTTACTCAGTGCTGCTCCGACTCCAACTACTCCTGCTGCTGCTGTTTCTCCTGCTACTCCTGCTGCTGCTGCTGCTGCTGCTGTTTGCTTGTCCTTGTCCCAATGTTTATGTAAGTCATCGCTTCGTTTACGATGCCCAGCGCCAGTGCAGCTCCCTTCCCCGCCCATCCCCGCCCCACCCCTGCTCGGCCAGTGTGGCATATCCTATTTTGAAATTATATTTTTGCCCATTCTGTGTGCTGGCAATGTCCCTTGTTCGCCTGCTCGTTGCTCGACTGATTTTCTGCTAACTAAAAACTCTTTGCTCTGCAATTTCACTTTATTTATATTATTTGCCACATTGCGAAAATGCCTTTGACCGAGCGAGCCACCGACCGACCGGGTCAGGCGAGGCGACATGCCGCAAATGCATTCCATTGTCCAACTGCCCCAAACTCTGCCCAGCCGAGCCGAACCCCTACAAGTGCATACTTCATCATTTAGAGCTGCATTGAGACAGGGCTTTTAGGCTTAAGCCTGGCCCAAACGAGAATTTACAATTCCAAATACTTTGCACTAATTAAGCGAGTGCACGGAACTCGATTGCAAGTTGATCTAGTCGCAATCTTTAATTAGATGACAGAATGTAAATTTGCCCATCAGTCACTCATTCACCCAGTCATTCAGTCACTCAGTCATTCACTCGGTATTGGCGCAAGCTTTATTAAAATTGTGCAAGCCAGGCAAAAGTTGAAACCGAAAAGCCAAAATGTTATTCTCATTCATTTCAATTCCAAATCAGTTTTGCCCCAAACTAACTACAAGACAGCTCCACCTCCAGCTCCAGCTCCTGCTCCTGCTCCAGCTTCAGCTCTAATAATTTGGCTGACAACCAAAAACCCTGCCGCCCCTCTCCTGCCCTCTGCGGCCGCTGTCTGGGCAGTCATTGCCTTGGCTGATGACAACCCGCAGATATCGGCTCTGGGACGCCCGGCCAGCCCAGCTTGCACAGGGAAAACGATTTTCTATGGCCATTACCATAGATCTAACGGTTTACCGAAGTGGAATTCGCTTTAAGCAGGACGACTCATAGCTCCAGCTAGTCGCGTTCGCCTTTGTCATCTTACGTAAACAGCATGAACTACCTTGACGATGGCGAGTATTCAGCTGCTGCATGAGCTCCACGACTCCTTCCCCTCCTGCCCCTCTTCATGCCATTCCTCACTCCAGTTTAATGCTTACATGCCTTCGCCTGGTCATTTCCATTTCTGATGCTGACAAATTTTTGGCAAGAGATTTTCTGCTTATTTGCCACAAAAGAAAACCGAGCGCGACAACAGAGATGCACAGATCACGAAATCATCAGCAGAATCACAGTTACAATTTATGTGAAATATATTGATGGAAGTTGCACAATTTATTATATTTGATTGGAAATTAATTTAAAATTTTAGTATGATTTTTTTTAATTTTTGACAGTAAATATATTTAATTTAAAAATATTTTCATATATTTTTCCTTTGCATATATATTGATAAAAAAATATATAATTTAAATTATTTTTTTATCAGTATGTTTTTTTTTACTATTTTCAGCTTGCTTCTAAAACATATGCAATATATAAATTGTCTATTTGTTATGTGTTTGTTTCATACTAATTTTTTTAAAGATCAATACTATAAAAATCAATAAATTGACATTATCAATAAGAACCGGACAATATGAAAAATAAAATTGTTTATAAATATATAAATACACAAAAAATTCCCTTATTTGTATTATTAAAATAATATTTGTGGAATATTTTTGTATATTACTTATATTTTATATTATGGAATATTTTGTATATTATTTCTATATTACATTATTATTTTTTATTATTATTTTATTTTTAAGCTTTAAGATAAGATAAATATTATAAATGTACCTAAAATATGAAAATAGTATATAAATAGATGATGAGAAAGAGAGAAAGAGAACAAGAGAAATAGAATGTGGAATATGTTAGTTCTTCTTTATTCTCTGCCCCTACATCTGCCAATAGAAAGTCAACTTGATCTTAAAGACTCCCTCTCTCTTTCTCTCTCTTCCTTTCACTCTCTTTATATACTGAATTAAATTACTTATATAAAGTAATATTTATTCGTATCTTTATCTTTACTTATATAATTTTTTTATCCATTTATTTTGTGTATATTAATTTTATATTTTATAAATATCTAAAATGATTGTGCATTTAATATTATGTATTTATTTTTTATCATTGCTTATATCATATTTTTATCTATGCTCATTTCCACTTCTGAGCTGTTGTGTTTCAACGGTAATCCGTAGTTTGTCTCTGTTTCTCTTTTAATAGACTTGGCCAGGAGTTACCTCAAGTGCGGGCTTTGCTCAGCTCTGGCTGTGGCTGCTGGCTGCGATATTCCCTGGCTCGGCAGGCAGCCCGGCAGGATAATCATTTTTTCATAAAGTCATTATTGTTGTGGTTGCAATCGCTAGTCTCTGTCTCTGGCTACGAGTCGAGCACCAGCAGGGGCAGCGCAGCAGCAGCAGGAGCAGGGGCAGCAGGGGCATTATCTACGAATTGTTCTCAAGTGTTTGTCATCCTGACTGTGACTGTGACTGTGGCCAACTAAAATTATATTGCTGATGGCCGAGACAGCCGCAAGCAGCGAGGAAAACGAAGGCAGGAAAACTAGAAAACAAGAAAACAATTTTCATTTCAGACATTTGCTTTTCAAGTAAACACTTTTTGAAATGTGGAAATGGCTGAGCGCTGACAGCGTCAAAGCAAATGATGAAGCAGTCCCCCTCTCTCCCTCTCCCTCTCCCTCACACTCTCTCTCTCTCTGGCTGGCTGTGATTTCTAAAGGACTTTGTCCTTTAAGTGCGACTGCAATTAACTGCGCTAAGCCACGAGGCCGACTTAAAGGCTTTGCCATTTGAGTTAATTGATCGAGAGCGCAAAGCCCAAAGCCATATAACCATATCACATTTCAGCCAATTGCACAGACGCGCTACATTTTTCAGCGGGGGCGGTGAGGGGGCAGGGCCTGAGCTCCCCAGCTCTCCAGCTCTTTAGCTAAATATTCATTTTGACTCATTTGCCGCAGTCGAATTCTAATAGGGTCAATTGCAATAATATCATTAACAAAATTAAACACGACCAACGACAGCCCTCGACGCAGGCAGCGGCTCCTGCCCGGCCAAGTCAAGCGTATTATGCCTAATTGGGCGCTGCCAGCACCAACCAGCCAGCCAGTCAGCCAACCAGCCAAGTGGCGGCCCCATCTAGGACATCCAGCTGTAGCTGTAGCTGTCGCCATTGCCATTGCCAACCTTCTCGGCCATCGTCTCGGTCTCAGCTTCAGCCTCAGCCTCGTTCGCGTTGCACGTTTTGTCTACGCGAGTAATTAACTTTAATTGCGGCCATTAAAATAAATTGGCAGATACCTTTAAATATTGTTATTGTTGCATACTTAGAGGCGCAGCGAACGTGGCGCCAACTTAAGAGCCCGCCACGCCCCACAGACACGGCCAAAGCGAAGCACCTGCATATTCCTATATTGCCGGACAGCCACTCACTGAGCTTTGTAAAAAAAAACCAAAAAAGTAATTTGCTTTTTAAAATTAAATATGAAACGGTGCTTAAATATGAAAGGCCTTCTCTTAAGCAGCTATACTGCAGAGATTTTTATTATGTTTTTAGTTGACAGAAATCTTTTATGTTTTATAATAATTAAACATAGTGTTAAAATATTAAAATAGAAGTACTAAGTATATAAGTACTATAGATATATGACAAATATTATCGGGTTTTGTATCACTGTGTATGTATTTTATGTCAATAGGTCAAATTCTTAATCTTAAAACTAAAATACTATTTGAGCAGGCTTACATATATTGACAGCTCACTTATTATACCCTGAACCCATTGAAAATGGGAAAGCAGGGCATAATGGTTTTGTAAAAATGTATGTAACGGGCAGAAGGAGGCGTGGCAGACCCCACAGAGTACACATATTCTTGATCAGGAGGACGAGCTGAGTCGATATAGCCCTGTCCGTCTGTCCATCCGTCCATATGAGTGCGTCGATCTCAGAAGTTACAAAAGTTAGAGAGCTGAAACTTGGCATGCATACTTGTGTATATAATAGGCAGCACGAGTTTGTTTTATTTTTTCGATAACTCATCCGATAGGTTTATTATCGAGATTAATCGAAAAATTGATTTTGTTTTGTTAGCCCCATTGGAATGCTATTAGACCTAAAGACTTCAGACTTACTGTGTTTATACATATGATGAATACAAACATTTTGTAATCAACAGATTTTGGATACCACGCCCCCCCTATGCCACCAATTTATAAAACAGCATTTCAAATTTTAGAGACTTGTGTTTTGGAATGTAGATACATTTGAACATTATGATTACGTTCTGAAAGTTTCGGTAAGATTTTACGTCTATAAATTAAATTACTCAACAAATAAATTCTCATAATATTGCCCACATTGCAGCGCAGTCGCTGCTTACTGCGAAGTTAGCAGAGTTCGGTTTTTACGTGCATGTGTATGTATGTATATGTGCATAAAAGAAGTACAGAATGATTATAGTATCCGATTGGAGGGTTCAGGGTATCTCCTAGTCGAGCAGTCTCGACTAGAGCCTTCTTACCTGTTTAATCGAAAACTAGTTTCATTTCTCCTGTTGCTTATGTCGAGCACCTTGTCTATGCTCTTACCTGATGTCTTTTAGTTCTTGCGCTTCAGTTGGCAAATATTTATAGTTTTGTTTGTTTTCTTAATATATTATCTGCTATATGGTGACTCTGGTCTGTCTGTCTCTCTGTCTGTCATATGCCTACGTAGAGCCAGTCGCTGGGCCGGCGGCAAATTGGAAGCGCAAAAACTTCTTTAATTTTTGCTGCAGCGCCGCAGACGAGCGAAGCGCAACAACTAAAAATGTTTGGCTTACGGCAATAAATGTCAAACAAAGTTTTACCATAGTTTAAGCTGCTGTTGCTGCTATTGCTGCTTCTTCTTCTTTTTTTCAATTAGAAAATTTCTGAAATAAAACGCAAAAGAAGACGAAGAAGAAGAAGAAGAAGAAGAAGAAGAAGAAGCCATGATACGAGCAGCTCGAAACGGAGAATGGCGAAGCGACAGACGCGCGCTAAATCAACTGGAAATATAAATGGGAAATGGAAAAGCCGCTGAGGTAGAAACTGACAGTGTGACAAGCGAGTGATGCGCAGCTGACTGGGCTGCAAGGCTGCCAGGCTGCCAGGACGACGACTGCAGGGATTCAGGGACAGCTGCGAGTCGCTGCAGCGCCTGACTTTCGGGTATTTCAATAATAAACGCCTCACTCGCGACAGCGGCTTGTTTGCGTCGCCCGATTGATAACAGCAATCAGAGCAGCGCTGGGCACGCGCACATTGATCGAGGCTACTCCTGCTGCTCCTGCTGGCTCAGTCGCTACTCTTGCACGTTGGCAAACTTCCGTTTCCGGTTTTAGTTTTCGTGTCCGGCAGATGGCAAAAGTGTAGGCCGCAGGCATTCACTTGATATTTACTTTGTTGCGCTGTTTACTTAAATACATATTCTCTGCGCGTGTGTGTGTATTGTACCACAAAGTTGCTTACTTCCGCCTGCGTCTATCAAACTTGCGGCTCATCTCCGTCGCTTGACCAGCAGCCTCCTGCTCCTGCTGCTGCCTCCTGCTCGTCAAATGTTTTTGTTGATGAAAAAACTTTGACTGCCTTCAACACTTCTCAACTTTTGTGTTAGTTTGTCTGGTCGCCTCGCATCCGCATCCGCATCCGCATTCGCATTCGCATCCCCATCTGGTCCCATCAAGCATCTACATATCTGGCCCAGGCATTGGGTGTTAATTGTTTTCGTTGCCACATATCGAATGGGCCCCCATTAATGGCACAGCACTCATACGCGACTTCAATATACTATCTAGACGAGATGAACTTCCGTTCTGACGGCCAGTCGGCCAGCCAGTCAGCCAGCTGGCCAGATTGGTCTAAGCCAACATGGCTTTTGGGGCGACGCGCAAATGGTCTTAATCACTTCGAGCTCCAGCCAGACAGAGAGCAAGCCAGCCAAAGCGTCCAAGCTGGAGCCACTGAATGTTTTGCTTGTGTGCATGTATGTGTGTATGTGTGTGTTTGTGTGTGTGTGGACTTTAGCTGCTGCCAGAGAAATTGAGAGAGACACTAATTGCTTTTCTTTCGAAGCAACTCTTTTTCTTTTCTAATTACTTTATGCATGTCTATTAGATGTGCGTGTGTGTGTGCGTGTGTGTGTGTGCGTGTTTGTGTGTGTGTGTTTGTGTGCGCTCTAGTCAGACTGCTGGCGACTGGCGACACACATTTGGCTAAGTAGGAAAATGATAGTTTGAATGCTCTTCAGACAGCGTGCTCAACAAAAGGCAACAGCACGATAAGGACGAACGAAAGGACGCACATTTAAAGCACATAATTCGGTTTTGATTATGTTTTGGTCTTAGCTGCCACGCCCCCCACACACCAGCTACCCGCTGCCCGCCTCCTGCTGTGCTACCCCGAAAGCACATTTCTAAAGTTAGCAACTTCATTATGGCTAAGACCCAAATGTGTTGATATTGCGGCTAAAGCGTTCCACCATCGCCCATTCCCCCTTCCACCCTCCACACCCCCCCTCTCTCTGTGCCATGGCAGACGAACTAAATGAGTCTCGTTCAATGGCTTTAGCATCTCATATGTACCCGCAAATAGAGTACCACTTGCTGTTTATTTGCGGCTTAAGCCACGCCCCCTGCCAGCCCCCGCCGAAGACGAATCGAATGTCTTAGAGATTAGTGCAAGTAACTTGGCTTGAACTATGGCCTGCCTGGACTTGTGTGCGCCGCTGAGCTCAAAAGCCTTCGCAACAAGGCAGTTTCTAATCTATTTTTGGGCATTCGCTAGCTCAGCTTCGCATGATATCGCAATGCCATTCTTAACTTTCACCAGTTCGCTTGGAAATGCTATAGACTTGAATTTTAATTATTATTCGTTGGATTTTTAAAAAGTTATACAAATAAAAGAATAATGTCGTTTCTTCGTCTCTTTAGAATTCATGGTAGTTTATGTCTCGAATGGAAATCATATACATATATTTATTTTCTTGTCCAAAACTTTCTGATGACATATTCTCAGAGTTTGTAGAAATCATACATATATTTGACATTTGTCTTTATCATTATTATTGTAATCATTATCATTGCGCTTCCTACTCATTGTCATCATTAGCATTATATTTTTAGACTTTAAATTTTAAATCATCACTCACCCCTACTGTTTCCCCACAGACCCTGCTAGGGTATTTAATGTTCCACACTTTTGCTCTAACTAGCCATCATTTGTTGTTGTTGTTGTTTTTTTTTTTTCCATTTGCTTTACAACGGCCTGAGAAATTAATCCGAGTTGGTTCTTATCACCTGAGACCTGAGCTCCTTAGAGGTTGGCACATAATTTAAGCTGTTTATGCACAGGTTTTGCTATAAATTATGTACTAAAAGCCGAGCCAACAATTCAGCACATCGTTTTGGACACACTCAAACAAGACTTAGGACCCGAACCTGGACCCCAAACCGAGCCCAAGCTGAAGCGGAAGTGCGTAGAAGTCGCGCAGGAAAAGAGTAAACAAAGCAAACCGAAAAAAACGTAAAGGAAAACATAAAAAATATTAAAGCTTAGCAGAGTGAAACACGCCCAAATGAGATGGAAGAGATGGGCATAGATCACTTAGAGATACCCTGGAATAAAATACAAAAAATAACAATTGACTATGAAATGTATTTAATATGTATAAAATTGATTGACTCAGAGATATCCTGTATACAAAAAATGAAATTTAAAATATATTTATTCATTTGAATGGAGGCAGGCCGAAGGACTGTAGTTACCCTAGCTTCTGTTTTGTTACCTCGACTCTACATAGATCTCAGAGCCTAGGTCAATATACCCATCTTCAGCTATGCTCCGTGTCTGCAGGGAATCGAAAGGGTTTGGCGCACGAGTTGCCGCAAATTTGGCAAAAATTTAACTTTAGCCAAAGTTGCGCGATTTGTGGCATGGGGCGGGGTGAGGCTGGGTGGGAGGCGGTGTGCGGGGCAGGGTCGATAGGTGCCTGTGATGTGTCCCCAAGCTGACGCAACGATGCTCGGGGAGCAACGCCGTCGCCAGGGGAGACGCTGGGCGTGGCATAATAATCAGCGGCAAGCGAGACTTTAAATATTTTATGCTGCTCAAATTGGCGGCCAAAAAAGAGAAACCAAAAACAACGAATAACGGGTGGAGCAGTGGGCGGGAGAAGAGGGCGCAAGGGGGCGCCAGGGGGCGCTATCGCCCGATGCCAGGGCGCTGTGGTTGTCATAGCTGCCAAAGGGAAACTCGGTGCACCCACGTCCACGACTCCTGCCACAGGGACAACAGCGGCGACCAGACTGTGGGTGGACGAGGGCGTGGGCGTGGGCTTGGGCGTGGGCCTGGACGTCTAGCTGATCCGGCCAGTTGTCTGGCAACTTGAGCCACTTTGATTTTTGCTCAAGCGTAATTACAAGTTAAATGAGGCCAGCAGCAGCAGCCAGCGTCCAGGATGTGATGGCTGCGAACGGCGGCCGCCAAAAACAGTGTCATCATGCGGAAGGATACTGGACTGCGGCTGCGGCTGCGACTGCGACAGCGACTGCGACTGGCAATGAAACGGAAGGAAGGAACGACAAACGGATGGACAGAGGGACTGACGAAGGGACGATGGGACGATAGGACGCTGGGACACACTGACGAGCTGACGGAAGGACGGACAGACGGACGGACGGACGCAAAGCGTGCGCTCGGATGATGTACGGGGCGGCGATTGCAGGCGTTGCTCGCAGGACACGCTGCACGGAAGGAGTCGGGACCCTCTGGTAATGAATGAGCTAGCCCGTTGGCGCGTCTGCTGCTCGGCCGGCTCCGGCACCGGCTCCGGCTATGGCTATGGCTGTGGCTGTGGCTGTGCCTGTCCGCTGCCAGGCGAAAAATGAAAAATTGCGCTGTGGACGTGAAGCGTCGTCGTGGTCGCGGTCTCAAGCTTGTTTGGCTTTGGCAGCCAGGCCGCGTAGCAACATTGTTTGCTCTACTCTGCGCTGCAGATTGCATAAAAAGCGACAGAATGTAAAACAAAACATGAAATAACGAAGCGCTCAACAACAACAACAACAACAAGAATAGCGAAAACAAACCGCATTAGTGAGCAGCAACGGGCGCTGAGGGCGTGGCAGCTGGACGAATGCAACAATGAATGCCGGCGGATGGCAAGCAGTGATGATCGGCGAGGAAGCCGGGTCGCAGCAGGCACTGAAAACATTGTCAGCATCCTCGCAAAAAGGACATGGACACAGACATGCCTGAGCTGCACAGGAAGCAGCAGCTGCTGCTGCTCCTGCTCCTTCTCCTGCTCCTGCTCCCGCTGCTGCTGCTGTTTGCTCAAGTCCAAGCTGTGCCGCATCTCGACTATGCGAGCTCAGCTCATCAACGGGAAAGTTCATTTTGCAGTAATTAACAAATTGTAAAACGCACGCGGCAGGATGGTGCAGGAGGCGGGCGGCGGGTGGCAGGAGGCGGCAGACCTTGGACAAACGGGCAAAGCCAATGCAAAAGTCCGGCGAACTGTCAGCTGAGTAGAGTTCAGTTCATCTCGGCCCGGATAGCCCAAGTTTGTTTGAGCGCAAGGAATTATAGATGCCCGATGCCCGATGCCCGATGCCCGATGCTTGGCTGTTGATGTCCGTGCTGCTGTCTGGCGTCCAGTGCAGCACAAGTTTCGAGCTGGGCTGCCTTTGGCTTGATGATAGACACTTGGCAAGAAGTTGGCTCGATTATTAATATTTTATTCCATTACACTTTTGTCAGCAGCACTTGTTGGCCGAGCAGGAGACGGAGCAGCAGCAGCAGCAGCAGCGGCAGAACGAACAGAACTGCCAAACAAAATGCGAACTGATGATTGAAGTTAGCAAAGTATTACACAAGCGGGCCAATGCAAATAACGATTCAACAATCATTCACAGCGATAACCGAACAATGCACTTAGCCAAATCAAAATGATGTAACAGCTTCGATTCCCTAAATAGATATATATCTACAATTGAATAATGAACAACTTGATACAAATTTCTGCTCTGTTGCTCTGCTCTGATTGCTCTGATATCATGCAAAGAAAATTTTATGAAATACAGAACAAATTAAAAGTCATTTATTAATGTCAAAAGTGTTAAATTTTTGATTTAAATTCATATATATTTATGTTCACATTGTTATTCATTATAATATTAATAGATATTTTGTCTTCAATATTCTTTATACATCCAAAAAATATTCTTTATTTCTATTATTTTATTTTTTTTTTTTTTAATTTTTTTTTTATTTTATTTTTTTTTCATTACATGCATTTTACTGTATAACTTTTGTTGTTGTTTCATTTCTATATGTTGTATATATATAAAATAAAATAAATATATATAAAATAATATATCTCATTTATTTTCATCTTATGTCCACCACTAGTATTTTTATTACACTTTTTACTTCCTCACACATATATATATATAATATTGTTTTCTATATACATTTTTGCATTGAACACTATGTAATATCTCCAATATTCTTCATTGTACATCTCATGTATCTTCCCTAGTTATTTTATTTAATTTTTTTTTCCTAACAGTTCTTTGTTATATTTTAGCATATGAATTAAAATTTGTTTTTGTTGATTTCAGTTGATTTTACTCCTTTTTATAACTACATGATTTTGTGAATGGTATTTTACAATATTTTAAGAGTTTAGCATATAAATTTTTCTGCACAAATTGTGTGTTTCAGTATTATTTGATATATCTTTTCTATATAATTTATCCTATATCTCCCACAAACATCTTTATTTCAATTATTTATTATTTCAATTATATAAATTTCAATACATATTTCAGATTTTTATATATATTCTATACATTTTGCACATAATATTATTATTTATATTATTATATAAATTATTATATAATATAATATATATATATTCATTTCATTAACTTTTCCATTTACATTTTTGCATCGAGTACATTTTGCAACACTTTCGCTTCGGCGCACGCAATTACAATGTTTGCCTAATTGTGTTGTTCAGCACCAACCACGCCCCCTTTTCACACGTACACACACACGCACACACACACACTCACACGTGGTGTCTGGGGCTTATTGTCAACTTAGCGCAGCTCATGTCAAAGTGTCAACTACTTTTTGCAACCTCAAGGCTCACATAATTAAGCGACGGGCTGCAAGTGCGAAGCTGCCGCCAAATGCCAAAAAGTATCATGCAAAAGAAGAAGCCAAGCTAAATTCTAACTGACAGACGCCGTCAGCCTCCCACACACACACAGAGAGTGTGTGTGTGTGTGTTGCATGCAACATCATGTGACATCGGCTGCGACAATGCCGCAAAGCCATGTCAACAAAAGCTGCAGCAAAAGAGGCTGCCAGAGAAAACGTTGCACAGATCCCCCTCTCAGGCAGCCCAAATTGATGTGCGCCAGTCGTACTAGGGGGCGGGGCACTCGTCTTTGTTTGAGCACTTGAGCGCATTTGGAGCACTCCAGTTAGCTGGAGTCGAGTCCAGCTGCAGTTGCAGTTGCTGCTGACATCTGACAAACGTAAATCTGCAGCAGGGATTTAATTGCGATTGGCTGGCAGCCTGCTAGCCTGGCCAATATGCTAAGCAGCTGCCGACGAGCAGGTGTCGAAGAATTCCATAATGCGAACCACAAGCCACGAAAATGTGCCGGACATTTGAGTCGCATGAGTCGAGTCTGGAAATTCCTTGCGGCGGAGCTCAAAAGCCATTCGCATGAATTTCGTGAACTCGATTGGGCATTAAAATATAAATGGCAAAGCAGGCATAAATAAATTAATTATTAGAAAATAAAGAGACCTTGTTGGACTTCAATTTAATATTTTAGGCCAAAAGCGAGAGGATAAAGTTTAATTGTTTATATTTTTCGCAGTATAAAACTGAAATTAATTTAAAATTTACATTTTTCAATACTTTTCCAGTTTGTGAAAACGTTAAGGAACAATTTTTACTTTATATTACTTTATATATGTATAGAGATATTGCATATTTATTTTATCTGATGTCTCTCGCAAGCACTTATATTTGGCTATCTTAAATATTAAATTTAATTTCTATTTACTTTATATAAAAATTGGTTTGTTTCTGAATATGCATATATACATATAAATAAAATAAAAAATTTAATATATATTTTTTTTATTTTTATCTATTTAATTTTTTTGTGTTATATATATAAAAATAAAATATATACAAATAAAATGGTATTTTATTACTTATGTTTTTATACCTTTTTATATATTTTATATATATTTATTTATTTATTTATTTATTCATATATTCATTTCTTTATTTATTTATTGATTTATTAATTAATTAATTTATCTATTTATTTATTTATTTATTTATTTATTTATTTATTTATTAATTCATTTATTTATTTATTTATTTATTTATTTATTTTTTTATTTATTTATTTATTTATATATTTATTTATTTATTTATTTATTTATTTATTTATTTATTTATTTATTTATTTATT
>NW_022045886.1:243529-257697 GCF_001654015.2 Drosophila navojoa
ATCTATCTATCTATCTATCTATCTATCTATCTATCTATCTATCAATCTATCTATCTATCCTACCATCTATCTACTTATCTATTCATCTATCTATCCTATCATCTATCCTATCCATCTGTCTAACTATCTATCTATCCATCTATCTATCTCTCTATTTATTTATAAATATTTAGCTATCTATCTATGAGCCATCTATATCTTAAGTTCTTCAAATTCAAAATTTACATTTTAGGCTAACAAAATTACTATGAAAGCTTCCACTGACAAGTTAATGGCACACTTTAGCTATGCGATTACAGTTCTCATCAAGGAAAATACCCAATTCATACGCCCTGTTGCACACTCATAACAGCCTGCTACAAAGTTCCAAGTATAAATACATATACATGCATACATATATAAGCGTATCTATGTAGATGTTGTTTATCTGCAATGATTGCTTTTGCATTCGAGAGCTGTCAGCGTATTTAATGCTCTTTAACAAGAGATGGACGCCACGTACGTGTCCAGTAACTGAAATGGTATATAAAATGAGCGAGAGAGAGAGAAAGAGGGTGAGAGAGAGAGGGGCAGAGAGCGAGAGTCAACTCTCGAATGAAGTCGAGCTGGTTCCAACTGGGGCGTCAACGCAATGTTAATTGCGTATCTACGTGATTTCTTACCAAATTAATTTGGCCAAATTGCGAATGAGACAACAAGCCAGCAAGCCAACGAAGCTCAGGCGTATAAATCAGTTAAGTTGCTGTATTAACATTGAATACATTTGTTTAATTAAATGAAACAAAATATAATAAAATATGTGTGGCCATGTGCTGGCCACGGAGTGCACTGGAGTTGGAGCTGGAGTTGGGGCGAAAAGCTTTTCCTTTAATTGAAAAGCCGTTAAGCCCGTCCCCTACACGAGTCGAGCGCATGAAATGCATGAGCCAACACCAGCAGCGGCCAGCATTAAAATCTACGTCAACAGAACTGCTAGCTGGCCAATAGGTGTTACCAACGGCCAGTTAGTTAGTTGGCCAATGTGTGCACAGCTACAATCATGGCCATCGTCATAGAGACAACGCGCTGCATATGAATTTGCACATAGTCTATCCCTCTCTCCCACTCTGTCTCTCTCTAGCTCTCTCTCTCTCTCTCTCTCTCTTTCATCTTTGTTAGCAAAACATGTAATGAAAACATTCGGTCTGCTGCATGCAACAACCAGGAGAACGCAAACAAAACGCTGCCGAGTCGCCGCATAGACAAACAAACAAACAAAAAGTTGAGCTCCAAAATTATTTCTGTTATCACAAGGGTCATCGAAAACAATCAACAGAGAGCAGCGACGGCAGCCCTCATATGTAGCCAGTGCAAAAATGCTCTCGCATTAGTCTTAAATGCCAAAATGCTACTCAAATATTTGTCAAGCTATTTAGAAGTTCGCAGAAATTTATTGCAATTTCGAGCAATTCAAATTGTTTTATGCTAAATATTTAGCCAAAGCAATTAAGGGAAGCTCATAAAATTGCAATTAATTTATGTTTATTTATCATTTTAGTTTTCTATACTCATATTTGAATTTTAACGGAACTCTTTTTTTATTGTATTTGTATGTAATTCAATTTTAATATAAATATTTAAATATTGTTTTTATTTTTACATTAATTTATATAAATATATTTTTCTCTTTAAATTAATTGTATATTTTATATTATATAACCAAATTTTCTCTTAAAATAAAACGAATAATTATATTTACTATTCTATTTAAATTTTTTTAATTGAATGAATTTATTTTTAACAAAATTTCTTGTTTCAATGTTAATGCAATTTTTTTTTTTTAAGTTATTTTGAATATTTATTTTTGGATAGATATTCACACTTTTAAAACTAATTTTATTTATATACAAATATTAAAATAATTAAAAATATATATATATGATAAAATTCGTATACATATATAAGTTTACTTATATTATTATAGAAATTTAAGAAATATAAAAAAGTGTGAATGTCCAAAGAGAATGTGAATAAAA
The DNA here is from genome assembly GCF_001654015.2 of Drosophila navojoa. The sequence goes on from NW_022045886.1 coordinate 245,545, forward strand.
TAAATAATTTAAATAGTTTTAATTAATTTTTTATTGTATATAGTACCAATTTTGTAATCATTATTTTCTTACATTAATTTGTATTATTAAATTTATTTATATATTAATTATAACTTATAGGAATTTTCGTTTTTAAATTTATTTATTAAATAATTTTTTTGTATATAAATATTTTATTATATATTTTTAGACTTTTATCTTTACTCATTAATTTTCATTTACATTAATTAATGTTATATATATTTATTAATGTTATATAGTGAATTTATATTATTTTTGAATCCTCAAGCCTTTTTAAATATATGTATATCTAGTATGTTAGTTGCCCAAAGGGAAGCCTAATCGATTAACATTCAATTTACCTTCATTTATTGCTAATGTAGCTCAATAATAAATAATATCTAATTTGATTGCAATGATATGGAGATAAACAGTTATGTGAGCAAAGTCCATCAAATGCTGCTTATGCATACATATATAATACGCACTTATCCAATTCTTATAATTCCATTCACTTCATCAGTTTTGTTATGAATGGCAATTCGGTTATTTGTATGCAAAGTCAGTCAATGTAGCTGGGAACAATATGCACGATTCTCTCTCACACTCTCTCTCTCTCTCTCTCTCTCTCACTCTTCCTCTCTTTCTCACTCTTTCGCTTGCTGTTACTCTTATGCAAGACTTGGCCAAGCGTTACCAAAATGCAGCTTAGCCGAGTTAAATGGATGTTTTGCTGCTTGGCTCGCATACAATTTCTATAGCATACTTTGCTGCGCAGCACTTGACACTGATAACACATCGTCTGGCGCATTAAATGGACAAAGAGCAGGCGAACCCATGACTGCCACGCCCTGTCTCCCCCTCTTTCTCTCTGTCTCCCCTGTACCCACTGCCAGCTGCTGCCTTGTGTCGTCGTCTTTGTGGCTTTCAGTCATGTTCTGCTGTTGTGTTCCCTTCTCTTCCACTTTTCTTCCCCTCTCTTCTCTGCTCTTTTGTTGTGTTCAGCTCGCACTTGCTGCATTTGCATGCAACTGCCAGCTGCCAGCTGCCAGCTGCCATTTGCAACTGCGACTGTAACCTAATTTTGTGCCTCTAATTGTTTCATTATGTCGCCGCATTAACAAAAGCCCGGACCGCATCAAGTGGAGCGGCAAGCGAAAAGATGTCGAAAGCGCAAAAGAAATGCGAGTCGGCCACACGAATCCAGCTAATATAATGTGAGCCAGGCTTTGACTTGATTGGCTGCCTTGCGAGATGCCTCGACTCTGGTTGTTGTTGTTGCCGTTGCTGCAGCCATTGTTGTTGCAACCTACTTTATACAGCCATTGTTTGTTTTTAATTAGCCGCAATAAACGCTCACACACACACACACACAGGCTGGCAGACACATGCACACATGGGTCACGTCCGTTGCGCCCACTTAAAACAAACAATTGGCAAATGGCATTTCACTAAGCAATTGAATTTGTGCCGAGGCCTTGAAACAATTTGTTATTCTTTTATGTAGATGGAGGACAGACGGACGGGCGGACAGACGGATAGCCCAGCCTAGCCTCTGCCGTCTGTTGGGTAATTAACTTGGCACAACATGTGCCCAACTTTGTTTGACTCTATTTAAATGACACACACACACACACATGTCTTAATGAGTGTGTGTGTGTGTGTGTTCTGCCTCTGCTCAAAATCAAATTAGCAGCCAGCAAGCCGAAAATCTATAAATCTGCTGATTTACACAGAAATAAAGCCATCGCTCGCTCATATGAGCTCAGCCATAAAAACAAATTAGGCCAAACTGTTAAGTAAACAACATTGGCTAATACCGACTGCCTCCCCTCCCTCTCCTTCTCACTCTTTCCCTCTCTCTCACTCTATCGTAAACTTATCTTATTAATTTCTCGGCTAATACGCGCAATCAAATGCGATAAATATAACCACATATATATGTATATTCCAGCATAATTTCTGTGTAGGGACTGCGCAAGGCTGTGGCTAAGCTGACAGAAATAACACTTAAGCAAATATTTCCGCTCCTGGCCCGGCCGAGTCTGTCTTTGTTGCTGGCCATTTGACTGGCTATTAAGCAATGTTTGCTCTACGGATTGCTCTGAGCCAGGGTCGAGGGGCGCCACGCGTCATCTATGTATGAGTAATCGCTTTCATGCTTGATGGCCAACATGATTAATAGCCTCGGGGGCCATTGGCTAAACTCCAAGATTAAACGCAACAGTTTCGAGTGTTGATCATTTGTTATATATCATTTTTCAAGGGCCTAAGCCTTTACATACACAGCTACACACACACACATATGTATGTGTATATATTTGTAGCCATTTGTCTATATATATATTGGCCTAATGAAATTTCGTGCCAACCTTTTCGTCATATTTTATTAATAATTTTTGCTACAAGTCGTATAACAAATTTTGATTTCATGCCAATTTCTCTTCATGTTTTCCCACTCACTGAGAATATTTTATGATTTTTTTCGCAGAGTGCGAGGAAGGAGGAGGAGGAACAGGAGACTTTCAGCTTGGCATGTATATTAGTATATTATTATTTGTTTACACATTGTCGGCAAATAATTTTATTTGCTTCATTGTTTTATATCTTGATTTTTTTTATTTCTCATATATTAGATATATTATATACAATTAATTTTATATGTAATTTTCTGTTGATATTCTCTAGAGATATTCACATCATATATATATATTTATTTTATTATATATACTATATTATTTTATGATATATTTATGATATATGCTACATATATCTGTATTTTTTATGACTCAAACGTTGCAACAATTCACTTTCCAATTGAATCACTGAATTCGTCTATTATTAAACTCGACTTCACTTTAATCGATTATGAATTCTAAACATTAATAATGAGTGACTATCAAATTAGGCATTTATTTAAATGTGACACTTCATTTGTCTAGATTTAAATATTAATTTCATTGAGTGTATGACATATAATATTTAATAATACAGGCAATTAAACTTTGCTTTATAGCCAACAAGTTTACATCAAAGAAATGTTGAAAGTTGAGAATGGAGTATTTATATAGAGAACCTCTTAAATGACTTGATTAAAAACAACTAAAAATAAATAAAAATGTATTATATGCATGTTGAAATAGATATATGATATAGTCTAGTCTCTATCATTTTTACGCCGCCAAATCGAAAATCGCAATAAATCGAAAAAGATTCTATTATTCCCTTAAAATAAATTCGATTTCAATCAAAAAAATTTGATCCAATTGCCATTTCGAGTTGTATATGAAAAAATTTTTAGATAACTAGCTTGGCCTAAACTAATTAAAACTGAGCTATTGATTCTCCTCAGTCTCAATTCGTCTGAATTCTTTCGCATTCATTTACAGTCTTAAGTCTAAGCAATCTATTTGAAGTCTAAAAAGTCTGATCTAAACAAAATAAAACTAAATTTATTCTCAGTAAAACATATGAAGCACTCGCTGCAACAAAAGGCTTACTATATCCCTCTCTCTCTCTCTCCTCCCCCCCTGCCCAAGTCTCTCTGGAGTGCAATTTCCGTGGCTCATTTCTAGTTGGGCTTCTGTTTAGCTCTGCAGTTGCAGAAGAGCGAGAAAAATAAATGCTTTATCGCATGCACGAATCAACAAGCCATAAACAATCCAAACAATGCAGCCCTTACTCCCCAAGGACTTGGCACCCGGCAAGGATACGCCGAATGCGTAGCTGCAATTGTCTCGACAAATCCTTCCACTCCTTGCTAGTTCTCTCATATTCTTTTTTTCCTGTTGGTTTTCTGTTCTGTTTTCCTTTGGCCTGCTGATGTCTGGGTCACTGGCTGTGACATTTCCAACCATTTCAGTTTGTTTTTTTTTTTTCTCTCTCTGTGTGCCCGAACTCTGGTCAATTTGACTATGACATGAGCGCGCAACTGGAGCTGGCCATAAAACATGTCCGTGGCTGGACGCAAACAATTTCACGCGGAGCTGGCTAGCCCACTGCCAAAACCCATTCGACGGGTGTATCAATTTTAGCCAAACTCTGGCCCTTCGGGCCGACAACTTAAAGCCGAGCTGCGAACTTGACGAGTTTTTACCCACGCGCACGCAACTCGAGCCAAACATGAGCAAGACGAACGACGACAACATTCAGCATGTCAGCCAACAGGGGGGAGGGTGGGTGGCGGTGAGCGGTGTGCGTTGGGGCCACTCTGGAATCTGTCTTGTGGCCGCCAGCAGCTAGATGAAACTATTATCCACGGAAATTAGCGCGCTGCATGAAGAAAAACACATGAAATGCGAGCAAGTTTTTTCCCTACTTCAAGCGAAATTTCTAAATTGCTGTTGACATTGATGTTGTTGCGGTTGTTGTTGCTACAGTTGTTGTTGTTGTTGTTGTTGTTGCTGGTGTTGCTAACTGCGATTAGCTCAACTGAACGCCTCTGCTTACACATGAAACTTACTCAATTCGCATTTAAGTTCAATCAACAGCAGAAACGTGAGATCTGGGAATGAAATGTTGAGAGAGGAGAGGGATTGATAGAAGCACATTGAATGCTTAAACGAGAGGAAGGAATTCAGTACCTTAAAAACAATTATGAAAATGTATGCAAAAGGCCAAAGAAGGCGTGGCAGAACACTTAAAGTACTTACAGTTACCTTAAAGCTAATTTAAAACAATTTAAGCAATCGAAAAAATCTCAATTAAAAAAAAATAAAATAATAATAATAATTTTATCAATGAGATGTAAATACAATTTATTAAATTAAGATTACAAGATATGAGCTTAATTAATTCTTAAAAATTTTTAATAAAATTTATTACAAAAGTAAACAAAAATAATGTTTTATAGTTTGCATATACAAACTGGCTCAAAGTTATTAGCTCCAATAATGGTCAAGGATGTTAAGCAAGAGCTGGGCTAGATATGCCAGCCAAAGGGGATTGAGCTTGGGTTACTAAGGCAAATATAATATATGTATACATACAGAAAGCTTGTATAAATTATATAAAAAAGATGTCATGCATATGCATGCAGAGTATGTAACTATTTATTAATTATATTTATATCATCTATCGTGTACTTAAACGTCAGATAAATTGAATTGAATACTTACAAATTATTGGGCACATTTTTTAAGATTTTTATTAAGATCAATATGCATACAAATGAACGTATAAAACCTTGTAAAAAGTTGGTGTAAGAAAATGTGAAATAAATTAAATAAAGAAAGTAATTTATATATGCATAAAAATAGGCAATTAAAACCTTATAAAATAAATGTACAAAATATTTTATATAAAATAAGTAAAGTAATTCAAATTAACGAAATGAAATTTCAGCTCTGCTGACTTGCCAAATGTGACTAGGGTAAGAGGCAAATAGAAGTAGCCGCAAGGAGCATCACTTCAATGATAAAGAACCGCCTAGAAATCCTATTCAAAAGCAACTAGTCAAGAATATATACACCTGAGCAGAACAAAGAATTCAGTCTATATAGCCAAGTCGACTCGTCTTTCCCTCTGAGAGTCTGTGTGAATGCAAGTAAGTCGTAAGCTATAAAAACTAGATATCTGGAACTTTAAATATTATTTATTTATTTATAGCATTTTGAAGTAATTAAATAGAATATTAGATCTAACTAAAGCACTGACTGCTAATGTCTTTGATTGAACATTTAAATATATGTATATATGTAATATTATGTATATTTCAGAATACCATACCATACCATAATCTTCGCTAACTCAAGCCGTTTCCCTTCTATCGATACAAATTGCTCAATTCACTTCCAATAGCAGCTTCGCCCCGAGCTTATCTCCTAATTCTAGCCCCAACTAGAGCATATACATAGTATATCATATATCACTTTATTCATTGCTTAGCATAAAGCACACACACACACACACGTACATATGCGAGAACATGAACTGTCCGTTATTACGTAAGCAAATACCTATTACAGCGCAACTACTACCTAATTCATATATAATCTTCAGCTTTACTGCAAGCTCCATTAATAAGCGCTTGCGGCGTCTAGCTAGATCTGCAGACAAGCGCACGATATTTATGTATGCGTGCATATAAATTACATTGGACTCGATTCGGGGCCATGTTCTAGTCTGTTACTCTTGCCTGGGCCGCTTAACTTTGCGGCCATAAAAGTCGAGTCCAACATTTTGGCACATAAAATATGCGTAAGATATACGCGCAAATAGTTGACGGCTCGCAGGAGTGAGGGGACATTGCCGGACTTGGACCCGGACCCGGTCAGTGGCTAATAGCAAAAGCGAGTCAAAGATAATTGCTGTCCGACTACATTGTCGTTCTGTGCTTTGCATTTCTCTGCCGTCTCCGAAGAAAGATACACTCAAAACTTTACGAGCGCAAATGCCATTAAATATCCAAACGAATCTTGGCTACGTGAAGTGGCCCAAACGGCTGCCTATCCAGAGCCGTCGCGCTGCTCGCCCTTCGCCAGTCGCTTTTATTGCGACCCATCAAAAAGCCAAAGCAGAAGAGCAAAAAATGCCAAAAATAATGTTAAAACGAAAGATTTTCATGCCCATTGTCTGAGCCAATGTAATTGCCGAATGTCTGAAATTCTGTCTGAGGCAAAACACTTGAGCGTGGAGCAAAACCGCTAACGAAGCTGCTTTAGCAGCGACATGCAATGTTAAGGCTAACAGCGAGCGTAGCAGCGCGTTGGCAGAGTGGAGACTTTTTAGCAGCGCTGTTAGCCTAACAGTCTGCAATAATGTTAAGCGCTGTGGGGCGAGCAAAATGTGAAGCGAAACGAAAACTTAAAATAAATGCATTTTTAAAAGAATTTCTGATAATTTACTAGACTGTTATTTAACATTTCTTCAACAGCAACTGACCCAGTAACAGGAGCGTCGCTTAAGAGAGTGGCGACAGAGCGGCAAAAGAGAACAAATGCAATGGCAGAGTGGCTGAGTGGAAGGGCGTGTGGGAGTGGCAGAGGCGCGACAAATGTAAAACCGAACGTTGAACATTGTTGAGGCAGGTGACGAAGTGTTGAACTTCGTCCTTGATACGACAATATGTTACGCTGAGCGCTGCCGCTAATGTCCTGGCTGACGGCACGGCCAAAAGACAACAGCAGCAGCAGCAGCGGCAGGAGCAGCAGGAGTAGCGGCAGCAGCAATTGCGGTGTCTTCGTCTCATGACTTGAACGAAGAGATGTCGACAACAACAACAACAACAACAGGGAATCATTCCTAAAAGCAACCGACGATGACTGAGGCGAGAAACAAGTTAGCTCTGTCGTTAGCGACAGCGACGCCGCCACTGCTGCTGCCGCTGCCGACGTCGACGTCGCTTTGGCTACACGCTGTGCGCGCCGAGCGATTGGCCCAGCATCAGTCTCGAAAAGCCTTCTGTGCGTGCAGAGGTCAACGCGTGCCACACACGTCGCTAACGAAAAGACGAAAAGACGTAACGCTTTGCGCTAACGAAAAAGACGTAAAGCCCGAGTCACGTGAAGTGAGTGCGACTTGGAGTGTTTGTCTCTCAGTCTGTCTGTCTGGCTGTCTGGCTGTCTGTCATGCTGGCTGTCTAGTGTTAATCCTTGCCAGGTGCCTAGCCCAATGAACCATGTCGAAGGCATTGAACTGTGGCTGCACATGGACACGAACGTGAGCGTGGACAAGGCGCTGGCTAAACCTTTGGCCAATACACGGGCCGGCAAAGATGGCCATTAAAAATTGATGGCCATTGAAAGGCCCTAACAAGTGCGAAGGGCTGGGCGTCTTTGTTATTGTTGCTACGCATGTTTTTGACATTTTCGGCTGGCATTGGCAAGAGGTCAAAGGTTGAGCAGCCGAAATTGCCAACTTGACTGCTCGAGTGCTACCAAATTAATTAACATGACAATGACGAAGGTGAATTGCGTGTTTTTTCTTGTTGTTATTTTTTTTTTTTTTATCCTTTACGACTTTTGCCATGCCCGTGCCACAAAATCCTTTCTGCAGCAGCCGCATTAAAAAGCTGCCTCTGCCTCTGCCGCTGCCGCTGCCTCTGCCTCTACCTCTGCTGTTGTTGTTGTTGTTGTTAAATTTTTGTTGCTTGATTTCCGCAAGCATTTACAACTTTTTAATTAGACCCTTTATGTGTCGAAGGCATCGACTTTGCACCGTAATTAATTGTTTATTGTTTGGCGATTTGAGGCCGTGTCTGCAACGCCTCCCCAATCGCTACGGCTACTCAGGACTGAAGGCTGAAGGTGTTGAGAGTGGGCGTGGCACGTAACGCCTCGTCGCCAAAAGCACTGACAAAGGCCAGCATAATTAAGTGTGAAGTGAATTGGTCGCGCCTGTTACAGCCCCATCGAGAGGCCCAATGCGACAGAATTGCTCTGAAAACAGAGTCTCATGCTCGAGCAGCAGAAACTAATCAGAGATGCCGACGAATCAATAGCAAGACGTGGCTAATAGAGATGTGATTGTGTTTCGATAAGGGTTGACTTTATTTTTTATTATTTTTATGAGTGATGTTATTGTAATTTTTAGTGAAATTTGATTTTGTAGGTCTTTCATTCATTATATATTTAATTATTTAAGAAATCATGTTTCCTTAAACATTTTTAGCAATATCATAATCATTGATGGCCGCTCTGATAATTACTCTAATATATAAATTTATTATTTCGTACTTGGCTAATATTATATGTGAATCTTTCGCAATTATTATATCAATTAATTATTATTATAGATTAATTTCTACTCTACAAAATTCTTTTATTTATTTTAATACTTAACACAGTGTATTTTAGATATTAATTTGTCAAACAAAATGAATTTAGCAGTTTTCCATTTCTTAATAAAGGGTTTACTTAAAAAAAAAAAAAAACATTTTGTAATTTTCATAAATTTATAATTTCGTACAAAAAAAATTAATTTCATTACACATAATAAAATAAAATCATTTTAAATCAAAAGTAAAATTAATTTTAACTTTAATTAAAAATCAACTTTGCATAAATAAATAAATTTAAATTCTGTATAACAATTGACTATTAGTATAAGCAATTTATCAATAATAAAATTTTAATTATGTATAACATTATTTACTATTATTTTTTTCATAAAAATTTGTAAAAATTCACGTTTAAGGGAAATGTTATGAATTTTAGTAGTATTACAATTAACATTATTGACAAAGATAACAGCCATTAGTATGGACAAAATTAACGTAGTCCTGACTATTTTCCAATTATCTTCAAATTTGTCTTAATTCTTTTATTACAATATTAACTTGAAGATCTTAGATCATTGGAATTATCAATAAGTATTAACTCTATCATCATCTATATCAATATATGTATATATAATTATATAGATATAATTTTTACTATATTTTTTATATATAATTATAGTTATATATATATTTATTTTTATTTTTATTTATTATCATTTATTTATTTATTTATTTTCTATACAACATTTTTGTTAATTTTATTTTTATTTTTCAGTATTTTATATAGTTTTACTTATATTTATATTTATACAATTACTATCAATATTTTTGTACATATTTATTTAATAGTATTACTACAGTGACGATCAATAAAATAAGATTCCATATGATTGAAAAATTCGTGAAATTTATGAGGCAAAAAGTATTTAAAATTATATATTAATTTTAAGAGTATTTTTTAGGTATAAAAATGCAAACAGGAGATATTGATTCATGCTCATTAGAGCATTCACAGATGTTCACTACACAATATTCATTATTTAGCTATTTTCCCTCTCAGCTTTCACCTGCCAGCTAATTTCCAATGCCTGCCCAGATCAAGGGAATATTTGTGCACAATGAATTGAAGCAGCCAGCTTAAAGCTAGGCATATCGTTGCTTAAAGATTATAGAGTGGAGCGTACAAGTTGCTCGTCACGTTTCCAGAGCGCTCAAAGCAAACCTTTTGCCTTGAATATTTGTCTAGCAATAAGGGGATGACTGTCAGCTGCTGCTGCTCCTGCTGCCGCTGCGACTACTTCTCCTGCTGCTCCTGCTGCTGTTACTCGTAGCTGGTTGTTCGCTGCTCAAGAGCTGGCACTTAAACCCTTTTGACAATGTCACAGGGGTAGCATCAAGCTGATGGTTGCGCGTGATCATCATGTCGATTATGTCGATGATGATGATGATGATGATGTGGCTGAATGATGAGTTAGCATATATATATACGTATATATATATTTGTTTAAAGCCAAAGCATTATTGATAGACTGTAATAGGAAAGAAAAACTGACAGCGCCCAAAATAGCAGCAGCACAATGAACTCCAGCTGAAAGTAGCTGCTGGGTGCGGAGGAGGGGGGGTGAGAGGGGAGACGTGTAACGGAAGTTGCTTTCATTTGAAGTCGACTTTAATGGAGGGTAATGACAACTCGAGTGCAGCACTCCACATAAGCATATCACAAGGGCAGGCAGCTCAAAATGAAGTGCTCGACTTGACTTACAGCAGATTGAAATTTAAAGCAGGCAAATTGCCAAACAACTGGTTAATTTATTTGACAGGCACTTTACCAACGTTGACTGTGTGCGAGCGAGAGAGAGAGAGAGAGAGAGAGAGAGGAGTAGAGCTCATTAGATCATAAATTTTTAATACAAATATGCAATGCTGTGCTCTCTCTCTCACACTCTCTCTCTCTCTCTCTCTCTCGCTCTTTGTTTTTAGCACAAGGAGGTGAGCTTGCAAATTGAAAATGCAAAGCACTTCAAGTGACATACACACGCATACAAACACAAATACACAAGCACATGCTTAGGCAACAGCAGGAGGGGGGAGGGGGACAGCAACAATAATTTATAAATGCATGAATAAAAGGGCGCTGGGCAAATAAAAATAAATAAATAAATAAAACTGGCAATGCGGCATAAAATGTGCGCCGCCTCGAACAGCGAACAGCGCGCAAAATTGTAACTGCGGCGCGTTTATTTTATTGCGTATACGCAGCGTTGTGCGGCCCCACCAAAAAAGAAACGCCATATGACTTATGTGCTCATGTGTGTGTGTTCTGTGTGTGTGTTCTGTGTGTGTATCTGTATGGCCACAGCAACAGCAGCCACGCAGCGGCTCAACTTATTTTCCACAAAATTAAACCATCAAAAATTTGCCAACAACAATGCTGGGGTAATTTATTTGACTCATGGTGTTTTACCCGCTTGTTTAGAAAACGCCAGCCGCAGCCGCAGCAGCAACAACAACAACATGGCCAGGGGCTAAACAACAACAACAAACATACACAAACACACACTCACATATAATAGCAGACAAAAAATAAACAGTCAAGCTGTATTTAAAGCCTGTGCATATGAGCAGCCCGCATCGACAACAACAACAATAGCAACACCAACAACAACAACATGGACTGTGGTCATGTTGGCAACGCGAACCACTGCCACTGCCTGCTTTTGGCTGCATTTGCGAGGCGGCGTCTAGATTTAAGCCCAACTGGTTGACTTGATGTACAGCACGTATACATCAGCAGCAGCAGCAAGAGAAGCGCAGAGAACAGTTCCTCTATTATATAGACTCAGTATAGGATACCCTGTACTCACGAGAGAGAGAGATAGAGAGCTGTCGATATATGAGTTGAGCCAACAGATTCATTTATAATTTTAACATTATTTTTTTTTTATAAATATTTGAGTTTAGCAGAAATTAATTATACTTAATTATATTATTTATATTTTATAAGATTTTCTTTACTAGTCTGCACAGAAATTCGTATAAGTTTATTTGCAGCAAATGGAATAGATGGAATTTTCTTAAGTGTTTCAGGAAAATTTAGGTTCTGTCTTCATCAATCAAACATAAGCATCATTATTTATTAAAATTTGCAGAGTTTTTATTTGCATTGATTTATAAACAAAAATTGGTAGAAGATGGTATGGAAAGTCTTTTAGATGAAATTCAGCTCAATTTTGATATCGGTTTAGAAGCTAGTTCGCATACTCCAAATATCTGCAGTATAAGAAACTAAGCTTAACATTTACTTTAATTATCAATTATTTAGTTTATTTTATTTTGAAGCTCAACATTTATCGAAAACCGAAAACTAGTTTCATTTGGCAATTTTATATATATATATATATATATATATATATATATATATATATATATATATA
>NW_022045886.1:257707-282888 GCF_001654015.2 Drosophila navojoa
TATATATATATATTTTTTTTTTTTTTATTTGCAATCTGTCTTGTACAAAACAATAAGCAAATTTTTAAACTATAGCTATAAATAACTGGCAAATAATATTTATAATTTTAAATTGACTTTAAAAGCCTACTTGGGTTACATGAAATAGAGCTTACAAGCCATATATATTTTTGTAAATTTTTTCTTCATTTTTGAAGATAGTTTTTAATATATTATTTAACAAGCCTGTCTAAATAAGTTTTTAAATTTTTTATAAATTGTTCAGTTTTGATATATTTAAATTATTATCTCGAAGAGCTAAAATTCGAATGACATCGATTCAAAAGCTTATGCATTATAATCAACTATCGAGAGCGCTGTGCCTTGTCAGCCAGACTAAGTAAGAGTTTTATATAGAGATCTGCAGAGAGATCGATAGTTGATTAATGCTTCTCTAATTGAATAGAGAATTTTGTCAAGTTTACCCATTCAAATCAAAGTTTTTCGTTTCCCACTCTGGCTCCATTTCGACTCAGTCAATATCTCAATAAGCCTAACATCTTTTTCCTCACTCTATTTCCATTTGAACTCTGTTAATATAAAACTAATGCTTTCATTTCTACTCTATCAATTTCTCTTTCATCTCTTTCCCTATCTAGTTAGGGTATCTGTGCGTCGCATATTGTCGACTCTGTCGAGCCACTCCTTTTTTTTCGCCAGTGGCCCCTTGACGTACCGCACTTTTTGTTGCCAAAAATTAAACAGACTGCTGTGCGCACACTGCTGCGCCGCACTGTGATGATGAATTGATGTTAATGCCGCTGGGGCTGCTGGGCCACATACTCTCTATAAGTATGTGCCACACGCGACTCACGCCCCTTGACTTTTATTTATTTATTTATTCTTTATTTTTATTTCCTTTGCTGGCTTTGAAAGAGTTAAGCATTTATTTATTTACATGCACATTTTTGCTGTTTATCCTGCTGTCATTTCTGTCCCCTCTCCCTCCCGCTCGCTGTTCGCTCTTTTTGTGTGTGTGTGTGTGTGTTTGTGTCTGTGCAGTTTATTAAGTCTCGAGTGGCGGTTCCCAGTCTCCGTCTCAGACTCAGTCCCAGTCCCAGTCTCAGTCCCCGTTCGAGTCTCCGTCTCGCTCGCAGCCAATTTCATGGCAAGTTGCGCCCGCCTAAAGCTGTCGTCCTTGATGGATGGCTTTTGACGCAGGCCAGCCAGCATTTGGCGACCAATTTGATTTGCGCCGCATTTGCCAGCTCAGGCGAGGCCGCGCTGTAGGCGTGGCCGGCGTGCCAGACAAACGCTTCAACTTTGCCTTGCAGGCTTGGCCAACTCGCTCGCCTTGGCATTCACAATTGGCATTCAGCGAAATGAATTTGCATGCAGCTCGGCAATCATTGAGCATCAGTATTTAGAGACTATTCAGTCTTCATTGAGGCGCTGCCCTCTGCCAGGCTCTAAACTTTTTTGATGTGTGGAAGGGCAAACGGAGGAGCGTAAATCCCATGCCTGACAGATTTCTGTCTCTTAAACATGTCCTAAATAACTCATGAATGGGGTTTATTGAAAGTATTTCAGTTGCTGTATGTTCATGTTCTTATTTATATTATCTTATTTAAAATTGTTGTTTATTTTATTTAATTAAATATTCTAATTTATATTATTATTTATACAATAAACAATGAAAAAATTTAATTAAGATAATTTTTCAATTAATAAATAAAAATAATAAAACATTTTTTATACATAATTAATTTATATTAATAAATAATTTAAAAAGTATATTAAATTAATTTAATTTAATAATTTAAATTAAAATAATAATTCCATAATTGAATTAGGTTAATCTAATTTAAAAAATAAATATATACCATAAATAATATATATTTTTTTTAAATTAAATTAAATTAATTTCTATTTTTTTTTATTAAATAATTTAAGGAGTAAATTTAATTAACTTAATTTAATAAATTAAATTAATAACATCTAAAATATTACAAATAATTCAATAACTAAATTAAAATCCTTTCATTCAATTAATTAGGTTTATTTTATTATTTCATTTTATTTTATTTTTATTTCTATTTTTATATTATTTTTATTTTATTTATTTTTTTTTTATTTTCTTTTCTTTTTAATATTATGTTTTAATACTTGAATATTTAAAAAAAAAAAGTTATTGATTATCTATTAAATTTTGTACACTTGAAGCTTGACTTTACAAATTTTTCTACTATGATGAACTAAATTGGCATTAAATGTCTGATATAGAGAGCAAATGTAAAGCGGAAACCCTTAAGTTTCAAGTCGATGATTTATATATAAATATATATATGTTATGTATATATATATATATATATGTATGTAAATTTATATAAGACGATGATTTATATGTATGTATATGTAAATATTTAAGAGGTTGATTTATATATACATCAAAATCTATATACATACATACATATATATGTATATATCCACGCATCTCTCTTTTCTACATCATCGCATGAAATCTCCAACATCTGCGGCTACACAGTCTCAGATTGACGCATTTGCGCCTTATCTGTGAGTGCATTAGATGAAATTCAACATTGTTTCTGTTCCGCTGTGCCGCTGTCCCCTGTCCCGTGTCCCGTGTCTCTCGCTGGCCCTCGCTGTCGTGGATAGAACATGCCGACAAGCCGCATGACGTATACGCCCCGGGGGCCGCAAGTGCAACAATCAGCTTCGTGCCTTCCGGCGCTGCCAGCAGCCAGCTAAGAAACCCTAACCCAAGCAGTCAGCCAGGCAGTGAGGCAGTGAGGCAGCCAGATCGTGCGTGTCTGTCTGAACTTTAAGCCAATGCTAAGGCAGGTCTTTGCCAATGTCTGTAAGTCGAGGCGACGTATATAAATTCTCCGAGCAGCAGCAGCAGCAGCGGCAGCAGCTGTGACAGCAGACAGCCATAAATCTTGAACAAGGATTTTGACAGTGAGCTGGCAAAAATTTAATTCGACAAACCTTTAATACAATTAGCATAGAGTTGAGGCAGGGCGTGGCGAGGCGAGGCGAGGTGAGGCGAATGCTTAAAGAGCCAGCAGCACGGCATAAATATTATCAGCGGCAGCGACTTGACACGACAAGGCGCCTCGCATAGACCAACAGAGGAAAATCATAAAAAAAACGACATAAAAAACAATAAAAAAAAGAGCAGGCAGATAGTGAGTGAGTGTGAGAGAGAGAGAGAGAAGGAGAAGGAGAAGCGACGCTGGGCAACCGGAGCATTTAGCAGCAGGCAAACTGGCAGCCAACTGCTGCGCATCCTGCGCCTCCTTTTGTGGCAGGCGCGCATTTCCGTTTGTTATCGCGGCAATGTAAAAGCGTTTCCGCTCCATGCGCCCAAAGGACAACGTCACCAACGCCAACAACCAGCACCAACACCAGCAGCAACAGCAGCCGCTAAAGACGCTGTTAAACTAGTGCGGATTACACACGAAATTGGAAAGGATTCGAGAATGAGCCAGCCGCCAGAGACGCAGCCAGCGTCGACGTCGACGTCGCTGTTGATGGCGACTCTGCTGCTACTACTCGGCCTCCTGCTGCATGGTAAGTAATGGGGCAAGTGGGGGCGGGGCGTAAAGAACTACTGAGGCGGGGTTTCAATTTCATTTTCAAATATTTATGCACGTGATTAAGCGCGCTTTTATGTGCAGCTGTGTGTGTGCGTGTGTGTGTGATGCGCACACCTATCATATGAGCCGCGATTTATATACGCTCACAATTTATTTGCACAACTATTTACGAGCTTTGGCAGCAGCAACAGCAGCAGCAGCAACAATTCAATAAATGCAACAATTTGCATCGACAACAGTCATAAATTTATCTTAAATGAACAAATATTTTCTTGCTGCTGATGTTGATGTTGATGTTGAAGCTGCTGCTGCTAGTGGGGCAAATAAAATGCGATATGGTTATATGCAAAAAGCTTATCGCTGCCACAAAAGGCAGCAGCAGCAGCAACAACAACGACAACAACAACACCATTTACAACAGCAAACAAATAAATGCTCGCTGTGTGTGTGAAAACATGACTCACAATTTCACAATGCATTTCAATTTGTAATACATTAAAGACAAAGTGCATACAGAAACCGAATACATAATAAATACTTAAGCCTACACGGATACACAACACACACAAACAGACACACAGATACACAGAGATTGTTTGCATTCGATATTTGGCTCGATATGTTTTATTTTCATTTTGGGTTGGCATTCGACTACTTATGACAGACGGGAGTCATATTGTTTCAGATCAGATCATATTTGCTGATATTATTGTATGTACAATATATATGAATATGTATGTGTATTGAAAAAGTTATTATATGTATTGTATGATATATGTATGTATAGGTATATACTTAAAAAGAGATATTACTATCGTATATTCATATTACATTCAATTTACAACAGAAATATCAAGGCAGAAGCTTCAAGGAAAGAGTTATATTACGGACAAAAGAAGATGGAGAGAGAGAGAGAGAGAGAATGAAATAGACTGAGAGAGAGAGAGAGAGAGAGAGAGAGAGAAAGATAGAAAGAGCCATAAAAAGAGAGAAATAGAGAGAGATAGACTGAGAGAGAAAGAGAGAGAGAGAGAGCGCGCGAGGGATAGAGAGAAAGAGCCATAAAAAGAGAGAGATAGAGAGAGTAGACTGAGAGAGAAAGAGATAGAGAGAGAGCGAGAGAGAGAAAGGGCGAGAAAGGAAGACCCCGTATATATAGTCGTGAAATTAAGCAGTACAGAGTTGCCCATAATCGACGGATACATCTGGCAGCCCCACAAGGTTGCCCATATTCAACTTATCTAAGTTAAATATAAACTCAAATTGTTTGATGATAAAAATAATATTATTTGGTTCGAGTAGATTTGTTGACATACTTTTTGTGAATATCATATCCCTCTAATGGCCGCCATGAGCCTGAAAAGCTAAAGATATAGGGTTGCCAGATGGGTCTGTTGAATAGAAACATTTTTATATATGTGATCTCAATATTTAAATGAATTAAACTGTTGATCTTAATATTTGTTTCCAATTATTTTTTAAAAATATTCACCTGTTCTTAAGTGTTTTTCTTCACTTAATATCAATATAATAATAATTAATTAATTGTTGTCAATTTATTCATTTTGATTGCCTCGATTAGTTGAGAGATGAGAAATGCTCTAAAATCAAATATGCAAACCAATAAATAACTCCAACATAAACCCAAGCGCAAATCTCATTGATTCAGATAATTCGAGGAGCACTATAAATCAGACCTGACGCAGCTAGTTGAAAGATATGCCATCAGATCTGCTCGCAGTGCAATGCTTCTGCAATTTTATTTTCATCGTCATTTAGAAAACAAATGCATTTGCTTCAATCAATTCCTTGGGTTTTATTATTGTTGTGGGGAGGGGGGGGGGGGGGGGGGGGGGGGGGGGGTCCCCAGTACTTTGGGGCTTTGCACATATGTCTCTGCTGCGCTCGAATGGCACAGTAATTTGATATATATTTATGCTCGCTGTGCGAGCGAAAGCATAAACAACGAGAAAAAATAAATAGATTTCTATATACAAATATATGTCAAATGCAAATTACGCGCATAAATATAAATATAAATATATCAGCAAATAAATGCGCTTGCACCCGCAACAACCCCCAATGCCAATGTGTGTGCGTGTGTGTGTGTAAAAGTCAATTTGCTTTCTGCTGTCGCCCAAAAGTCGCGAGTGTCATAAACAGGGCCAACATGGCGTATGACCGCCGAGCAAATAAAAGCGCGAGCTGCCGCCGGCAAATGCAAAATAATTGCATATTTATATGGGCAATCGAAGATGCTGCGCCGCGCACGTCTCGAGGCGCTGCCACTGCCGCTGCCGCAATATCATAAACATAAATCTGCATTGATGCCTCGTTTAATAACGCACCAAATGTGCAGAGATATATTGCCAAAGCTGCGCCATTTATCAGCGTAGATTGCGCCGCGTCAGCAGAGCGCAGCGCGCAGCGCGCAGCCAATGAGAATGAATTCTCAATTCAATTAAGTAAATACATAACTCAGCCTTATGGCCGTCTCTTGCTCTCAGCTGATCTGGCTTAAGTGATAATTGATTAAGACGGCGATTTGCATTACTCATGCTGAAGCAATTCAATTGACTAAGAATTAATATAAATACATTCGCTGATGCATTGTTTTATACAATATTCTCTAACTTTTCTTTGTATTTCTAATACATTTAATTCGAAATGAAATAAATAAAAATCCTTTTAACAATTGCTTAACTAATTAAGCTATACAAATATAGCCCAACTGAAAAGCAGCTCTACCCAAGAGGCTCATTCAACTCCTTATATCTTATATGAATTCGAGGCATTGAAATATCGATTTATGCCTTAAGAGAATCTTATTGTAAATGTTGAGCAATGCAATGCTAGCAAGAGTCGGTGGAAGTTTCTATAGAGAGTGAAAGTATACAGAGAGTGAAATGTCAGCTAGACTTTTAATATTGAGTCGACAGGTTAAATGTTAGTTCATATTAATAATAATAAATTAAATGAATTTTTCAACAAATCTTAAATGCATATCGTGTGACTGTAACTACTATATAGTACTAAGAGGAGCTAATGAAAAGATTAGATTATTTGGATATTTGGACCTATAGGTGTCAAGATACAGAGATCAGGAAATTGCAAACTCAAATAAAATTATTTATATCTAGATAGAGCTAACATTCCTTCAATTTATGCTACCAAACTGATCTATGAGAAAAAATAATTATTAATTATAAAATTATAAATAAAACTAAATAAAAATAAAAATAAGAAAAAAAACAAAATTAATAATATAAAAATGTGCATACATTAAACTAAATACTTCTGTGCAACATTTAAAAATATATATATATATTGAAATTAAAAGTAGGCTTAAATCCATATTTTAAATGCAATTTAAGGCATCCCATATCAAGTTCTATTTAACATATAATAAGCATTTTTTATATGCAATATTTACTGTACATCTTCTTTACATCACTTTATAAAACCCGTCAAATCTACATCATTTGAGATTTCGACTCCAGCTGGAGTAACCGAGAGCAACACTTGAGTTGTAATCGAGTCAAGTTGTGCATGCAAAGCTCAAATTGTGTTTGCCATGGAGATGACTGTAGATTATTGTTCGGCAAATGCAATGAGTACTGTAATGTACTGTACTGACAAAGCAACTTAATTACTGTCAATTGTGTGGATTGATTGACATCAGCTTGCAGGCACTCAATCGATTCTTCCCCTTCCAGACGAATCCTTGCAAGCCAAGAACAAAGCGAATTAAAGTTTGTGCACGAAGCCAAGAGATGTACAAATATATATATAAAGAGATACAGGGAGAGGGAGAGAGAGGTAGATAATAGATAGGGAATGCAGGAAAATAATCCAATGAAATTCAGTTAAAATCACTCAAGAGCATGAATGGCAGCATTTTATCTTGTCGCGTTGCTTTTGTTCTCTGGCTGCGGAAAAGGAAGCGCGTTGATAATAATAATAATAATAATAATGCCAACACTTGGCTTTTGTTTTAGTCACCACAGAGTAACAATAAGTGAGCGAGAGAATGTATGTGTGTGTGTGTGTGTGTGAGAGAGAGAGGGGAATACATGACACTTAAATAGCATAAATGCGCCACTAAACAAAACCAAAATCAACGAAAATGGAATGGGGTAACGGGCCACAGCAATGGCAAGGGAAGTGGAGAGTGGCAGGGGGAAGGGGGAAGGGGAAGTGGCAGAGGAACTGGTATGCAGACAGCGCCAGCAGCGCACAGCTGTCATAATGAAACAGTCAAGGACAATGGCGGCCACAGGATATACAAAGTGTACACGTTCCTGGCAGTCGGGCAGCCACTGTGAGGCGGGCAGGCACAGTGACCTCACCCAGCCACGCCCCGCACCCCAAAACGCCGCCTCTGACCGGAGCTGTCTGTCGCACCGCTGCGATAAAAGCGCCAAACGAATTGTTGTCGGTGAGTCCACGAAGGAGGCGGCAGGCAGGAGGCGGCAGGCAGGAGGCGGCAGGCAGGAGGCGGCAGGCAGGAGGCGGCCGGCAGGAGGCTGGCGCTGCGGCCATTTATAAGAGCATCAGTTACAATAACACTGTGTGCGCGATGTGGGCGTGGCTGGCCGACAACAATAGCCAGGCCATTGTCATAAATTAAAAATGAGGAAGTATATGAAATTTAACAAAAACAAACGGCCCGCGGAACAAACAGCAGCAGCAGCGGCAGCAGCAGCAGCAGCGGAAATACAAAAAGCGTTGATAAATAAATTTCTAAAAAACAAAACAAAAAAATACACTGCAAAAATATGATATAAATAAAAAAGAAATGTGCGCGGCACATGGCATAATGTTACGCCTAAAGTCAAAAGCCGCAGCTGAAAAAAAAAAAATAAGGAAAAACCAAAAACAATTTTGCCGCAGGACCAGCGCAGCTTCAAGTTGGCTTTAGTCTAGGTCAAGAGCTGTTGCCAAGGCGCCTCTATTGACGCACTTAATTTACTGCCAGTCTCTCTCCCTCTCTCTCTCTCTCTCTCACTCTCTCTCTCTGCCCCTCTCTGTGTCAGTTAAAGCGTATTTGCCATAGAGCCGAAATTGTTATCGCCTTAAAGCAAGTCTAGCTGACATTTTGAGCGCGTGCCGCAAATATCCTGGTCACGCGTATTTCAGATATGTCCTTGAGTGTCGCAGTCACTACGCCCACCCACCCATACACACACACACACACACACACACACACAGATACAGTTATGGCGTCTGCAGTGGCATGCCACACTGCAGCAGCAGCAACAGCAGCAACAACAACAACTAGAGAAATCCCTTTACAAAGTCGTGGCCGCTGGTTTGCCAACCTGGCATCCGTGTCCAAGTCGCAACGGCTTTGCTGGCATTTAGAAAACTCCAATGGCCAAATAGGGCAACAAAGAAGCAGAGCGAAGCGCTACACATAAATTGCCAACGAATAACAAATACACTCAAACTGTGACAGCAAATGTAAAAGCTGAGCTGACTAAAACTAACTAAAGGCATTCAGTTTACTATTAATTTTATAATTATTGTTATTTATAAAGTATGTTTATCTTTTTCAATTTTAAACGTTTGTTTATCCAATATTTTTAATACTAATTATTGGTGTTTTGCGACCTAGAGAACAATAATTCACACAAAAAAAAATACAAAAAGTATTATATAATATTTAAAATAAAAAAATAAAAATAAATACTGTATTAAGTTTATTTTAAAAATTTTTAAAAATTTGTTTATTCAAATATAAAAAATTTAAAAATTGTATTTTACCTTAAATCAAAAGAAAAGATAGAATATTTGTATACTTTACAAAATAAATAAATAAAATTAAAAAGAAAGTATAATAAAATTTTTTATTTATTTTAATTAATTTTTGGAAATTTATAGTTATAAAAATAATTATATAGAAAAAAAATTAAGCACTTATGTACGTTTAAAATATAGAAAAAAAAATTTAATAAATGTTCAACAAATTATTGAAAATAGACAATTATTTATTGATATATTATCATATATACGATTTGTACATTTTTATAATTTTATAAGTTAATAACATAGCTAGCCATCAATAATTATATTAAACATATGTCTATCAATATATATGTTTAATTTTAATTAATCTTTCTTAAATTATCAAAACAAATCGGCTGCTCTCGTCTTCGCTTTGCCTTTTCGAATCGATCTTCTTCGCTTCCATCGATATCCAGCTCAACTATCTCTTTGCCTTATACTTATACTTATCTAACGATAGTTGACTTCCCTAATAATTCCCACAAAACTGTTGGCAAACCGCACTTCAATTCCGAACTACCTCTGCTGCAGGGCATTGCAAATCATAGCAAACTCTATTTTTATCTATGACAGCTCTTGTTTGGGCTCCTGCATTGCTCAGCTATTATTTCCGGCATTTTACTTTATTTTATATATGTTAGAGCCAACATTTTTTTGCACTCTCTTTCTCTCCCCCTCTCTCTCTCTCTCTCTCCATATCTATATATTGTTGGTTTTTTGATTATTTTTAAGCTGATTTGCTCGCACGGCACGTTTCATTTTTAGTTCAGTTCTCGACTCGGCGTAGATTTTCGTTTGGGCTCTCAGTCGAGTCCTTTGCGTCATCTGTGGATTTATTTTTGGCTCTGGGCATTTGTTTAAATTAAAGATTATGCAAAAGTGAAAAATGAGCCCAAAACCAACAAAATGCCTAAAACGAACAGCGGAGCGCCAACCAAAAATGCCTTTTTAAAATATTAATGTGTGTGTGTGTGGGGGGCACACGCGGCGTATGATGAATATAACTATTTGAGCCAGCCACAGGAGCATCACGAACAGTCAAATCAACAGCCTAGACAGTCGAACCTTTTGCTTAGAGCAAAGTGCGCAATATCTCTGCCTCTCCCTCTCTCTCTCTCTCTCTCTCTCTCACTCTCTCTCTCTTTCACACAATGACGCAAGTTGAAACGGTAAACAACACACAAAGCACAATTATAAATGAAAATATTCGTTGTAATAAGCCATTTAGCACTCAGTTCTTGCACAGCCGCCGCCTTTTATATAATTTATATTGTTAATTCCTTGCCGGGCGGGAGGCCATACACCTCGCCCACCCCTCGCCCAGCGCTCGCCCCTGAAGCACCATAAAAGCTTCATAAACATTTTACAGCTGCAGTCGTTGCAGGAAACTGCGCCCGGGCCATAATTGCTGCCAGCCATTTTCCAGTTTAGCCAGCTAGAAAGTCAGCTAGAGGACGGAAAGAGAGAGAGGGAGCCGAGTTGGGGTGGGGCCAGCGGGCGGCGCCCTTATGGCATTGTCAAAATGTTACCGCAGCAAGCTCTTATGGCATTCTACTTAAAGCATTCACAGCTGACTGAGCGAGTTTTAGCTAAAACTAAATTTTAAACCGATTAAGGCAAATAGTAGCAGAACAAGTTCTTCATTTTATTCAATTACAATTAAAAACTAACGATGTTGCCAGCCCTCAGTATCACTTGCTATTCATTTGAGTCAAAAACGTAACGGAATTCGTTAGAGTTTAATTGGGCCACGTTGTTCACCTGCTTGTTGGCCAAGGTGTAAATTACAAATCTGAACGGCGCATAATGAATGAGGTCGGGGCGGGCTGAAGTGGCCGAGCGAATGCCTAAATGAAATGAAATCGCTGCGAAAACGCTTCCATTTAGGCCTGGCCAAGGCAGGCAGAGAGAGAGAGAGAGAGAGAGAGAGAGAGAGAGAAAAAACTTTTGTGTCGCGCGACAAACTGCGGTCCAAGTTGATTAGAAACCGGCCGCATTCCCTTCTGGGACTGAATGGGGCTGGATGAGCACTGGGGCAGTGGGGGCCCCGCCTAATGAGAAACTTGAAAATTTACGGTCAACGAGTTGTCAAAGTTCCGGCACCGGGGCATAGTTTTCGATGCCAACTCAAACAATTAGGCGCCTCGCTCCCAACGAATTCCATTTTAAATAAATAATTGCCAGCGAAAGCGAGTCGAGTCGAGTCGAGTTTAAAGCCTCGCTGTAATCTCAGCTGCGTCCAGGACAATGTAATGCGAGGCCGCCTGGAGTAATGACAGGAAACGGCGATAAAAGAGAGCAAAAGAAAGCGTATGCATTAACATTGATAAGAAGCGGACGGCGACAACAAATGCTGCTGCGAGCCGAGGGCAGCGACTCGGACAATCGTCAACTAAATGTTCATTAGCGCTGATCGGAAGCGGAAATGTTCGTGGGGGCCAAATGACCAGCCAGATAGCGCGCAGCTGAGCCCCGCCCGGGCGGGCCTAGGCGGAAGCGGAGGAGCGGACGTTTGCAGCCGCTCATTAATAATTCACCGAGAGCAAATGGAAAATAACAAAATATAGAAAAAAAAAAATACAACAACAACAGCAGCAACAACAACAACAGAATTAAAGTGCAATCAAATGCGGCTTGAAATTAAGAATGAAATGCCACGAAAGCTTTTAAGTCCTCGCCCAAGCCCAAATAAATAAAACCGAATGACAAAAGTTAATGCGAGCGACACAGAATCGACGAGGCTCCATTAGAGATGGCCACATTATGGTAATCCGCTTAGCCAGCGCCCAAGCAGATGCGATATTTTATGCATATATATATACATAGTGAATATCGAATGTATAAAGCAGCAAGCGTTGGCTTGATGAAATGCAGCTGCATTAAGCATATATGGGAGCATTGTGCAGGCAATATTCCGTTCAGCATCTGAGCTGAGCTTTAAGCGCAAAAATTTTTCCATTATTAAAGGCAGAGGGAATCACACGTAGATGCAGAAAAAACTAATTAACAAAACGTGACAAAAACCAAATGGTTTCAACTAATGCCAAAGGGTCAGAGAAATATGTAAGGGAAAGCGGGGTAGATTAGCTGAGAGGACAAGAAAACGAAGAGCAGGTGAACTTTGACTGATATCTTTATAATATTATCAAACTAGCAAACTCTATCTCTCTAGAACTGCATATAATGCTGAATACAATATACAGGGTATCTTGCAGTTGATCAGCTGCAAAGCAAACATTTGTATTTGCGGTGTTGAGCACGTTTCCATCTCTAGTTTGCACAGCATAGGTCAAAGTGCGTTACTATCTGTGTGTGTGTGTGCGATAGTGTGGGAGCGTGTGTGTGCATGTGTGTGTGAAGCATTTTTGGCGACCCAACTTGATGCTATCATCAATTGTCAAATAACCAACTGTGTGAGATTTGTGCACCAGCTGTGCCAGGCGAAGGGCAAAGCGTTGAAGCATTCATGGCGTTGCAAATCAACAGACAAGAGAGAGCGAGAGAGAGAGAGAGAGCAACAGCATGCATGTGGCATACCCATAGAACAACTCACTTTGTGGGCTATTTGTTTTGGTCATACGCTCATTTGGCTTTAGCCAGGGAAATCGAATGCGGGTCCAGCAACGTGGGGTAGCCAAAAAGAAAAAACAAAAACTAACACAAAAAAAAAAAAAAATCACAAAAAAAAGGCAAACGCAAAAGGTTTCCCAAACGTATCCTTGAGCAGAAGTGAATCGGAATCGAAATCGAAATCGAAAAGTACGCAAAAATCAAGCGCCAGCCCCAGCGCAGCGCCAAAACAAACAAAGCGAAGAGCGAAGAGCGGCAAGAGGGGGGCGGGCGGCCGACAATAAGGAGCTGGGATGGGCATGGTCAGGCAGTGTTAGCGAGGGGCTGAGCCGCAGTGGAACGTACGTATGTACATACAACGAATCATTGGCCAAGGCTCTGGGGCTGCCAAAAACCGAGAGCCAAGCACCGAGCTGAGCAATCGTAAATCTTCTTATGTGCAGCAGCATTTTAACGATAATTTGCTTTATTGGAGCAGTTTAGATTTGGGCAGCGGACCGGCCAGCAGCAGCTCCGACCACAAGTCAAACGACACAACTACAGCGCAGCTACATATATATGTGTATGTGTGTGTGTGTGTGTGTATGTGAGTGTGTGCTTGCATGTGTGTGCGACAATGTGTGCTTGTCTGTTTATACCCTGTGTGCGTTTATCGAATCAGTAGTGTATATAGTATATACAGTTTCCCTTAAGCTGAAGGGAAAATACTTGCCCTAAAAAGTATGCTATATATTTTTATATTTTAGAAGGGCTTCATCTCAAACTCGTTGCGAAATTCCACTTTAAATAGGGAATTATGCTCTCAACTAATTATACTAAAAGTGTTGTTAAAGTATAAATTGATGTTCAGACCACTTTATAATAATTTAATGTAAAAAATAATACTAAAAAAAATTTTTGTTTTATATAATAATGATTGTAATAATATAAAAAAAAAAACACTAACTTGCAAAAAATACAAAAATTTAAATTTGTTTCTCTGAAATCTGCATTAAATTGTTGCTAAATAATAAATTAAATGTATTCCAGAATTAAAAAAAAAAAAATTTAATTAACTTAAATAAATTTAAAATTACATAAATTAATAAAATAAAAAAACAGAAAAAAAATAAATAAAAAAATAATACAAAAATAAAAGAATAAAATAAAAAAATATGTATAATTAAAAAAATTTATAAAATAAAATAAATTTTAATTATATATTTTCCTAATAATTTTTTTTTTTAATATTGTTTATTATAGCCAAACAGATTTTTGATATAAACATAGCAGCTAAGCCTAGCGAATGCTTTAAAAAAATTATATTTAATATATACCTACGTATATACAGACATAAATATTTTCAACATTCATCAGTGACTTCAATATGTAAATACTTTGAAGCAATTAATATGAGAAAAAATGTAAATCAATTAAAGTTCAATTTCTCTTCTTGTTAAAAAAAAATGCTAGAATTTGCAAAAAATTATAAATATGATTATCAGCACATAATTGGCAAAAATAAATCCAATTGATCTTCTAGGAGCTCCAATAAAATTTAAATTTTCAAAAGGCTTCCAACAATTTTGCTTTTACTTTAATTCAAGCTTTTTTGCCCATGCAATTCAACATCTACTATAAATATTTTTATGCACAAAGGAGATAAAAAGTAACAAAAATTAAACAAATTTTCATTAACAGTTTTGATAAAATCACAACAAAGGAGTATCTACTAGCCGGTTACTCCCGTTCATAACACTCTTCGCTTGTTTAGATTAGAGCTTGGCGCTTGGTGCTGGCTGGTTGGGGTTTGGGGCTTGGGTCTCTGGGCTAGGGTTCTCTGGTCTGCTGACTAGTTTTCGCAATGTCCGACAGTGGGTCTTTGCCTTTTGAATGTTTCAACGTTTCCGTTTAAATGGTTTTTATAGCAAATTTATGTAGAGGAAAAACACTTCTAAGGTTCACCGAACGACCAGATGCAGCAATTCGAAACCATAAAAATTGCTCACAAACACATGCGACCCATTGTCGAAGGACCTGTGCTGGCTGCCTGACTGGCCTCAACTCTTCACTTATCCCCATCATCATGCCCATCCTGGTCCAGCTCCAGCTCTGTTTGGTAGGTGTGAACAAAGATTTGGCACTTTTGTTGGTCATTTAGTTAGCTGCCCTCCGCTCCGCGCCGCTCGACCAAATGCCTCAATATGTGCCATGAATAATGACCCGACAAATTGCTGCCAGCTCGATTTGTATCAGCTTTTGTAGCTGCTGCAGCTGCTGCAGCAACTTGTCGCATCCATGTCGGGCTGCTCCTCGCTTTCGCATTGGCAATGCTGTAACCACACGGCTTCAGGTAATTGCCGGTTCATTTAACTGCTGACAATCAATTGGCAGTTGGCTAACATGGGTCTAATATGCGGTCCACTTGCGGCCGACTCCTCGATTCGATTTAATTAGACCTGAGGACCCTTTTTCGTTACCCCAAATCCCTTTAATTAAATGGCATGTTAACTGTCTAGTAACTGTAAATAATAAATACCTGCTGTAGAAAACATTGGCCCATAGCACGAACTTTGTCAATTTCTTACGAATTTCGGCTCTGTTTGCCAAGTAATTCGATTCGCTTGAGCTCGACATTTTTATGTGGAACTCTATTGACTTTTGTTATTGAGACTATGTTTTATGATAACAGAAATTGTATATGAATTTTTAGAATAAGCTTTATATGATTTTTCAAAAGATTTTTCTAGAAATAATGCACAGAAATAAATTCTAAGAGCCGAAAACCGAAAGCCAGTAGGAGAACCGGGGCTGGAACTATGCTATTAACATAATGCTGTTAATAACATAACATGCAGCAGCAAATCCTGTTAAGGAAATTTATCATTAAAAAAGTCCTAC
This sequence comes from Drosophila navojoa, assembly GCF_001654015.2. The sequence goes on from NW_022045886.1 coordinate 273,544, forward strand.
ATTATTTAGTTGCTTGAAATTATTTGTTGCGATATAAGCAATCTTGGCTTAATCGACTATGCTTGAAACCAATTTCCCTCAAGGAATATATTCTTCTCCAGCAAAATGGCTAGGAAAAGATTTACAGAAGCCCAAAAATGGACTATAATTGAACTAGGCAGCAATGGACAATGCTCTATCTATATTCATCCCTAAGCCAAGTTTCCATTTTATATTAAAATTTTACTCACATTATATATATTTCCAAAAAAAAAACCATTCCGAACTCTCTTCCTACTGCAATTCTTTCGACTCTTCAATATTCTCTCTCCCATCAGTGATGCCCCAACACGCAATATCTTTCAATTACATATTTTTTAATATTTAATATTATGAAAAGAGTAAGCACACACACACAGTCACAGCTGCCATCCACTTTTGAAGCAGCAACCGGCAAAAGATTCTTTATGAGTCCACTTAATTAAAATATTTTCTGAATGGATGAATGAAAAAGTGCGTCTCATAAATTCGGATTGAACAGTAGGCAATAAATCTGGGCTGACATTTAAAGCTCATTATTTCCATAATGAAATAAATAAAATAATATTGAGAGGTCAGCCTAAAATGAGAAATGCATAAATTATGTGAAATTGCGCATACGCCCGATTGGCATGCTTTTATTTTTTAATTATTTCATTAATATGCACTTATCTTTAATATATATATGTATGTGTGTACATTATATATAGAATTTATCTGCTCTTTGCTTTCGATTTTATTATTTCCGCTCTTGCCACACAGTAGCGTGCCGCAAACAGAGCTGTTGCATGCAGCACTTCCGCTGTTGACATTTCTTTCGTAATAAAGAAATAAAACCCTTTACTCAGCGCTGTGTGAGTGTGGGTGTGGCATGCTGCACTTTCCCCGGCTGTGGCTGCATTTTTCTTTCTTCCTCTGTCACTCTCTCTTCTCCTTTTTTTTGCATTTTGTGCGCCGGAAGTGTGCGTCGCTGTAGGCCTTTGAATTATGTTAAGCTTTGTGACAGCAGTACTTGTATTCACACTCACACAAACACATCCCCACCCACACACACACACACACACGCACACGTCTGCGTTGCGCATTGCGAAGCCAACGCCGTGCCTTGAGGCTGGCTAGCAACTGACATTTGCCGGCATAAAAGTCAACAACTGTTGGTGTTTGCTGTTTGCTATTGCAAGTGTGTGAGTGTGTGTGTGTGTGTGTGTGCAGACTATGGCTGTCAACAATGCCAAGGTGGCGCCTGGCTGTTGGCATTCCATTGCTGACTTTGTGGCCAAGAGCCACTTACAAGTAATTCACAAGCACCTGTTACTCATACGACCCGTTGCCCAGTTAAACAGCGCTCGTAATTATTTTTGTTTAGCCTAATTTGCAGCAGCGCAGCACAGGCAGCACACACACACATACATATATACACATATATATTTACATTAATACATATACATATATATATATATATATATATTTATGCCCTCGGCAGCTGTTGCTGTCCCAAGCCAAAACACATGAGACTCACATTCCGTCTGATTGGCAACGCTTCGGAGTACAGCATAATTATATTCAGCTATGGCACTTGGGCAGCCAACTTTATGCATAAAAACAACAGTTATCGCCATAATAATAATCATCATAATAATATCAAGAATATCGTTTGAAAATAGTTGAACGGGCTTCATAAAAATCCAGCTGTTAATGCCGCCATTCTCATAATATCATCAATGCATAGGAGAAGCATGCCAAACAAAAAGAAAAAAAATGCTAAAATGGTGTGAAGAGAGAGAGAGAGAGAGGGCGAGCGAGAGAGGGGGTGCGCATAGAGAGAGATAGAGAGCGTCTGGGCCATCATAAAGTGCACAATGGCCCAGAGTGTTAATGGCCGCCAGAGCCGTAAAATATTTAACCCCAAAACTTAAAGAGCCAACTGCCACAAATTGATTCATAAACAATTAGCTGAGCATTCAAATTGCTCAAATTGTTGCCGGCAATTGCTAAAAATAAAAGCGGAGCAACACCTAAATTAAACTAATGCCAAAAACGTGTGGGATAACTGAGGATATGCGATTGATAATTGCGGTTCAATTTATACAAAGACCTAAGATTTTTAGATTATTTCAATGGGATAATTGAGAAAGACTACGTTGGTTATAACATGTAGATACAAAGAAGTAAGAGCGGGCAAAATAGGATAGAAAATAAATGGGAATATTAAGCAACTAATTAATGCATATTAAATATAAATAATAATATAAATATTTATAATTATTTAATAAAAAATAAATAAAATCATATTGAAATGATATATAAAAAATTTAATAATAAATAATATAATATATAAATATTTTATATAAATATAAATACACTCGGATAACAAAAAATAATATTAAAAAAATACACTCGGATTTCATGAATATTTAATTTTTATTTTATTTATTTATTTTTTTACTTAAAATCTTTGAAGAGTTTGCAAATAAGCTTGAATCAGGTTAAAGAAAAAACTTGTAATAAATACTTCAAAAATATAGATTAATGTATATAAGATTTATGACATACATAAATAGCCAGTAATTGAAAATTATGAAACAATTGGCCATCATATGAGTAGATATATCAATTCAATATATTTTGATAATTAAAAGCCAGGATCACATATTTTTCTATAGCAGAAAAAAGGAATATACATGTAAGTGTGTATTGTGCTTGTTATGCAAGCAAAAAAAAAAGAAAAAAAAATCGACTTACCTAAAATATTATTACGAGCATTTACTCCAAGTGGAAATTTTTAGCACTTTATGTAATGGAGCTTTAGATTTCGATAGTAGATATATTATTTGATAATATTTCCTGGTCTGCCACGCTTGCAGCACATTATTAGTCAAGCACACACTCAAGTATACATTTTCTATATCATATATCTAAATTGAATAACAAGACGAGCAACAACACAGACATTGAACTACGCCAAAAGAAAGTCCACAATGAATGCATAGTTAATACCATAATAATCTCGACTCTGTCATAGTTATATGAATATCTACTGATGATGCTATAAAACTAAAAATATAATTACAATAGGTAATTTTAAGTCTATCATAAGTATATGAACATCTACTGCATGCATTGATGTTATGATACGGGACATTCATTATTCAATTGAATTAAATTTGGTATTCTTGACTCGATATAGAGTACTTACTCTTACTTACTTACTCTGCAAATTCATGTTAATCAATATCAAAATCCACCGCCGCATGCCCAAAACCCGTAGGCAAATCCAACTTATTTATGTCTTCTCTTACGTTTATGGTTTCTTGGTATTTGAGTGCATAAAACATTGCGTGGCAACGTACTTCTGTTCCGGGCAATACATATGTCGGAATCAGTTACGAAAATCTGACAGCTTATCTTACACCAAATGGGATGAAACGTCGTTGTTTATAACGTACTTCTTGAATTCCTGCAAAACAATCGACGGAAAATACACCTACGTATGGAAGCTCTTAAAGTGCGTAAGAAAATTAAAATTTCTGTTTTGTACTCAGGATATAAATATTATGGTAGCTGCTATAAATAACAAAATACAGATCAATATAGCTGAAAATACATGCATTTATAAGACTCTGTCTAGACGTTTCGTCAAAACTTGTGACCTGCCTCTCAATATAGATTTAATAGCAGTTTAATCTCCCTTTGAAATGCTCTCTCAGGATTTGCGATATTCCGAATACTTTCTGAATACATCTTCAATCTGTTGATTTCCTGCCATTATTCTCTTTTGTATACATACATCTCTGTTCGCTTTGGGCTTAAGGTCTCGGCTGGCGCTTATCCATTTCATGCATATCAATAATAAACAGCCGCCCGACCACGCGCCATTCGAAATATGATTTATGTGGCCCGCAGCGGCCAAGTCCGCAGTGCCACGCCCCCCCATACCTACCCAGTGGCTGGTAAAACTGTCGAAAGTTGTAAGTGTTGCCAGGGTGATTTACTCGCGTCTAAGCGAAATCGAATGCCGCCTTAATAGCCCCCGGACAGACGATTCACATAATTTTACACGCAGACAAGCGCATGGACACAAGGGCGAGGGCGAGCGAGAGGGCAAAGTCGCTGTGGCCATGGGAGGCGCTCTTCCTATTAGCAGTCCAGGAATTTGAAATTATAATGCCACTCGACAAATCGGTAAAGTTTTGCTGCCCTCTCGTGCCTGGATCAGTCTGAGTCATAAATTTGAGTTTGATTTTTACATTGGCCTTTGATATGTGCGAATTTTTACGAATCAAACATACAAAAACTTTTCAAATGTGCTCAGCGAGAGGAACCTAAAAACCATATAATACCCGATGACTTACGAAATGGTCGATCAATCGAGTTTTTAATAACTTTGGCCATAAAATATTTAGATGCTTGACTGGAAACACACACAATTTCTGAATGCCATTTGCATTCGCAAAGTATTCATAGATGAACAGTTTATGCGAGTTGAGTACTTCAATTGATTTTTAATGGTTCATAAAGTGGGACATTAAATTACTGACTATAGTGTATGTAGAAATTTTTGTGTTATTTTATAAGAGATTTTATATATATAAGTATATGTTTTACAGTTGTTTTAGTGTTCTTTTTTTTTTAGCTGATGTTTAATGTGTTTATATTACATTTTTGATTTCATCAATCATAATATCCTTTTTTTAGCTATGATAATACTAAACCTATTAGGAAAAATTTATAAACAAAAATTTTCACAAAATTTTCATATCGAAATGAGCTTAAGAACTATCAAAAGGCAAGCAAAGATGTATATAAAATTAAGCCTGAATTTTCACATTTGCTTTTAGAGTTTCATAATCTGTCATCACATGATTCAACTAGCTTGTATATTGGGTATATCTTAAATCTTTAGTTTCTGCATAAATCATTTATAGATTCTCTTCCCATCAACCTTTCTGCATTTGCATTAAAACATTTCCTAACCTTGACCTGTTCCAATTGCTGTTTATCTTGATTATAACGCGAGCGTTAGCATTGACGTTAACTTTAACGTTGACCATGATTTGCGTTTGTTAAACAGCAAAAACTTTTTCAACACACACACACACGCACATACAGTTATATATGTATATAAATCAGGATATGCCGCTGTGTGGCATTTGGCTTACTCAATGAGTCAGCGCCAAGACGCAAAAAACTTTTTCATTACGCAATTTTGGCGCTTTGCTTATGTCATGCTTATAGTTCTAGTGCACACACGCTCACACACACACACACACACACACACACGCAGTGGGAGAGTAGTTTTTTAACAAAATCATAGTCATATACATAGCTGCGTACGAGCATATTAGTATATATTGTTAGTATGTATATTTAGCCTGGCTTTTTGCTTAAAAACTTTTCTAATTCCATTAACGAAACGCACATGCGAGTGGAAATCCTGCCGTAGATCCTTGCTCCACATCCACTTCTCTCCCACTCTCTTGCTCTCCCACTCTCTGGCTGTTGCCACGTTTTTGCTGTCAGAAGTTTTTCGGCCACAATGCATTGGCCAACAGCCTGGACCCAAAAACCAAACTGCGTGACTTCTCAAAATTGACGAGAGAACTTTCTCCTCTCTCTCTCTCTCTCTGTCTTTGTCTCTCTCTTTCTGTCTGTCTCCTATATAATTTGCACTTTAAAATAAATATTTGACGCGTCTTGGCCAGCTTTAATGAGCTGTATTTGCGTACAGATTTGGGCCGCAGCTCGTCAGCCGCAGTCGCAGTTTCATGCTTCAGCTACGCCCATCGCCCCACCGCCCCAACGTTCATTTCGAATTGTTAATGAAAAGAAAATTTAAATTTTATATCACTTTTAATGTCGGCCAAATGGAACTGAACTTGAAACTTGAAGATTTAAGCGAGTGTTTGGCTGAAGTCGAGTCAAGTATTCGGATTATATCCAATAAATTAGGCTGAAGTAAAATTAAGTATTCAGATTAATTATGCTAATGAATAAATATATGCTATTTTAATCTTACATGGGATCTTATATAGCTCTATAGCCTGCTAATATAAATCTGAATAAGTTAGAATAAAGTTAATAATAAAGATAATTTTTTCCTTTTTTTTTTTCGTTTTTATAACCATAAGTTCCAAATTTGAAGTGGTTTGAATTTAATCTATAAATAATGTAAAGAGTGGGTCAAAAACCTATAAAAAATTATCGATTGAGGGGCGTTGATAATTATGAAATATGTATAGTATATTTATATTCTATGATTTGAAATAATTAGAATGAATTCTACAGATGTATAAAAGAGCAGCCAGAAAATAGCTTAAAAAAATTTTAAAATCCTTAATATTATATATAAAATTTTTAAAGTTCAGTAAACCTAGCTAACGTTGGCTAAAACATTAACAAAAATAAATATAATATTTTTAGTTTTTCATATTAAACAGAATCTGACTTATTTTCTATAACAAAAAAAACATATATATATACTCATTTCACGTAAATGAGTATACAAATCTAAAATAATAGAAAATAGTGAGAAAAAAGTCTTTATAATAGACCTCAGTACACATTAAAGACCTCTCAACTCTATGAATAATATACATAGATTTTAAATCTACAAGCAAATCTGCCCTAGCATCTATAGCAGGAGCTTTCCACCCTCTGCGAATTCGTTCAATTATTATGCAGTTAAGTCCACTTCAAATGGCCATAATCGCTGCCTGTTCCATTCGAGTGTGGCCAGCACAGATATCAAGTTCAAACAGATTTCATTTTCGTCTATTTCAAGCTGTAATTGAGCCGCAAACGAGTATTGAGCAGCCGACCACAGCCAAATCTTATGTTTCCATTTATTTATTTATTTATTTTGCTTCTGTTGGTAACTTCCTGCCTTCATCTTGGCAATTCGATTGCTATGGTGAGCTTTCATATTTTTCCTGAATATTCTTGCCGTTGTCGTTGTTGCTGTTGCTGTTATTTTTGGGCAACTGTAATTTGGTTTAATTTCAGTTAATAATTATTTTGCACATTCTTAGGATTGCTTGCGGTGGGTCTGGCAGCTCGTCGAGGGGCTGGCAGCGCGTTGCCTGGACGCAGGGATCACAGTTAATTAGTTTGTAATTATTATAAATTGAGGATGAATGCTTGTGGCAAGTTTAATTGGATATTTGATGTTTTTAAATTACGCAGAAATGAGCGTGAAATATTAGCCCCGCATACTTTGCGCCAAAAGCCAACAGCTCGACGCGACTCGACTCGACTCCGTATTGGCTGGGCTCTGGCACTTAGTTATGTTGCAAGCAAATTAATTTTTAATGCCTTCACTATGTCAGGCGGCCTCATATATTTATGTGGCAAGCGTGGCATGACTGCAGCTGCTACTATATCTCAAGCTCTCTCACGCTTCCTCTCTCACTCTCCCTGTCTCTTTCTCTCGGCCTCACTCTTACACTATTCTACTCTGTGCATGGCTGTGTCGTTGACCGTTGCGCTTTGTCACACGTGCCACGCCCACATCACAACAATTAATCATAATCTTTCGCACAGCCCCCAGGCAGTACTTGGCCCACGTACAAACCTTCGCCTGTACAGTCGCCACTTTTTCACCAGACCCAACCATAAATTTTACATTCTGTGACTGCGTCTTGAGCAGCAGCCATAAGTTGTCCTCTAACTCGATCTCTCTCTCTCTCTCTCACTCACATATACAACCTCTGCCTTGCTCTCACTCTCTTTCTCTCTCTCTCGCTCACAAAATATGTTTAAATTTGCCACAGTTTCGCAACTGTTATTTTTTGCATTAGTTATAAATTTGTGTGTCGCACGTAGCTTAGCAATAATTTTACATGAAATATGCCTTCATTGAGAGCGCACACACACCTTCCATTGGACACCCATTCCAAATGCCTCAGCTTTTTAAGTAGCCTACTCCAACCAAAATCAAGATCTAGAGGTAATTGTATTCTGGACAGAATAAAGCTGTCAAAACAAGTTTTAACAGCTAATAATAGTGATTTTCTTAATGCTAATGATAATAATAATGGTAAAGCTAATGGTAATGCTGTTGGTAATGTTAATGCTAATGGTCTAGTAATGCCAACGCTAAGTCCAATGTCAATGCTAATGCCAATACTAATTCTCATTATTCCAACGCCAATGCCAATGTCAATGCTAATTCTAATACCAATGCTAATGCTAATACTAGTGCTAATGCAAATACTAATACAAATACTCATGCTAATGCTCATGCTAAAGCTAATGCTAATGCTAGTACTGATGATATGCCAATGCTAATGCTAATAACCTTATAGCAATACTTTATTCCAACGCTAATGTCATTGCCAATGAAAAACTTAGTTTTTGATATGATGCGAACAATAGTGAATTATTATATTCTAAAGGCAATGCTTATGATAAACCAAATAGAATTTATTGGCAATGCCCATGGTAAAATCATGTTTTCAAATTTTTACCATAGATAGCGCCAATAATAATGTAATTATGTAATAATTGCTATGAAATATTTAAGCTGAAATTAAATATTCAAATACTCCCAAAATCAATGCTATCCACAAATCATAAACTTTATAACTTTATAACACTTGTAAGCGCTTCATTACAAAATGTCCAAAGTCCCAGAAGGCAGAAATGGTACGTGCAATTTAAAGTGTATCTGGAAGTGCAAAACAGTTGCCCAGCTAAAACAACAGACATTTATCTGGCTTTTGTTCTGGCAACTTTAACCCTTGGCATTTGTATTATTGGCAATAATATACTACTCTCTTCTGTGACTGCGACTGTGAATGCGAATGCGAATGCGATTGGGAATGTGAGCTCTGCCATGTGCAGCTCGACAAGTCAAACTCAGAGACCCCGTCCCTGCGCCAGCTCCAGCCCCTGCCCCATTTCCTTACTTATTTAGCATGCCCAAGCCGAAGCTCAAGTCCGTATGTCTGCTGTCCAGATGAATTCCAACTCCCTGCTCCATGCTATTCCTCAGCTCTGAGTAAGGACCACAGCAATGTGGGCTCCTTTTGTTGTGTTTGTGTGTGGCAGAGCGCACTTGGCAGTTGGGTGGTCAAAATTGATTCCATTGGCTTTGTTGTGATAAGGTCAAAAGTTTAATATAAATGTTGTGGCTGGCCAAAAGTGAGACAGTTTTCTATGAGGTTTTTAAATTAAAACTAGAAACTTTTCGACTTGATCAAATGCCAACTTTTGATGCAGTCTCTCGACAAGTTTAAGTTTCTTTAAATTTATGTTAAATAGATGAAAATGACAATGACAATGACAATGACAATGACAATGACAATGACAATGACAATGACAATGACA
>NW_022045886.1:291636-313531 GCF_001654015.2 Drosophila navojoa
AGATACAGATACAGATACAGATACAGATACAGATACAGATACAGATACAGATATGTGTAAACATATGTATATGTGTATAAATACAAGGATTCAACAACACCTCTGTAATTCTCTCTTCTCTTTTGTTTTCATAAGGCATTCACTTCAAATGCATTAGACCTTTAATACCCAGAACCCAGGCCTTTTGACGAACTCAGCACAAATTCTCGGAATCATAACAAACATAATAATTGAAATGAAAGGGTTTACTCCCATATTGAAGCATGTACATGTGAAATCTCTTTTATTTACGGCTTACACGCTTCGGCTTATTTGAAAGAAATTCACAGAAAATTAATTTAAGACTTGAAGTTGGCAGTAGTCTGACATAAGTATATTCATTTATTATTCAATTGAAAAATCAGGTATTCAAGAATTTACGATCCCTTAAAACTTAGTGCTCAGGCCTGAAAATGGAAAGTATACAGGGATTCTAAATATGCTTCTGATGACTCTCTAAGGCAGATGAATGCTGACAGCCTAAAATAGCAACGCCTTATTAACCCAGCCATAGATACACTAGATTTAAGTGTTGAGTTTATGTCTAGGGTATAAAAACCTAGACATAGCTACATGAATTCATGTTGTGACTGAAGTCTTTCATTCACATACCCACAAAAAACTTTGTCCATAACTGTGATCTAATACAATAACTCAGGCAGCAGTCGAGCCCAGCACACAATTTGTCGTAATCAAAGCTTAAGTGCATAATTAAAAATTATATCTATATTTATATATATATATATAAATATATTACTTTTGCCTCTCAAATAAATCAATTATACTTAATATAATGGGACAAAGTTTATGAGCGAATTATCGCAAAGTTCTGCCTGAGCAAATGTCATTAAGCCGAGCCAAACGGAATAAGTTATATTACGTTGCTAATTTATGGGGCACATAAGTTAATTTTTGTTTGTTGTCCGTTGTCTGTTGCTTGTTGTTTGTTGTTGTAATTAGTGAACATGACTATACAGGACCATTAAATCCGGCTCTGCCACGGAAACTCGGACACATAAACAAATGAAAAACTGTTGCTTCCGCTCCTGCACAATGGGCAGAGCGAGAGGCAAACAGGCAAACGAGATTTGTGTGCGAGCGAGATGGCAGCACGCTAATTATTTTGTCGGCAGGCAAAAGTTCATAGTTCAGATAAAAAAAAACTCACACACACACACACACGGTTTAAGATAGAGGGAGAGAGAGAGAGAGAGAGAGAGAGAGAGAGATAACAACTATCAGAACAAGGACTACAATAATAATTACAATGCCACAAATACATTTGGCTGCCTCTGGTCAAATTGTAGTAATTTTTATTATCTGCCAAAAAGTGCAAAAGAAACTTAATTAAAAGCCACCTACCTGCCATCTGTGCACCCTTTGGTCAGTTAAATACACTATTTAAATGGGTAAAAGATACAAGGAACAAGCGACAAATGAATATATGTGAAGCCTTGGGCAGATGTGGAAAAAAATTATAGCATACATTTGAGCGCCACGGAAAACGGCTGAACTGATGAATGATTTGGCTGATGATTGTCGGTCTAATTGATAATCACTTAAGTTAATGCTTGTTCGCAAGACTGACGAAACATTTGTAGGTGCTTAACTTAGATACTTTTGTGGGCGCTAGGTATGAAATAAATTTGTTGTATTTAGATTAGTCTGAAATATAGTGAAAATGAAATGAAATTGATATTGCAAATTAAATTTTTATATACTTAAAAATTCACTGCCCAATGTTAATCAAGAATGTTTCAGCAAAATCATTTGCAATCCAAGCAAGAATATAAGTATTATCAGAAATGGCTATTTGTTGCTCGATTAAAGCAGTTGCCGTTCGACTGAGATGCTCCACGGATCTTGGCAAACGACATTCTGTGGACATTTTCATTGACAGATGAGGGCTATAAGACAACTGTCCGAACACGTAAAAATGTGTAAAGTTGTGCAAGCAATATTGCATAATATGAAATATCGAAATCTATATATTCATGTATAAATACTTATCTATATATTTATCTATTTATTTATAATTATATCGTGAGAGGACGCAGTTGGCAAGGAATGCAGCTCGAATGCTGAAGAGTTGAATTTCGTAATCAAATATAATTAAGACAATTGACAGGTTAATGCTCAAGCATGAGCATGGTAAATATTTCGAGCCTTTCCAACGTTGAGCTTCAAAAAGCAAAGATAAACCCAATAAAAATCATTGTAGTTCCAACATAAGAATTTTCAGTTCATGTTGGTTGAGCCTTAGCAAAAAAATATTTTAAAGAACTTCTTCATTTCCTTTCAATAAGCTTTATGGACGAACATAGCATTCAATGCATTGCTCACACTTTTCTTAGCTGATTCAACGATTAGAAATATAATCAAATGATATGAATGTATTGTCATTAAAAATCTATGCAGTAGGGCGCCAACATCATCCCTACTCTGCTCTTGACTCTGCTCTTACTTATGATCTAACCATAAACTGAAGCTTACACAGTTGCATATTCAAATTTAGAGCTCTAATCTCCCATAAGCTGCAAGCATCACATCATCAAAACTAACTAAAAATGCTGTTCAAAAATAAAAAGTATTAAATCTATAAGTCTACATTGAAATAATTCTGAATATTTAACAACAATTTAAGTCGCAACACATTTAGCTGAATGCTTAACTACAATTTTTGTCGCCCTTCATCTGAGGGCTTACACTTTGTATTTGTTTTGCTGTGTGGATTGAGGACATTTTCGTATGACTGCTGTTATCAACAGCTTTATTGATAAACAGCGGCATTTACCATTTACCGTTTGCAGTTTAACCATTTACTTTTCTGGTCATTTTTGCAGTTGTTGGGCCCAGCGAGGCGCTGCACCTGTCGAGCCTCTCCGTCCCGCCCATTATCGATGTCTCACAAAAGGCCAAACTGTTTTGCAGCTATGAGATGGGCAATCGGACCCTCAACTCGGTCAAATGGTATAAGGACGGCCATGAGTTTTTCAGGTAAGCATTGGCCCTTTTTTTTTTTTTTTTTTTTGGTAACTGCTGCTGCTGCTACGACTGCTGCGGCTGCGACTGTAAAACAAATAAAAAACAGTCATAAAAATATTTTCGACTCTGCCTGGAAATAATAAAATGGCTGGGCGAGTGTGCCGGCGCATTCATGCAGATTTTATGGTGCAAATTGAAAACGTCATGAAATTGCAACACTCTGTGCAACATAGTATTGCGTGGCAGCAGCAGGAGGAGGAGGAGGAGCAGGTGGCGGATGGCCGGAGCAGCTGAGTGTCACTGCGCACTCGATCGGTTGAAAGTGTCGCGACTAATTTAAATGCTTAATTGAAATGGATTTTATGGGCGCCAGCAGTGGCACGTAGGTAACACCCCCCCACAGTCGCGCCTCTCTCGGATCAACGCTCACGCCAGCCGTTTAAATATGTGTAAAGCGCAGTTTTTATTTAACTGGCTTAATTGTTGGTCAATGCTTCGGCTTAATCGAGCACAAAATGTTTCCGCTCTTTGGAATCGGCATTTTCTTTTTTTTAGGCAAACATTTTTCGGTTATTGATTTAAGAGCTATGAAAATAAGTTGTTGAAACACATGTAAAGCATCTCCATTAGCTATAAAAATGCCAAAAGTTTTTAGTGTGGCAAATAAACGAAATTATTTATTAATTAGTGCAACAATTCACATGGGGAAAAACATTAAATATTGCAAACTGATATTGTGCCAAAATAAAGCATTATTGAACAGATACAATTTTCCATCGTTTAAAATTATGAATTGAAATAAATTCTATTGAAATACATTATCAAACGAAACTATTCTCAAACAATGCAAAATTTTCAAATACATATTTAAGCAACGCCAATAACAATGCAAACTATATGCAGTCATATAACGTTTATATTTCAATGTTATTATTTTGCATTGATTTATTTATAGATGATATTTTTATTTTATTATTATATGATATTTAATGGGAATTTATATGTATATTTATTATGCACAGACATTTTGTGGCCGTGAAAACCGAAATTTTTCTAGTTAAATGTTTTACGTGTGCTGCTCGTAAGGTAAAACATTTTTCAATGATTGCAAATAATTTTAAATTTTGTTTCTCTCTCTAAACATCACAAATGATGTTTTAGACTTGCTAGTAAATGGGTATGGAAAGAATTGAAGTACAAATTATTAATGAAAGCTAAAGAATATGGAAAATAAAAGTTCAAGTCGAGACCCTTCCATCCCCTAAGCCCTGATCAAGAATACATATATCTTACAGATCTACCACGCCTCTTGACAGTAGCATACATTTTCAAAAAAAGTGTGTATAATAACACTGAAATCCCAGTAGCAATGGGTTCAGCGCATGATCCTTTATGTGAAAACCGTTTCATATATCTCATAAGAACTGGTTATTATCCAAATTGAAATGTTCCTTATAAATCTAAAACTAAAGTAAGTAATTCTACTCAAAGCATTCAACATCTTTGTATTATATGAATACTTAGTTAAGAATATTTATAGCCTAAGAAAAAATATCTGATATAATTTGAAGCACTCAGTTAAAGTCGCTTCAATTTTTCCTTAAAATACATTGAGAGCTTAAACAACAAAAAATTAAATAAATTTACAAGCAGCATATTTTCACATAAAAGGTAATCATAAATAACTAAATTAACAAATTCCATTCCACAAAAAGTCAGCGAGACAAATTATTCAACTATTTGTGTGTGCAATTATTCAGTGGGTCCAAAAAGTTCAATGAGAATCACATTTATTTTCAAGTTATGCACAATTGTGGTGCAGCCCTGGCAAACGCATTTGAATGTGAATTTGATTGCAAAACGTTTTTTTTTTTTTTTTTGGTTTCTGTTTTGTTTGAGTTTGTTTCAAATTGAAGCTCTTGAAAGGTACTAAGCCTCAAGCACAGCCGCAGTTGCAGCAGCCATTGAAAGCGGCATAATGCCCGCGATATTCATACATAACGAAACATATATACGTATGTATGTTTGTATGTATGTATGTATGTATGTGTGCATTTATATGAAACGGTGCTGCAAATCGATGGATTTTTATTTGAACCGCAGTTGCGCAACGTTGGCGCAAAATGCAGCTGAAGCCGAGCCTTTTTGCATGCGGCTCATAAATATTTCATGGATACGATTTTTGCGCAGCACTCGAACTCCAAGGCGTTCGCTCGCTCGCTCTCTCTCTCTCTCTCACACACACCCTCTCTCTCTTTTTCTCGCTATGATTCTCTCTGTTACACTCAGTCAATTTCTATGCCTTTGCAGATACTCGCCGCTAACGCCGCCAACAACAAATTGGTTTCCCGTCAAAGGTGTCACCATAGCCGACGGCTCGTCGCATTGCAATCAATTCATCTGCAACGTGGAACTGGAGAAGCTGAATATCCATTCGTCCGGACAGTACCGCTGCGAGGTGTCCGGCGATGCGCCCGAGTTCGAGCTGATCGATAAAGCGGCCAATATGACCGTTGGCGGTATGTATCAAAAAAAAAAAAGCTAGACAAATTATACACAGCCCACTGACCCAGCTGCGTGTCCTATGCGCACCGACACGGGCACGACAATACACTGCGAAAAAAGTCAAAGAGAATTTTAGAATGAGTTAGAAATTCAAATGAAAGAAAGTTTAGAAGAAAAGTCTTTGACTCAGTTTGTTTATGAATGTGAATATTAACCTATTTTGGCTTTATTTTAGCTTTAACAGCTTGAAAATGTAAAAATAATGTTAATTGACTAAGAATTCTGTAAATAATACAATTATATTATAAAACCGAAACGCTTCTTAGCTTCTTGATATGAACATGATCTGATGTCTATATAATATATAATATGATATAGCTCTCAGAGTCAGATCTCAGATAAACCTTAAATGAAAGAAAACATAGATCAAATATCAAAGAAATAAAATGTTAGGTTTCAATATGCTAATTGAATATATTAAACCTACGAAATATTATTATATTTATTTGCAATTGAGTATTGGATTGAGTAAATATGCATTTCCATAATTATATATAATCTAATATAATAATAATTATATAATAATCTAATAATTCTAATTAAATATACTTGAACACAAATTTATATTAAAAAGCTAAATTTTTTGTTTGCTATTTTATTATAAAATATTTATTTTTTTTTTTATAAATAATTTATGTAGATTTTCAGGCATTTATTTCTGTAAAATTTATAAACTCCAATATTTAATTTTTATACTAATGAATTTAAAAAAATAAATACAATTACATAGTATAATCCCATATGCAAACCTAACTCTATATAAATTTCTCTAAGTGCACGACTCTCGCTATTTACTTATTTGATTTATGTATATATGTATGAATGTATGTATGCCTATCTATGTCTGTATGTATGTCTCTCTCTCCCTCTCTCTCTCTCTCTCTCTCTCTCTCTCCCTCTCTCTCTTTCTCTCTCTCCCTCTCTGTTTCTCACACAAAGACAACAAATTATGTGCAATTTTGAAAACACTTAATAAAATTATAAATGGTCTTTGCACGGTTCGCCGCCAGCGGTGCCAACGGTGCCAGCAGCGAGCGGGCGGGCGAGTGGGTGGTGCGCGGTGCTCAACTCCTTTTCATTTATCATTGGCAGAGCGACAGTCGGAGTAGGCGCGTACGCGCAGTTCAAAGGACGCCGCATAAATGCTGCAAAATTGTGACACGCTTCAGCCATTTGTATGAGTAATGATTGTTAATAAATCTAGAGCTCAGTCTCACAGTCGGCGCAGCAGCCCAGCGCCTATCTCGACTGCTCTGCCACCTGACTGGCCCAAGTTCAGCTCAATTGTGAGCTTTGTACGAATCAATTTATAATCTGCCCCCAAAAAGGCGGCTGGGCCGTTGTCACGTGCAGCCCAGCCCAGCCCAGCCCAGCCCAGGCACTAGACAACGGAGCATAACTCAAACAACAACAACAACAACAACAGCAATGATAACATGTACAAATCGTGGTTGAGTGTTGAACGACTTAAGGGATACCCTAGAGGCCGATTGTCAACACTTTTAGCTAAAAATGTGTGAGACACAGAGTGAAAGCTACTCAAGCAAGATATATCGAAAGATAAATAGAACATAATAAATGTTGTATGTAATTTACATAGATGGAGCGTCATATCGATTTTTAATCGAATTATATCTGCTATCGATAATATTAGATTGAAGTAATATGAAGATTTAATATCCACAGACTTTTGCTTGAATTATGATTTGCCTGTCTCTTTTTGTTTATCTATCTCTCTCTCTCTCCCTCACTCACACACACTCTCGCTTTCTAGTCTGACTGTCTCTCTCACTGGACTTGTAGACTAATCGATATCACTGATGACTTCTTCTATTTCTTTCTCTCTCTCTCTAGTTGTTTTTTTACTATCTAATTATCTATCTGTTTGTTTATCTCTGTCTCTGTCTCATGCTCTCGCTCTGTTTCTCCCTTTCTCATGATCTTTACCAACACTTTTATGTATTGCTGTCTTTCCCCCCTCTATTTCCTTTCTCTAGCTCTCTTCGGCCATCTTCATAGCTTATGTTACCTAAGTTCCTCACTGCTTAGGCATACCGTTTACTCGCATTTTGAAGAGGGCTCAGCAAAGGCGACAGCAGCTCATTTTTTGCGGCCGGGTCACGGCGTTGCTGTAGTTCGGTTTTGTTAATGTCAGCGCCGCGGGCAATGATGGCCGCCATTTTGAGCTCGCACTCGCTTTGATTGGCAACGTAGATGACGCAGCCGCTGCGGTTGCGGCCAGCATCCTGAAGGGTAAAGGGGCAGGGAACGGGAACGATTGCGGCAAAGCTCTGGTCTGGTCTAGCGTGGTCTGGGCAACAGGGTGGCACACTTTGAAATTCAAATCAATTGATTCGGGCCCAAATGTCATTTGGCGCAAATGAAAATGGGCTGCTTATGTCTTTTGTTGCACGCGCACGCGAATCCGAATCCGAATGCGAAAGCGAATGCGGCTCAAAATGATTTATTTGTCGCAATTTTCCTGCTCAGCGATTTGTTGCTACTTCAAATCGTAGCGCGTGGAGAGCCCACCATGGGGCGCTCCTTTATTTATTGACGCTACTTTAAGAAGAGTATTGATTTGCATAATGCGCACTTAAGCATTTGTTTACGCGTAACAATCAAATTTGAATTCGCATTTTGCCTTTAATTGGATGTTTTTAGATGTCCCAATAAGAGTGCTTCCCTGTTGTTACCTTCTCCCCCCCACTTCCACACCCACACCCACACCCACTCTCTCTTTCTCTTTCTCTGTCTTTCTTTCCGTCACTAGATTGTTTGTCGTCTATGCCATTTGCATGTCAATTTGAATTTTATCTTTTGTACTTAGATATGGCAGTAAGCCACGCTTTACTTGTTCAACATGCAAATAACAACGACTAGATTAGATCCAATGCCATTCGAGCTTTATCATCCCATTACAATTCGTTTGATTTCACCTGCTCAACATGCTTCAATTAAGCCCTGAAACCACTTTTGGCATAAACAAATAGTTTGTATTGCTTAATATAAGAACTCCGCATTGCCTTTGACATTGAATTATTGCTTGTATTTAAGATATTAATATGGCGATATATATACAGGTATCTGAATATATATTATATACATATATATATTAAGTAAAATTGAACTTCATATAAATTTCATGGTTAAGCATATTTAAAATACATATATTATCAAGAATCAAGTTAAAGTTAGTTACGGGAGCTGAATTGAGGAGTTAAGTTGGCAATTTTCTGTTTCTTATAAAAAGTCAACAAAACAAATTCATTAGTTATTATTTTAATATGTATTTAGAAATAAAATATAATAGCCGGCGATGCTCGCATCTAACATATTCTAAGCCTTTAAGAGCGTTTAAAGGCTTTAAAAACTAAGGAAGAATGATGAATGTTTAAAATATATATTATAAAATTCAATTAAATTTTTTAAATTAAATTTATGTTAGTTTTAAGATTATATTTTATATACATACATATATAGTATATAGTCCACCTATTTCGATTTGCCTCTGTACACTTGGCCAAATGTTTTCAAACAGTGTAAATCACATCTCTAAAGAATCCATGAATATACAAAAAACTTTGCAAGAGTACTTATCGATGCAGTTATATTCGATTTGCCTCGAGTTGGAGAGAGAAAAACGGGAGAAATAGAACTTAGAGTGAATCCAAAGCATGACTAACATAGAAAACCAACGGCATTTTATATGGAACACTATGTGGACGTTGCACTGAAATAATATCTACAATGATTTAATAAGCATCTTGAGCAGCAAGTGGAATTAATAAGCTGGCAGAAACTATTTTAAAGTACATAAGTGCTTTCAGAAACCGTATATATATAAATATTTTTTTAATTTATTTCATCATTTAGTTGATGATTCTAAAGTATAAATAAAGGTCAATCAATCTATTTTGATTCTGACATAGTTTAAAGAATAATTTAAACATATATTTTAATCAATGACTTATATAATAATACAAGTGAATCGTATTGAATGTGTATCGATAATAAAACCTAAGCACAGCGCCTCATGTTGGGTGGGCCCAGCTGGGAGATACCCTGTACATAGTATTGTGGAATAAAACTTAAATACTCTAGATCTCAACAAGTTCGATGATTAAGATTGAACTAATTTAGTCTCTTGTGGATTCCAAGGTCCAAGCAGGCCATCAATCACTGGACTGATCAATAATTAAGCTTAAATGAAGTCGCTTATACTCTGTTCATCCTGTTATGTTTGTACATTTTAAGCAAATGTATGACCTGATTTCGCATTTCAAGTGATTCAACGAATAAAAAGCCCAAGTCAACCTCATTATAAGTGATATTGACGCTTCTTATGTGTTACAGATCTCCTTAAATTCGTAAAAGACGATTTTACTGCTGCCTGTGTGTACGCCTTTCATAACAACAGTTCTTGTCATGTTATAATAATATATTAACATTTAATTAACATTTGCATCAATTAAAGAAAACTTTAAGCAATAAGCAATAAGCCAATAAACAATTTATAAAACTTTTTGTAGTGCCACTAAAAACATTATAATACTTTTCATAAATGTATTTAAGGGAAATCATAATGAAGCAACAGACTATTGGATAAGACTAAGTCTGTTTCACTACACCTTTCATTCTATCTATAGCACAGACTGTGACAATGCCATTATAAACTGCACTCGTCTTTTCAATAGATTCAGGGAACGCAAAGAAAACAATTCGATATGTGATTAAATAATTTGTTTAACACGCACGTGCCCTTATCAAAATTTCCCAAAAATTTCCTATAAATAGTCTGCAGCAGAGTAGACTTTTAACTAGAATCGTAGTACCGCTAACATGAAGACTACAACCATTCTACTGGCTCTCGCCCTCGTCCTGGCCTATGCGGGCTGCGCTCAGGCGCAATGCTGCCGGCAATCGATGCAGCTCACCTATACTGTGGGCCGAGGCAGCTGCGGCGATGCGGGTGGGCGTTCTGGCATCGGTGGCATCTGTTCGATTGTCATTTGTGGCGATGGAAAGCGTAAGGTGGGCACCTATTGCGGTCGTCGATCCTGCAACATCTTCGGCTGCAATTGTGGAGGTGGCTGCCTCGGAGGCGAGTGGCAGCGGAGTTTCATCAACAACAATAGAAATCAACTCATTCGAATTACAAACACTAGATGGATAAATTAAACTGGGGAAATCTACTACAGCTATCCGTATCACTGATAAAAATACGCAAGAATAAAAATCGTATAAATAAAGCAAATTCTTCTGTTTCTTAATGCAAAAAAATCTATGTTCCTCATTTACTAAATAGATTCGTGGAGGCGTTTAGAATATATGTATGTCGTATCAGTGCGATATTACGCTGTTGTTGGAGTTGAAATTTGATTTCTTAATACAGTAGTCTTGGGAAAGACTGGCAATTCGAGCTAATCGATTGATTTAGTGTTGAAGGGCAATTAAAGAATGTATTGTCACTAGGAAAAAGACAACTGTAGATGTTGCTGAACGTGGTCCCAGGTGTCCTGAGTAAGAGCGAGACAGCTAGTAACAAGTATATGCGACCAAAGCTAGAGGTTTTGACAGGAGAAGAGTATTGGCACTTGGTCATGGACAATTGAGCAAGAAAGTGTTTTATAAAAGAGTTAAGCGACACCGGGAAAGTGCTTTCAGAAACCGTATATATATAAATATTCATTTCAATTATTTCATAATTTTGATGATGATTCTAATGTATAAATAAAGGTCAATCAATCTATTTTGATTCTGGCATATCTTAAAGTATAATTTAATTTATTTAATCAATGACGTATAAAATGATGCATCTGCTTCGTATTGAATGTGTATCGACAATAAATCCTAAGCACAACGCCTCATGTCGGAAGAGCCCAACTGGGAGATACCCTGGGCATTGGATTGTAGACAAAAAACTTTATTCGATGACTAGGAACGAAAGTTAATCAATTGCATCAAACTTATTTAGTGTCTTGTACAATCCAAGGCCGAAACAGGCCATCAATCACTCGGCTGTTGCACCTGATCAATAATTAAGCTTGAATAAAGTCGGCCATGCTCTCCTCTGTTATGTATGTACATTTAAAACAAATGTATGACCTGATTTTGCATTTCAATTGATTCAGCGAATAAACAGCCCGATTTGACCCTATTATAAATAATACGGATACTTACGTCAACAGATTTGCTGAAATTCGTAACAGAAGTGCGTTAGACAATTTTACTGGCTGCTGTGACTTTCATAACATAATGCTACTTAGCAGTTCTTCTAATGTTATAATAAAATATTAACATTAAATTAACATATGCAACTATTCCATAAATTAAAGAAAAGTGTAAGCAATAAGCAATAAGCAATAAGCCAATAAACTAATTATAATACTTATTATATGAATTTAAGCGAAAACATAATGAAACAATTGAACGGCCAACAGACTATTGTATAAGGCTAGCTTGGTTCACCTGTTTCGCTAAACCTATCATTCTGCCTACAACACAGACTTGAACAATGTCATTTTAAACTGCACTCGTCTTTTCAATAGATACAGGGAATAATGAAACCTTTATGGCTTGAATATCCATGTTCAATTCAAACAATTCGATGGGCGCTATGTTAATTGTTTAACACGCACGTGCCCTTAGCAAAATTTCCCGAAAATTTCCTATAAATAGTCTGCAGCAGAGTAGACTTTTAACTAGAATCGTAGTACCGTATATTAAGTAAAATTGAACTTCATATAAATTTCATGGCTAAGCATATTTAAAATACATATATTATCAAGAATCAAGTTTAAGTTAGTTACGGGAGCTGAATTGAGGAGTTAAGTTGGCAATTTTGTCTTTGTCAACAAAACAAATTTAAGTTTTTTTTTTTAATAATTATCAATAAAAAAGATATTCCGGACTTACTCGGATTTATTGTACTATATAAACAGTTTGTCCGTATTTAAGAGAATTTAAGAGCTTTCAAAACTACACTAGAATGAAAATCTATAATATATTAAATTAAAGTCAGTTTTAAAGAAAATATATTTTATATACATTTATAGTCCACCTATTTCGATTTGCCTCTGTACACTTGCCAAATGTTTTCAAACAGTGTAAATCACGTCTCTAAAGAATCCATGAATATACAAAAAACTTTGCAAGAGTAAGTTTATGACTTACTTATCGATGCAGTTGGTAAATATATTCGATTTGCCTCGAGTTGGAGATAGAGATAAAGGGAGAAAAAGAACTTAGAGCGAATCCAAAGCATGACTAACATATAAAGCCAACGGCATTTTATATGGAACACTATGTGGACGTTGCACCGAAATAATATCTACAATGATTTAATAAGCAACTGCCCTTCGTCTGGCTGATGCCAAGACTCAAGCTATCAATTTCCTAGGTCGTTTCCTTAAATAACAACAAATGATATGCTCTTTACAATAGTAAAACGATATCAAAGCGACAGAGATCTTAGAGAATTTTCTCTTAAGAAGCATCTCATATTTGGCTCATATTTTTCAATAACCAACGAGAGACGCATAAACTGACCGCCCGAACATAAAAGAAATGACTGAATTTTCAGCATGTTGTGAGCCATTTCTGGCATATGCCAACAGCCATGCATATAGCATATATCTGTGCCTCTGTGTTTGTGTGCGTCCAGCTGAAGCCGTAAAAAGAACAATCCAAGCCATATATAAAATGAGGAGACAACATTACCAAATATAAAAGCCAACCAGCCAACGTTGCCCATCAAACTTCATCAACGAGCTGAGCTGAGCTGGTGACAAAAGTTTTCGAGAGCAGCAGCCATCCAGCTGGCCACGCCCCTTTAGCTCAGCTTTAACCGCTCTGGTTGCATAAAACAATGTCTCCCATGTCCGATGCAGCACGTAGTTTCAACTTAATGCCCATGCCCTGTGCTGGGCTATGTTCTGCCCTGTTGTCCAGTGTTGTCCAGTGTTGTTGGTGTAGTGTCGTAGTGGCTTGTAGTCAGTTTTTTGTTTCAATGGCTGCGAGAAGCTGTTGACAGACCAACAATCAACTTGGGAATTTCTGTCACCAAAGTGCCATCGCCCAGCATCGAATCCACCTGAAAAACTTTCAACACAACAGCCAGCAAAAGTGTTTGCCGTGTCTCGATTTTCTAACGGCAATCACCTAGCGCTCTTTGATGATAGCACAACAGCAACAACAAAAGCAAAAATGGCTTTGTGGGGCGCGTGTAAAAACTTTTAGCTTGGCAAATATTTTTCCGCTTAGTTGCGTGCCATGTGTCGCACTGGCTGCCACTGATTAAGTTTCGTCAAAGTTTGCTCTGGACGTGATCCAAGTAGGTGTGTGAGTGTCCTTTGTAAGCACACACACACACACACCTAATTACTATAGAGATTTCCCATATATAAATATATACTTAAAGGTCTAACCTGCTCTGTCCATCAAGCACTTTTGACTTTTGAGTTTTTAATATGGGTTCATCATTTGCGGTGCCCGGACCGGACACACCGGCTAGCCCCCAAAGTGGCTCACCTGTATATGTATTTGTATGCTCTGCTTGTTTTCACTCCAACTTCCTCAACTCATTGTTGTACTTGCTGTTCTTGTTGTTGGTTTTCTGGTCTCGTTTAGCATTCAAACTGGCAGCAAGCAATTTCCCCAACTGCCTATAGTGTCATTTATTTCCTTACTTTATTTTGGCTTTTGTTCTTTGCTTTTCGATACTCTTGCAGAGAAAGAGAGACTAACTGCTTAATGGAGCTAAATGTAACATTTCTGCTGCGGAAATGAGTATCAAAATGTTATATTCAATAAATTTTTCAATACTCGACTTGTACGGAGTATTCATGTTTTTATGAATATGTGTGTAGAAAGCGTTAATATTTATTTATTAAAATAATATTTATTATTAATTCTAGTTTTTTATATAATACTAATTATTCGTTTGCCAATAAAATTCTCCAAAAATTGCATATTAAATATATAATTTTATGATAAATTGATCTCTATTTTCTATTGCATTTCCATGACCAATAGTCACGATTCAAACTGGCAAAATGGCAATTTTGCTCTTCGGCCATTTACAATCATGGCGACCGTGTGAGGATAGCCTCAATAGCCATCTCGCTCCCACTCAGTAACACTGCGGAGTGCACAGTGTGGACTGTGTGCAGCAACAACTAAAGTTGTCTCCATCTCGCTCGCTCTCTTTCAGCAAGATTCGCAGCTAAGTTCAGCAATAACTATATTTGTCTCGCTCTCTCTTTTACTTAAGTGAGCGCAGGCAAAAATGCACAGCAAAGGCGCAAACTCACTCGAATAATATTTGTGCATTATTTTACTTTGATTACTTATTATTATTTTAAATTAATTTTCTATTCAGGAATCTATCCAGCATATTATATTATTTTATATAAACCTTTCTGCGTTAGAGCATTCAACGTTCCGCAGTACAAAGGACCTCATTGTCATTTGTTTACATTTGATTTCTGTTTATTTTGAGTTGCCTTTGCCATTGTTGTTCCTGCTGTTGTTGTTGCTCTTGTTGTTTGTGTGTGTGTTTTACTGGTACTTTGGCATTTTTTGGTTTATTTATCCGAGTTGATTGCTTTGTTTTCGTACAATTTTCGCATTTGCCGCATGCCGCATGCCGCATGCTGCGTGTTGCCTTTTACCAATTCGAGTCACAGCTCTGTTTACCACTCTGGCCCCACCGGCGAGGCTTCACCCTCCCCCACAACACCACTTACAAGCACATGTACCTTGTACACCTGCAACATTGACCGCTCCGATCTGATGTGATGCCACCAAAAGGCGGCACAACATGCTCGCAATCATCATCAGCTGGCAAGCACTTGGCCAAAATACTTGGTACTCGGGCACTCGGTGGGTTAACTGACGGCCAGAGCGTTGCGGCAGGCCGGAGAGGTAGCAACAGGGTCAGGCAAACTTTCCACCAAAGTGGTTTGTATTAAGTCAATTAAAAAGTTTATACTACTGCTGACTGCTGCTGACTTTTGATGGCCCCTGCCACAGCCCCTGCCACAGCGCACCCTCACTCGCTTGTATTCCCATGCCTCCGGGTGCGTCCAAGGCCCTGGTTATGGCTGCAGCTTTGGCTTCGACTACAGCTCTCTGACTATGGCTCCTTAGCATATTTCACAAATTTTCAACAGCAACAACTGCTGCGGCAGTCGGCATTCATTTGACTATAGCTCAAACTCAGCTAAAATTTTCTTGTTGTTGCTATTGTTATTTTGGTTGTTGTTCTTGTTGCTGTTGTTGCTGTTGTTTTCTGCCCAGTGTTTTGTGGTTCAACTCAAGTTGGTCTTTGTTGTTGTCGCTTGCTGGTTTCTGGTGACGGATACTTTGTTTTCTACACTCTGTGTGCGTATACAACTGTGTATGTGTATCTGTGTGTGCATCTGTGTGTATCAACGAAATAAACCAAATTATTCTTGCTTTCATCAAAAAAGTTTGTCCTGTGCAATTATTTGTAAAGATTAATTAACACTTTGAACAAATATTTAGAGACTGCTGGCTGCCTGATAATTACCTAAGTGCTTCGACGCTGGTGTACTCTCTACCAACTAACACCTCAGCTGACCCACAGCCAACCGAGCAAACAACCAGCTGCCGGTTAAGCTTGAAGCCAACTGTCTTTGATTCCAGTTCGACCAATAGATAAATGCCGTTAACTGCGTGTTAAGCAAATACAAATTTTGGTCATTGAGGCCAAAGTGTTGGAATTGTGGATAGGAGTTATGGAATTTCACCAAATATTACATATATCCTAAGTTAGTGATGTGTCGAGAAAATTGTTGAAAGCAAAGCTCAAGTTGGAATTGACCAACTTCAATTGCTTTTAAATAATATTCTATATACAATTAATAATTGACTGACTGAATGATTGATGAGCGGAAGTTCCATAGCCTAAGTCTGCCTTATTGCTGTTTTTATACTTATATAAGAATACAAATTATAAAATACATATACATATACATATATATACATACTCCATACATATTTACTTTTCCCACCACATAGTTGGGTCAGCTTCATAGCCAATCTCATCTCACAACTCATTCGCTTCTTTCACAGTGCTGCCAAAATTTGATCCATTGATCTCGGGCATTCGACGGACGTATAAATATCGCGATACGCTGGTGGCCAATTGCAGCTCGGAGTGGTCGAGTCCGGCGGCGCGCCTTACATGGTATATCAACAACAAAACTGTAAGTATACAATTTTCGCGCGTTACGCATACGCACCGTTGCACGCCGGCCAAATCGAAATGCACATTAGATAGCCATGGACACGGCCCAAAAACTGGTTACCACATTGGCCGTGTTGCATGCCCGAAAATTACTTGCGGCATGTGGCAATGCCAGTGCAATTTCCACACTGACACTGATTATGCGAGACTCGCTTTTGAACAGAGGTCGGCCCCAATATTTCGGTTTCGTTTCGATTTGTGCCTCGAATGCCCTGAAGCTATTGAGCGTTGCAAAAAGAAGTGGTATCCATGTAATGGGCAGAACGAGGCGTGGCTGGGCTGGCTGATGATTCGAGTAGAAGTTGTGAGATGTCTGTTTGGTTGTTCAGGTGGATGTTCTATGAGCTTATCTCGTATACAATAGAGGTCACAGAGTTCAGATAACTTTCGCAGCTAGAGACTGCGTACGTATATAGCATTTGATTTTCGATATATCGATAACAAATCTATATATGAATATGGTATATCAGCTAGAGCTTGATCTATAGATAGAGAGCAGAAATTTTTACTTTTGTCTGGTTTACGCTAAAATAGAGGGTTTTTTATATCGCATTCGATATATCGATAACAAAATCGGTTACAGCTTTTCAGATAGAACTTGAAGCACAGGTAGCAAACTTTTTTACTCTTGTTTAATATACGCTCGTATACATACACTCATGTACATACAAAGTTTTTTATAGCGCATTCGATTTTCCTTATATCGATAACAGACCTATAAGTTAATATAGAATTTCGGCTATAACTTGAAAGATAGATTTAAAGCAGAGCTTTTTAATTATACTTCTGTGTGGTGTACGCCCAAATGCAAGTTTTGTTTATATTACATTCGATTCTCGATATATCGATAACACATTTTTTAAACTAATGCAGCATTTTAGGTTAAATTTTGAGACTTTTGCTCACTACAAAGTTTTTAGCTAGAAATGTATGTTTCTATATCTCAAAAACCTAAAGTTAAATCTATTTAAATATGCAGAGTCTAGGTCTATTGAGTACACACACATTCTAGATGGTATACTAAAATCCAATAGCTTCTGTGAGATGAGGAAGTAGCATAGCCCATTTTCTGGAATCCAGCTAAAATTGAGTTCCGGCTGTTTAGCAAGTCTGTCCGTGCCAACTGGAGCACTCACTAACCTACTCCCCTTTTGTGACAGGCGCCACAGATGCAGCTGCAGCCGCAAATCAATGAAGTCATCCACAACACCGAGGGCTTTCCGCTCTATGCGAGCAAGCTGCAGCTGCGCCTGCACATCGATGACCAGCGCTTCATTGGCAAGAGCGAAATGCTGGAGCTGCGCTGCGTGGCCGACATACTGGGCGTGGCCAGCCTGCGGCGTGAGAGCTGGCTGCGCACAACCATAATGGCGCTGAGGGACAGCGGCGTCAACCAGCGGCGGGCGGAGAACGGTGCCTGTGCCAGTGCCCGAGCAGGTGAGTGACACGAGAGTGCGAGAGTGCGTTCCTTGTAATCGAATTATAATGCTCTTACAGCCACATTCGCTGCCTGGCTGCTGTGCCTGACGTCCCTGCTGCGCTGGCACTGCACTCTGAGTTAGTGGCTGTATCTGTGGGCCGCGTTTCTTTTAGCCTGATTTTACCACATAGCTGTATTTGTTGTTTTGATTACATTAAACGAATGTAATTTAAGTCCAGTCAAGGCGATAAGTCGGACAAGGGCGGCTTTTTTAAAGCGCCCCAACTACGCCAAGTCGAAGAGAATGAAAAGTTAACAAGGCAACTGTTGAATTTGTATATATATTGAGATATATGTATGTATATGCTAACATATATACATATATTAACTATATGGTAATTGCACAGCCAAGCAATTTTTCTCACACACACACACACACACTAAATGGAATCTATAGAAAAACATAGCTAAAATCTAACAAATACAATTTGATATAGTTGGCTAAAACGAAAGCAAGCACTACATATGTATGTAAATCTAATATAAAATTATAATTAATAATGAATACGAAATGCACATACGTTCAGTACATAATAAAAACATACATATATAGATGCATATGTGTGTGCATATGTATTTGCACACAGCGAGAAATGAAACACAATCAACTGCAACTAAAAGTAAACATAATTATTAAATGTGAAATGTTAATGTATTTGTATTAAACGATGTACGAAATAAATAAAAAAAAAATGCAAAAATAAAAATAAAATAAAAACAAAGATAACAAATAAAAAAAAAAAACAGATGGAAAACACCAAAACAAACAAAATCAATTTCAAATCAACAACTTTAATTTTGAAGCAATTAAATTAAACGAGCTAATATATGTTTTTATTTGCTAATTATCTACAGCATTACTAGCATTAGTCGAACACTTTTGGAGGGAATACTGGTTTCAGTTCGGCGAAAAGGCGAAGCTCTCAGCTGTCATGCAAGCTGGAATCCAATTTTTGACGATATCAAAACATTTGATTACCAATAATGAGATAAACAGCATTAAAAAATTAATAAACCCAGTCGACCCCGGACTTATAATGAAAACTTGTTAGTTTTAATTATTTGCATACTCAAGCTGAGAGTTTAATAATTTAATAAGACAACCAAATCATCTTGTTAAATATGATGCTGACAGTCATAACAAGCCACAGCGCTGCTGTCGGGTGTTACTGAGTGCGTAATACTCGATCATGATGCATGGAGAATTAAATATAAATTATATATATATAAATTATAAATATAAAGGAGTCTAGAAGGAATCTGGACTTTACGGTATTTCGAAGCATCAATATCAAATGTTATATAGTCATTCGATTTCAAATTCCTAACTGTATTTTCTTGCTTGGTCACGCACCTATTGGTCAGTCCTTAGACATTTATCAGACGAACGTATTGAGGACCTCATTTCAGCTGAAAACCAATATACCCATTTCGCTTCATGAGTGAGTATAGCATGTAAAGCAAATCTCATTTAATGAGTTCTGTGTAAATGAAGCGAGATCAAATCGAATATAAACAGTTAAATATCGAATACCCTTATAAGCAATTCAAGTATTTTCTTTTTCTTATTTCAAAAAATTTATTATTTTCCTTAGTTAATTAAAAAAAATAATAACATATGGAATATAGTATACTTATTCTTTGTTTACAATTTATTTTTTATTTTTTGCACCTTTAGAAACGAGATGACCTGAGCAAATGTATTATTTGAAGACCTAGTATATTAGGGTATTGCAGATTCGTTATTATATCAAAGATTTGCTGTCTTTACAGTTCTTCCAAAATTTCCTATAAATAGCGCGAATCTCAATAAATAGTCTAACAGAAACGCGCGACGATGAGGAATACATCCACGATTCTACTGGCAGCTGCTCTCTGCGTGTTGGCCCTCGTGGGCAACGCTCGGGCGGATTGTTGTCGGCGTACAAAGAACGTCTCGTTTACCGTGGAGTCGGGTCGCTGCAAGGATGTTGGTGGGGTCAACAGCAGCATCTCGACGTGCACGATTACCATTTGTGCCGATGGCACGCGTCTCATTGGCAGCTACTGTGGCCACTACTCCTGCAATCTCTTCGGCTGCAACTGCGGAGGCGGCTGCCTGAAAGGCAAATGGGAGAAGAATTTCATCGAAAGACATCCAAAATACAAAATTCGAATTTTGAGCAGCAAGTGGAATTGATAAGCTGGCAGAAACTATTTGAAATTACATAGGTGCTTTCAGAAACCGTATATATATAAATATTTATTTAATTTATTTCATCATTTTGATGATGATTCTAATGTATAAATAAAGGTCAATCAATCTATTTTGATTCTGACATAGTTTAAAGAACAATTTAAATATATATTTTAATCAATGACTTATATAATAAAACAAGTGAATCGTATTGAATGTGTATCGATAATAAAACCTAAGCACAGCGCCTCATGTTGGGTGGGCCCAGCTGGGAGATACCCTGTACATAGTATTGTGGAATAAAACTTAAATACTCTAGATCTCAACAAGTTCGATGATTAAGATTGAACTAATTTAGTCTCTTGTGGATTCCAAGGTCCAAGCAGGCCATCAATCACTGGACTGATCAATAATTAAGCTTAAATGAAGTCGCTTATACTCTGTTCATCCTGTTATGTTTGTACATTTTAAGCAAATGTATGACCTGATTTCGCATTTCAATTGATTCAACGAATAAAAAGCCCAAGTCAACCCCATTATAAGTGATATTGACGATTCTTATGTTTTACAGATCTCCTGAAATTCGTAAAATATAAATACTGGTGCCTGTGTGTACATCTTTCATAACATAGTGCTACTCAGCAGTTCTTGTAATGTTATAATAATATATTAACATTTAATTAACATTTGCATCAATTAAAGAAAAGTTTAAGCAATAAACCAACAAACAATTTATACAACTTTTGTTGATATGGCAATTCTAATATTGCATAAGTGGCAACGCTATCATGTACTTAGATGTTAAGAAGCGTAATAAATTTAGTCTCACTTGAACAACCAAACGTTGCAGTTCTGCTTATCCACTAGCGCACCAATACTCGCCAACAGGTTATGGGCCCAGGGCTTATGTGCCACATGGTCAGAAGCCCATAGGCTGCAAATGGGTGTTCACCTTAAAGACGAATTCATCTGGAGAGGTTGAGCGCTACAAAGCGCGCTTGGTAGCAAAAGGATGCAGCCAGAGGTATGGCATAGACTTCAAAGAAACGTATTCTCCAGTAGTGCGCTATAGTACAATACGGATGATCTTGGCTATGGCTGCAGAATATGAGCTTTATGTACATCAACTTGATGTTTCGACGGCATACCTAAACGGCATTCTGGAAGAAGATATCTACATGCAACAGCCAGAACTCTACGATGACCATTCTGGATGTGTGTTGAAGCTTAAAAGGTCACTGTATGGCCTGAAGCAAGCTGGTCGGGTTTGGAACACTAAGCTGGACGGCGTTCTAACCAAAATGGGATACAGGGCATGCGAGAGCGAGCCATGTCTGTATACCAAGTGCTCAGATGACCAGACGATAAACCTGAT
>NW_022045886.1:313541-330115 GCF_001654015.2 Drosophila navojoa
TCTCTCTCTCTCTCTCTCTCTCTCTCTCTCTCTCTCTCTCTCTCTCTCTCTTAGACCTTCTGCTTATCTGTGAATTGGTAAATACGCCCCTTTTCCGATCTCCTCATGAGAAGCAGCAGCAGCAGCAGCAGCGGAAAGCCAAACAAGGTCCCCAGCCCTATGCCATAGATTTCCGACTAATTCGTTTACCCTGCTTATGGCGAATTGATAAAAGTGTCCCACAGCTAAATTATATAAAAAAGCCAAGAAATTCGATTTAACAGCACTGGAGGGACAAGCAAAAAAGCCGAACCCCTGTCAAACACTATTCAGAGGCGATGCGAGGTTCGCTTGCGAGCAAAATATTCGGCGCATTATGACAAATCCGGCTAAAATATGCACGGGCCGGGCCAATAGCCGCAGGTAGAAATGGCGGACAATAAAAGAAAAAAAATTATGCATAAAATGGCTTTGAGAGAGAAAGGAGCAGCAAAAAAAAAAAAAAAAAAAACAGACTGAACCAAAAAGCAAACAAAGATAAATTCCGGCTGTCTCTGTATTGGGGTCCGAGACTCTGCTGTCAATGTGCCGCCGGGCCATTAAATGACGGAAGTAAATAAGCTTGACAAATTTCCACTCATCATTTTTGCATTAATTCGGGCTTCTTTAACGCAACAACAACAACAACAACAACAACAACAACAACGGGAAAAAAAGGAAAGAAAATGTCCTTTGATTAATCAAAAAATTGTTGGTGGCACTGGCGGGTGGACAAACACAACAAATTACCCAAAGAGGCGCCGTCGGCATGCCGTGTGCCATTTGTGGCAGAGGCGCCAACACACACACACACACACACACACACATACGCCCTTCGTTGCGGCTTGCGGCAGCTTTAGAGACGTAAAATCCAACGCTTTGAGAAACATTCAAAAATGAGCGGCACACTTAAAAAAAATATATATATATATGTATATATGCATATATATGTACATATATATTTATATAGAATCCACACACACACACACACACAGTGAGCAAGACACGCCAGATTTTTGCGCGCGATTTGTCAAGCTGACATTTGCGTGACGTTGACGTCGACTGCGACGCCGACTGCGTGTGCTGGTGCCACAAACAAACTTCAACTTCAAACAGACGACACGAGCAGCAGGCCGAGTTGATTTAGTAAGTCACGTGGCCGCCTAACTGTAAATTGCCAGCGCTAGCTCCTGCTCCTGCTGCTGCTCCTGCCGCTGGCTCAGCAGCCTCCACAAACCCTGGCACGAGTCCAGCGCTTGGTTCGGCGTGAAATAAACTGTCGTTTCGTGTGTCTTTGTTAGACTGTGTTGTTGTTACCTTTTCCATGCGCTGTTTGCCAAGAAAAACGAGTATATTCGCACTTGCATATGCGATTATTTAATCGAGCAACAAATATTTTTGGCTCACGAGTTAATCAGTTAACTATCTATCATTCAATGAGCTTCATACATATATCAAGTAAATTCTGAAACTCTTCTCTGAACAGTGTATCATTCAGTCAGAGCGAAATAATATTGACCCAATTTTTTCCTGTTTTGTTTTGGGCAAGTCTAAAACGTTTTTTGCACCCATTTTCGGGCTGGCGGCAAACAACTGAAAGCAACAAAGACATTTGGCCCGATAGAAGATAAGCCCAGCCGAGTGACACCGCGCCATGCCCAACCCATCCAACCCAAACGTCTAGCCAGCAGCCATGTGTTTCTGTAATTTAAGCAAAGAAAATGTTTCAAATTAAATGAAAACATGGACAGGTACTTGGCCCCGACATCGACATGTAGATTTTACCAAATGAAACATAAGCAAAGCGCCAAGCTTTACCCGCACCGCAGACAGTTGGCTCCGAGCTCCAAAGATTAGGCAGCCCACAATCTGCTGGGCGAAAAAACCCCAACCTGGTATTAGGCACAACTGGAAGCCAGCTCAAATGGCCAACAGAGCAGAAAATTTAAATTATAATTTTTAGCTAACATGCATATATGAGTTCAGATGTGTGACAGGCAGTTCTTCAGCTGAACTGAAGAATTTTATCATTATATTCTACCCATTGTTGAATATGAAGTCTAATTTTCAATATATAATAAAAATATAATACTGTACTATATTAAGTTAATCTGTTGAATAGAATATATACCATATATAACTTGTACTTCTACAAACATATATACATTGTTCATAAAACGTGACTTTTTGGAATTACGATATAACTTCATACAATACTGTATTCGTTACAGTTAAGCTTGACAATTTTACAAGGAATTAAAAATATGAAACATGTTTACAATTGATAACTTATACAAACACAATGAGATACAAATTCAACCTTTGTCGCAATCAGGTTCAGCTTTACAATAAAAATAGCACAATTGACGCGTGTTGAATTTGTGCTGAAAACACAAAAAAAAAAAAAAATTATTTTTCAAATAAAAAACTGTTTTATTTATTTATTTATTTTTAATCTGCACTTATTGCAGTTTTTAAAAATACGAGCATCTATTTCTCATTTTCAGCCACGAAAAGGGACCCACTATTATTATTCATAAAAATGTTAGCATTTATTCATGGACATGCTGCTATATATTCATAAGAGCCATCAATAACATAATGTGAAACTGTAAAGATAACAGCGCGCCTTAACAGCATTGTCTCCTGCTGTTACAGAAGTGTTGGTGCAAGGCTGAAAGCTCGCACAATGTTAAATGAAAGACTCAAGACGACTCTGGCTTATCTTCGGGAGAGAGAGAGACAAAGATAGTTGTTGCTGATCATAATCTCCAGTGTGGCTGTGTTAGAGTGAGCTAGCTACTTAGGCTATATATACAGAGAGAGCCAATCAAGTTGAAAAAGTGATATCCGGTTGAGAGGGAAGAGCACACACTCAAGGAAATATCAAATGTGAAATTATTCCGACTAGTCTACGACATACATACATATATAAAGAAGAAATTGTGAGTAATGCTGATGTGTGAGGGTATTTGTGCATAAAATAGTGAATATTTGCAATTGACTCGCCTGCCTCTTTGACTCTGCTCAATGCTCGACACAAATCGAAATCGGAATCGAAATTGATGCCGAAAAGTGATAATTAGCAATATCAATGCTGTGCTAATTGTAGCCAATGCCAGCAGCAGGAGGCGCAATGACAGCACAAAATGTTAGCCAAGAGGAATTCGACTTTTGATGCGCAAACGACGATAAACACATCCGATTAAATGGGCCAAAGCGTTTAATTATAAGTTCACTTAATGTCAAACAGAAAGCCAAAGGCTTTACGGCCAACAGCTCTCGTTAAAGCTGATGTAGAGCGAAAGATAGAGACGGAGCGATTGGAAGAGCGCGATGGCAATATGGGCATAGGCACGCGCTCGATTGCCTTTGGGCCCGGCTATGTGCCATCGTGACGTGGCATTTTGACAGTCGGAAGGCAGAAAGCCGATAGCAACAATATGTCAATGCAATTGCCAATGTCAATGATATGGCCAAAAACAATGCACACAAGAGAAAGAGAGAGAGAGAGAGAGAGCGAAGAGTAGAGAAAGATAGACAGTTGCTGTGCCAAAAGCCTTCCTTCAATCAGTTCGAAATTCATTGGACTTGGCTTCAGTCGGGGATTTTCTTTGACGATTGCGTTTTTAATTACAACAAAGCGCAGCAGAGAGCCTAAATCTCTGGCCAATTAGCCGCTGAACCGTCTGACATGGCACGACAGCAACAGTCAAATGCATCAGCTGAGCACTAGCTACAGTCAGCGCGACTGGCAGATACCACTTAAATGTGTTCAAGTCGAACAACTTTACCGAGCTCAACAGTGATTTGTGTATTTAATCTTATTTATGTGAGATATTTGGCACTTGATTTCTCTGTGTTTTATGTGCCAGACTACCCTTTTAGCTGCACGCATTTTTTGCTGGGCGACAAAACAACTAACGGAAATGTTGCGCTTGTTTAAATTGCCATCAACGCGTTCAACGCGTGTCAGCCACAGCGATGCGCCTCGCTGTTTGTGTTGGCCGTGTGGCACGCGACACATTGACTGACAGCCGAGGCTAAAAGTGGAAAATCAATGCAACGTACCATTAACCGCCGTGACTTGACTCATTTCACAGACAAAAAAAAAAAAACAGAATCATCGGCATTTTGGTGCTTCACTTCAGTTTCAATTGGCTATTTACGCTTGGTGAGATCAAGTGCATTTTAGAGATGTTTTGGAATTGGAATATTAGCATAAAAAAAAAATAATAAATAAATAATAATAATAATAGTAATAATAATGACAATATAATTGCTGCGTTAGTTTCATACTAATAGTTTAAAATTATTCGGATTATATTTTCGGCTGATATTATATGCTTCTGATTATAATTTTTTAGATATCCCATGACATAAATACAGTATATAGTTCAAACAATATGTAGCCTTTACAGTTTTTAAATATTATTTATATATTATTTAGTATCTATAAAAAATATATATACAAATATATGCTTTTATATAGTATAAAAAATACAATGTTTTCAGCTTTTATTTATTTAATTTAAATATTCTATAACTAACTATAAACTAAGTCCTGTGAATCATTCAAACCATATAATATAATAATCATATAATACATATTAATATTTCATAAAATGTATATAAAATTAGGTCAAAAGTAAATAAGGTCTAAACTGGCTAACCAGGAAGTAATACTTCCCTAACAAGTAGAAAAAGACTTGATCGAAAATGATCTAGAGATTTCAACTTGAATCTAATCACATATAAATGTAGCCTTTATCTAGACACAAATACTTGATCAATTAAAAAAGTCAAAATCCTAGATGTGCCTGCTCCACTCATTAACTGCCTTTCCCATTTCGTCTATGGAAAAAATTTATATAAAAAAAATTTTTGAACTAAATTTTGAAGCACGTTTTATATTGTGCTACTCGAATCGTACGATTGTTCCTCAAAACGTGCAAACTTCAATAAGATTGAACAATAGTCAACAAAGAAGCTCATTTTTACAAGGTCTTGAGAAAAAAGAAAGATACAATCAGTGAACTGAAAGCGCGTGTGTCTTCGGCTGAATGGAGAAGCGTGTGTGAACACATATTTATTTATTTGTTTCATTTATTTACAATTGATATATATACTCCACAATAGTTAAAGGTATATGATAGTCGAGCATTTCCTACTCTCTCTCTCTCTCCCTTTCTCTCTCATTACTCCTTTTTTGAAACCATTTTTTTATTTGAATCGCGTGTGGCTAACTAACCGTCGATTGTTAAGTGAATTTTACTTTAGTTATTTTAACAACAAACATGTTGAATGCTTTTCATGTTGACAGAGTGACATGGCGACCGTTAGGCCAAATACCAAATATTTAATTTAAATCAGTGTCACCGGCCATTAAACCATTTCTGTTGGCCAACTCTGTATGCGAAAGTGTTGACCCAGGACTCTGAACGGGCTTTTGACTCTGACTCTGACTAAATTGACAATCTATTGTTGTTGTTGTTGTTGTAGTTGTTGTTGTTTGAGTGTATGTGAGCAATGTCAAAGTGTCGTATTCGACATTCAATTATTTGTTGTGCTTGATGGAATGACTAACGGAATGAATGTTTGAAGAACAGCATGGACAGCTTAAACTAAAGGAACTAAATATTCTGAGAGTATTCACTGTAGCAGTGGGAATTCATAGTAAAATAAAAGAATAAAAAAAAAAGACAAATCTTAAAATCCTAAAATTTATTGGCTCCTTAAAAATACTATACATCTTTTTAATAATTAAATTATTAACATATATTGTGTGTAATTTACATTCATGAATGAACACGCGCAGCTAAAAGAAAATAAAGACAGAGTATTTTTCACATTGTCTGTTTAATATTTTTCTCGTATCATAATGAATGGGGTCAACGGAGCTTATAAATAAATATTTACGTTTAGCAGCTGCACGTGTCAGTCGAAATGTATTCTTCTCACAATTTCTTTTCGTATATCCCATACAGAAAAACCGCGTAAATATATGTAGACATAAAAAAAAAAAGTTTTTAGAATATTTCAAGTTAGATGATTATATAACAATTAGATAGTATTAATAAATAAAACTGAAGCCTGAGTCTATTATCATTGATGAGCTTTAACATCCAATGGAATGCATCATTACATATTCGTTTTCATGTTTACTCAAATATTATCTTAAATTTACAGCTCACTTCCAGGCATCTATTCCTCTCGAGGAATAAGAGCCCCATTCTATATCAAAAACGTATCTGGTAAGCTCTATGTCCATCTCCTGATTCCCTTCTTGTCTATTGCTCGATGCTACAGTATTCCACCGATCCGTTACCATCTAAATCACTATCCAATTATATTTTAATGCGCAGCCTCCACTACTCCAATTGTACGCACAATCTCCCACATGGGTACCATTTAAGCCATATGTCATAAGGTCGCCAAGATGCTTAACTTGGCTTCTTGCGATGCTGTTATTTTTATGACAACTCGGGACAAGGACTCCCCAAACTTTTCCCCAAGCAAGTGGATATAAACGGGACCCCCCCACACACACACGCACACACACACACGCATGCAGACAAAACGGTCTTGGCAAATTTTTAGGCCGAAACGAACTGAAAGATGTCGACGTGTAGTTATAAAAAAATTTTTATCTTTAAGCGACTGTCAGGCTGTCTCGCGTGTCTTACCCATGCCCAATCTCTGTCTCCTTCTCTCCCTCTCTCTGTCTGTCTGCTGATGAAAACGAAGTTGACAATGCGAATGAGTTTCTTATAACAACAGCAAAGGCGGCAACAACCAGACGGAAGTGCAAAACAAAATGAAGCGACAGCAAAAAGAATTGGAAACGTGCCGCTAGCCTAGGCCTAACTTGTGAACATATACAGACACACATATGTATGTACATGCATATATGTATGTATGTTATATTCGAGCAGAAAGGGCTAAGGTTAAGCACTTGGGCTTTATCAAGCAGCCAAAGCGAAAACCTTTTTCGAAATTGTCGCCAACGCAAACACAACATTTATGTGCGGGCTAAGTTTTTGTGTGCGAGGCAGGCAGTTCGAATTGTGGGCGGGGCAACAAGCTGCTTTTACTCTTTGTCTGTGCGTTTGTTAACGTTTAATAAATCAAAATTACTTTTCATTCCTATGACAGTCATAATGGGGCGTTACTTGACATTTTGCTTTTCATTTCGTGGCTCTGCCGCCATTTTGTGTGTGGGGGGGGGGGGGGCGCGCTTTCTTTTTTTTTTTTTTTTTTTTTTTTTTTTTTTTTGCTTCTGCTGTCTGTTCATTTACGCTGCGCGCAATTCGCAGCTTGTTGGCAGATGAAATCTCAGCGTTAAGAATTTTTGCCACATGCTCATGCTTAAAGCTTATCCTTATCGCATACTTAGACAGACACACACACACGCACACACACACACACACACAGGCAACATACTCACACATTGTTGATTTTTATATTGGGTGCTAAATTCAATGTCACAAGAAGCGCAAGAAGAAGAAGACGAAGAACAACAACTACAACAGCAGGAGCAGGAGCAGGAGCAGCAGCAGTAGCTGAAAAAAAAAATGTCATTTAATTTCGTTCATTTTGCCGCACGCCGCAAAGGGGCATGCCGCTGTCCTTACACAGGATAACACCAATTTCGCTTATGACAGTTATTACAAATGCTTCTTGTCTGCTGCAAAACGAGCAGCCA
This sequence comes from Drosophila navojoa, assembly GCF_001654015.2. The sequence goes on from NW_022045886.1 coordinate 321,265, forward strand.
GTAGCAGGAGCAGACAGGAGGAGCAGGAGCTGGCTGAATCGGAGCCACTTTGCGCTTATCCTTCAAATGAAAAGTTATTGTTGGGAATTTTTAGCTCCCTCAACGCCGCCATTCTTATTGATGTCTTCAGAATCGATTGTCGCTGTTTGCCAAAACAGCAACAACACCCACAACAACAACCACAGCAACAGCAACAAGAGCAACCAAAAGCACATTAGCGCAGAACTGTAAAGCGTTGTTGACTTTTGCTGGCATGCTTGTTGCCCCTATGCCTCTCCCTCTCTCTCTCTATCTGTCTTTCTCCCTCTCTCTTCTCTCTCTCTCTATCTCTCTCTCTCTCTATCTATCTCTCTCTTTTCCTCTGTTTCCCACACTCACTCTAACTCTCTCCCTCTTTCTATCAGCCTCCTTCCCACACTATCGCTCTCTATCTCCCCTTCTATCTTTTTGTCTTTCTGCCTGTTCATCTGTCTCCCGCCCTGACTGTCTATTTGCTCTGTTAAGTATATTTTCATGGTTTTTCTTATACTCTTAGCTAAAAGTCTTATGATTTTAGCTTGAGATTTGCCATGTAATAGAATTGAAGTATAATTTCCAAATAAACTATATTCTCTACATCTTTTTAGTGTACCTATGAACAGAGTCATCTTCTGCCAGTCTCCTTATTCTTATATGGGTTAAGCGATATTTCACTTTTCCAGGCCAGCTTATCAGCCTAGGTTTTACAGAATATAGTATACATAAGATACTTTAAACATTTTTTTTATTATAAAATAAACTTTTTCATTAACCATATCATTAACAAATTGTGATAAAATTATTCTAGTTCTATCACAAATAATAATTTGGAAATAAAGCATATATTGAATTGAATTGAATTTTTACAAACACAGACTTCATATGATATAATCCATACAAAACTCATTTCCATACCGTTAGCTGCTGTCATTATATTCATGCTAAACTATTACAGAATTTTTTTTAAGTGTATTTACAATTCTCTGCGCTGTCATTCTCATTATTTCTATTCTTTCCTACGATTTTTTCGCACTCTTCATTTTTTTTTTTTTTTTTTTTTTTTTTTTTTTTTGCAGCGCCGCCTCTTTGGCTCTGTTGCAATTTTCATTGAATATCGATAGAGCAGCCAGCCAGGCCCAGAGACAGTAAATTAATTTTTCAAAAATTGGCATTCATTTTGTATTTTTATCGTCTTTTTTTTAACTTTTCAGGCGTTGATTTTGCTCTCCCACACTTCATTTATTATTATTGTTATTTATTGTCGCATTGTATTGCCATTACGACATCGACTCGATGTTTTCTATTCCTATTCAATTCAATTATCAGCACTCACAGTTGATAATTTTGAACATAAGAGATGCGACTCAATAGACCCCGAGGCCAATGAATTGGGCCTGAAAACATCTGTTGTTAACGCGTGAATAGAACGCAATCAGAGCTCATTTGGAATTATATTTTCTTTTTCCCAATGCATTTACTTTGGCTAACAATTAAATTGGCAATGATTCGACTGATAAGCTCTACTGGCTTTTAATTAAATACTTGGATTAAATTCAACTTGGCCAAAATTTGACTTGGCTAAGCCAATTCTGCTTAATTCTAGATTTTAATGATAGTTTGTCATAATGGAAATACGATTTCCCTAAGAATTCTCTTTGTCAGCTTTGCATAACTCAGTTTCGACTTTGCAATTGCTATGCTAAAATAACATTTTCGACTCTTTGTGTAGCTTTGTTGTGGAACACGTAAAGTTTTGCGCATTGTTTTGGCGCCGAAGCGCGTTATCGCGACTGTCTTAAAATGTTCATCATCTTTATGGGTAAATTGCATTAAAGCTTGTGCTGAATAGCTCATCAGGCGTTACGGCATCTCAAACGCTCACCCACTAAATATGCAAGCAAATGAAATTAGAAGCAGCTCACCGCACTTGCCCCTCCCCGGCCCCATAACCCATATCCTTTTCCACCTGCCCTGCTGAGGTGGCAGCCTTTTGTTAAGCTCCCCAGCACCAGAAGCAGCCACCATTAACTTGACGCTTCTCTTCATCGTTGCGGCGGGGGCGTACTTCGACAGGCGTCGCTCTCGTCCCTCGTCCCTTGTCCCACGTCCCACGTCCCTTGTCCCACATCTTTCGCCTTTCGTCTGGTGAATTTCGTGTAAACCAAAAATAGCATCACGTTTTAAATTGCTGCTTATCAAAACATGTTCTTGAACTGTAATCTGTTTTTGTGCTCGCGCGCACGCCAATCTTGGGCGGCGCCTTGCCTTACCTGCCATTTGTTTGGCAATTGGTAGAGCGGCAAGGGCAGCCGGCGGGCACATACCCTGTACTAAATTGTAGTCAAGCATATAAGTTTCTCAGCTAAAATCTGATTAGCATTTAAAGTCCATTACCTTAGGGACTATCAGGTTGCAAAGTGAGAAGCAGTAATAATGTATCGATAAGAGTAATTTCGATAATATTTGTTGAAATGTAATTTACAATTACAAGTAGTAACTGTAACAGCTAAGCGAGCAATGTGCATCATAAAAGTGTGATTACGTTTGAGCTATGTGCAGCTTAAGCTCATTATTATTTATCGATAACTCTCTCTAGGTTTTCGTAAGAGCTTTGAACTGTTGTTATTAAAAATGATTGATTATATATATTTATTAGAAGAGTCTATTTAATATTTAAGCAAAATTCTCACAACTCTTTAATTTTGTTTTGGATATCGATATGTATCGATAAAATGTTAGCTACTCTTTATAGATGATGGGCTATATTAAGAAAATATAGGGTTCTCTTGGAGTACATATCATTAGAGCATGAATTAATCCAACTCTATTCTATTAATAACTTAAATCGATAAGTATCGATAGATTTTTTGCTATATACATAAAGAGATTTTTGCTACAAAAGTAGATAGATAGATAGATTTCTCTTCTCAATATTTATTCGCAACCTTTCTATCATATAATTTAAGAATCCATAATTATCGATAACATAACAGCTTCTCTTAAATGAGAAGGTGACTTAACAGAATTATAATACATATGCAAATCGAACGAATTTTTCGTTACATTACTACAATCGATATATATCGATAGACATTTTTATGCAATTTTCATACATATTTCATAGACAGACATCAAGAGAGAAAGGTATCTAGCTCTGGATCTACTCAACAAACAAATGCTCGAGACATTTTCAGTGCAGGGCATTCCCCAGTCGATCACTCTCTCTACCTGCTCGCTATTACTGTTACTTTTTCACATTTTTAGTACCACAAAACCAAAAGCCGGCAAAGTGACGGCAACAGCAGAGACAGAGACTGAGGCAGAGGCAGAGGCAATAGCAACGGCAACGGCAACGGCAACGGCAACGGCTGTGTCAAGTGAGCAGCATCACCTCAAGCATAAAATGAGCGAAAGCGAGTCGGAAATAAAAACGCAGCAAGCAACGCAAACTGACACATCATTTATATGGAATGGCCGTGGTCGAGGCATGAGTGAGGTAAAAGGCGCCTAAGGATATGGAATGCACAGGCATTATATGTAAATTGAAACGAATAAGATGGCAGAGGCGGCAAGCGTTACCTGGCCGTGTCCCATATACCTACAGCTGCACACATACATACACACATATACATATCTCCTGGCGGGGGCTCCCGAAATTTACATTAAAATTTAGTAACGAGCGAAGGCTGAAGCTGGAATTTGTTGGGTTTGCCACTTGTGCAGAGCTATGCGCTGCCATGGAGCCATCGCCATCGCCATCGCCATCGTCGTCGTCGTCGTCTCCAAATCCATCCTCATTTCAAGACGCAGCCACATCCGCAACAATCTGTCATCTGTGCTGGCTGTCGGCGCTCCATAAATTTGTGACACTTTTTAGCGAATTTATTGCGTCAACTAAATCAGCATGTTTGCCAGGACAGGGCGGGGCAGGGCTGGGCATATGGAGCAGGCTAGCTAGATATGCAGCTCATTTGGTATTCATTAGAGCTGCTCTCGACCTGGCCTCAGCCACTTCTGCTCGGCCAGCTGCTTTGGGCCAAGTTAATTAATTGAACAAAAGCTAACTGGCATTGCCAGCGCCAGAGCTACCCAAAGGAAAGGGGCTGCGCCTCGTCTTCACCCTGGCTCGCAGCCCAGACTGAAGCTGAAATTGGAGTTGAAGGCGGATGTGCAAAAATGTTGCCACCTTGTCATTGCCCCTTTCGCTCTGCCTCTGCTTCTCGCTTTTCCTCTTCGTCTCTGGTTTCGTGTTGATTTTTGAAATTGTTTGGCACTTGAGTGGCAAAGTGCTCCCTGGTGGCAGCCAATGTCTGGTCATGATTGAGCAGCCAGCTGGCAAAGAGCATGAGAAATTGCAGCTGCAGTGCCAAAACAGACACATCCCTAGCTCAGAGACTAACCAAACTAAGGGATACCCTATAAAATATCTATAGACAATGTTTTCGTTAGAAACGTCTTGTCTTCTATCTCATATATTGTACGAATACCCATCCTATGAATAGTAAAAAATTGTTTGATGAACGCATGCAGATACCCTGTCAATAAGGTATGATAAGAAGAAGATCTATCAAAATTGTTTTTAATTACTTACTATGTAACAAACATAAATATTATAGGGTATACCCCAATAGTTTCATAGAATAGTCTCACAGTTTACTATGAATGCCCATCGATCACAGCATACCGCATTCTGAACTATTATAGGGTATAACTTTGATAACATTACAGAACGCCAATGCAAATTTCTCTAACAAATTTTCAATAATTTATCGAGCACTCATCAAAACAGCGTATAGTAAAGAAAATTCCAGGGTATATTATTAAAAAACCATGAAATTATTTACCAAAATATTACAATTCAAAGGAAGTACTGCAGCAGAATCTAAGACTGAAGTCTATCAAAAATTCTGGCATACCCCATTATGATTTATTGCAGGGTATACTGTTGGTCATACTAATAAAAACTAATAAAAATCTCTAAGCAATTGATATTAATTGATATTTAAGCACAGCATACCCGATGAGTACAAGTTACAGGGCATACTGCAGCAACATCATAGTATGCTAATAAAAATAACCTTGTTGCCGACCCGCCCCCGCCCCTCCCTCCACTTTGCAAAAAAGGCGACGTCCGGACTCAATTAACCACTTGCGGATAGATTACGGCAAATTGCTGGAAGTATTCCGTGCATACATCCCATCCGAGCAGAGTTATTATTCATGCGGCACTCGCCTGGCTGAGCAATTAAATCTAGTTCAATTAATTTGGACCAAATCGATTGGAAATTTTTCGTCAACTTTTGCATTCAATTGCCTTGGATTTGAATGCAAAATTAAATAAATACACATTTGGCAAATATAACAATAATATTCCATTAGTAGCTTCATAATTTCAACATTCATTTCACTCCAATAAGCTGTGTGGGGCGTCAGAGCGTTCAGCGCTGCATTAGTGAAGCATCCATCATTCATATTAATTGCCTTAAATGTGAACATTGAGTGTGGCTATCAAATAATTCAACCTCAGCCAGGCATTCGATAAAAGCCGCAGAATATTTCGAATGCAGCTTATCAAGCTGAAAAGTTGCAAATGGCAAACAATTGATTGCATTAATTATTCCATAACAAACATAATAAACTATTTCCGAACTCTATTCAAATCGTACAATGAGCTCTAATCTCTAAACAAAGGCGTTGCTCCGACATTGCATCTTTGAGCAGAGCAAAGCCAAAATCTTTTGTTGTGGCAGTTGTCATGGTCACTGGGCAAGACAGTTTAAAGAGGAAATTCGGGAAAACAACGAAGAAAATCTAGTTGTATTTGCTCGACTAATATACACCCGGAACATACGGTAAAATAGCTTTTATAATCATACAACATGTAACTGGAATTTGATTGTAAAGATAAAAAATCAGCTGATGCATAATAAATCTGACATTATTTATTTATTTATTTAATTTTATTTTTAATTATTTTTTTCATTATTTTTTTAATATTATTATTTTTTTTTTTTCCTAGCATTTTTTACAAATTATTTTAGATTAGATACTTTGTAGTGGGCAACAATCTAATAAAGGCCAAAACAAGGCCAAACTTAAAAGTTAACTGAGTATTCTAAAAGGCCTAACCTCTTGACTTAAAGTGCAAAGCTTTAGTAGTTAATGAACATAGGAAATACGTAGCCCCGCTGAAATTCAATATGAGCGTAACTTTTGGAGCAGACCTCGTATACTTTATGCAGTCAGCTGATAAATATATATTTTTCCAAAAAATCTATTTTGCATTGCGTGTAGAAATTAAAACAATTTTATATATTTTACATAAAAAGAAAAAATTTGTTTAGCCTAATGACTCACTATATGCCTAAAAACTTACTATATATGTATGTACATATGTACATATATGTATGTATGTCTGAGGCGAAAACGTCCAAGAACTCTGCAAATAAATAATTAAATAAAGGGCTACCCATATTTGACAGACCCATCTGGCAACTCTATATCCTTTGACAGAGACGAGCGAAATACGCCGTGCAGCCAGCAAAAATATCAAATATCAAAAGAGCAGAGTGATATCAAAAAATCTACGCAACATAATAAAAATGTTTTATTTCTTATTAAAAAAAAAAAATATATATATATATATATATATATATATTATAAAAAAAAAATATAAGTAAAATATATCAAATAATATATATAGAATATAATAAATGAAATAATAAATAAAAATGGGGAATATTTTAGAGTTGCCAGATGAGTCTGTCGAATATGGACAGCCAGTATAGTCTGAAAACTCTATACAGCTTAAACAGTATATACCTACACACTTACATCTATATGTCAAAGTAGAATTGGTCTAAGACCTGCAATCTTTAATATAAAATATTAATGTGAAACGGTAACATCTCTGATTAGCTTGTAGCTCGATCAGACTTACTTCAATTTCTCAAATTCGCTGGCTAATTAATGTCGAGCCGTCAAGAAATCTATTCTCTTAACACAAAATCACATATGTTTACATAAAAGCACACACATGCTTACCTATACAAAAATACATTCATATCTCTCTCTCTCTTTCTCTCTTTCTGTATGTGTGTTCGTGTAAGCAGTTGAGTTTTTATGCCCATTACGTATACGCAGCGCTGGCCATTGCGCACGCATTCAAGTCATAAGTAAGGTCATCATTATGGATAAACGCAATGCATGCATGTGTGTGTGTGAGTGTGTGTGTGTGTATGTTTGTGTGGGTTTTATGTACTTAACACTTCAGCTCGTCGTTGACACAGAGCCACAGTTGGGTTAAGAAACCAAGCGAATGGCGCATGAGACGGGGCAGCAATGCTCACTCAGGGCAGAGAGAGAGTGGGGAGGGGAGGGGAGGGGCAGGCTCATCGTGCGTCGAGGTCGAGCAGATGAGCAATTTATCTCGCAGCTGTTTACTGTTTCACTTGGAGCTGGCAGTGCGACGGGATTGGAGGCGTCACGCTTGGCTAAAGCCACTTATGCACACACTCACACAGCTGTATGATTTATGTGTTGGTGTAAATACATAAACACATCAGAAATAATAAAAAAGAAGCAAGTCAAGAAGAGCCTGCAAGCCAAATGCCGAGTGTCCTTGTGGCCAAAGTACGTTTGCATTAAATGAGCAACAAGGAATGCCAGCATGAGATAGAGTGAATGAGTGAGAGAGAGTGAGAGAGAGGGGGGAGGGGGCCTGAGCGGGTTAAGAGGGCGAAAGTGAAATTAAAAACTAAATTCGCGTCAAAAGGCGTGGCCGTCAATTGAAAGGCAACATGCAGAGGCAGAGGCAGAGTCAGAGGCAGAGGCATAGACAGAAGCAGAGGCAGAAGCAGAGTCAGAGGCAGAGACAGAGGCACAGCCAGAGCTTCGTCCTTGCCTGTTTGCATTTCATTTGGAGCAGCAGCCGTCAGAGTGCAAATAGCAGCGAAGCCTGCTGAACTGTGGGCGGTCCTTCAGTTTTTGCAGTCACTGCTTATGTCCTTTGCACGCATGACGCGTCATTTCAAACACACGCGTGTGAGTGCCCAAGTGTGTGTGTGTGTGTGTGTGAGAGAGTGTGCGTGTGTAGTCTTAAGCATGCAAAATGCAGCTCTGCACCCTTTAAATGTGAATCGCCGTGCGCTCGTTGAGGTTTTTTACATACTCTGCTCACAGGATATTACAAATGTTATATATCATTTCAGATATTTTTTGCTTTATATAATTTATCAAAGACTCAAACCAGAGCTTGAGTTGGTCAATAGAAAGTTTTTCTTTATAAGACCAAAATATTATATTCTGAATTCTCTTCGCTCTGATGCTAGATTCATTATTTATTAATAATGAAATCTCTCGCTCTAATGCATGAATCGAATAATAACTCAAATAAAACTTGGGCTTAATATATTCCTTTGATTTCGGCAGGCAATCTTGGGACATACACTCATGATGAAAATAATAGATACACCAAATTTTTTTTTAGAAATTCTGTCATAACTAATTAATTTTTGATATTTTTGAAAAAAATTTGATGGTAACTTTAAGGAAACCATCTGGCAATATGATGCATGCAAAAATTTTTTTTGTATTTTCCCGTAAATTTTTTGTAGTCACAATTCATTGAAAAGAGCTTGCTGAAAATAATAGGTACACTCGATCTCTTCAGTCTGGAAAAAAATTTTAACCAAAGAAAAACGTCTTTTATTGTTATAAAATATTAAGTAGTCTTCATAGAGATGTTATAAGTAAAAAAAAAAAAAAATCAATATCATATGTAGATGGGTCGGAATATTCATTGTTCTAGTGAGGAACGCAGAATTGCTAAAAA
>NW_022045886.1:330125-361082 GCF_001654015.2 Drosophila navojoa
AAACTAAACTCAATTTTAAGAAGTGTACCTATTATTTTCATCATGAGTGTATATAGCTAAATTCTGCGACTAATTCATTCACAGAAACCTTCACGCAAGGACAACTTCTTCATAAACAGTTATTTAGCCGAGTTCATCATGCTCTATCTGTTTGCTGACACTAAAATTAGCCAATTAGCTACTTAGTCAAGTTCTGCTCTTTACTATATTTATACTCTACTTTCTCTCTTTTAGTGTATTCCAACTTCGTTCTGCTAGCGTGAGAAATCTCTTATTTCTTGTTATTACGAGTGTTTCTATTTGTTTGTTTACTTTGCTGCCCGGTTTTTGTTTGTGTGTTTTTTTTTTAGCCATCGCTTTCATAAACGTAAAGTGCTCTTCATTATGCGCATGAAGTGAAAGGATAAGTGCAGCGACTCTACATACTCACACACACGCACACACACACGCACACATTCCGGCTGAAATATTATGCTCTTTATGTTTATGAATTGCCGGAAAAAGTGCAATGCAATTGCCTTGAATTGCAGCTGAAGCAACAAATTGTTTTAATTTCTATAAGCAATGGGAGCCAACTGGAGCTGCATGAAAGCTGCACTTAGAGACCTGGCCAACAGATCGAAAAATAGCTGAAAAGCAGCTGGAATACAGCTAAAAGCATAGCTGGCAAATAACAGTTAAGCGCTTGATGGGACACGCTCTGCTTGGGAGACCAACCGAAGCCGAGAGCAACGGCAATTTTTTCTTCCTTGCAGTTGAGAAACAGAAAAAAGAGAACAGATATATTAAATATAATATTTAAATATTTGATTCAAGCCAGTATTTATAGTTTAATATATACTAAAAATGATCAAGCGATCACGTGTATATAAGAAGTTCCATTGAGATCCTAATTAAACATAACAAGTTGATTCATGCATGTTATTATATTTGAAAGAATGATTCAGAGATTTGGCAAACTTATCTGTTCCAAATTGCTCCCAAGACTGTAACACCATAACGCCTATTACGATCCTCGAAACCTCATGCTTAATAGATATGGTGTAGAAAGTCTTAATAAGTGCCTCAATATGTAAAATCGTATAAGCAATGCTTCCAATTTTCGGAATGCGATTGTTATTTAATGTCACTAAAGTAGATACTCTGATAAACTTATATCAAACATAGCGTTACGCTGTTAATGAGAGAAGCATGTCCGTGAATTGTAAATACCATAAAAGTTAGACAAGTAAACCTCCTTTATATAAAATCCAACAAATTCCCCCTCGAATAATACAAATAGATCAGACACTATCAAGCACTCTCCGCACAATAAAACCTTTAATTGCCCAATTTATGTACACGCCCCCGTAGCTGCAGCATATTAGGCGGGACGCCCACTGACAGATGGGACGCCCGATTATGCCCTGAAGCTATGTGTTTGTCACACTGTGCACAGTGTGTGAACATTTCGTAAATGCCCGTGGGCCGTGAATGGCGGCCGAGTCAAGTTGGGGGCATTTGTAACAACTGTCTTTGGGGTCTGGCCAATCGATTGGCCGTCAGGGTCAACGCTTAGGCCAGGCCAGTGCTTAGCTTCTGGCCCCTCAATCGCAGCGAGTCTCGGCCGCATTGTTGTCCAGAAGCCTAACCGGGCTTAAATTATGTCTGACATAAGCGGCAAGCCGACAAACTGAGCCAAGCCGAACTCTCAGCTGCCAGCAGCAAAACCGATTTGAATTTTTCACACAATTCCCACACCAACCCAACCCCAAAACCCTGTAACCTAACCTACCCTACCGCACCCTAGCCAGACAGCTACAGCGAGCCTTGAGGTGGCTGGGGGGTTGGGGCGGTGCTGTAGCAGGAGTTGACAAAGTCTTTGGCTGGTTTTTTGGCACACTTTCGGCTGTTGTCATTGACAGGCGGAAGACAGCCGCACAAAAGGCCTTTGACACCTTTTGTGTCTGCACGTGTATGTGTGTGAATGTGTGTGTGAGTGTGAGTGTGCGACAAATTATAATGCGAATGCGTCTGCCAGCTGCCTGCCAGCCATCATCTGCTTAAGCACAACTCGGCTCCTAACAAGGCCTAAAGCATCGAATGCATTACATTGAATGGGCAAAGAAGCTCGCACATGTAAAGGCCGCTTAAAGTTCTCTAGCGAATGTCAGCAATATGTGGCTAATATGAGGAGGGTAAATACCTCCTCTAAATGATATACACTTTCTAAGAATTAAAATATTCTAGCTAGATATTCTCCATACGGAATGAGCAACATTTATAATGCATATATATCTCATGATTACGAATTCAAATCTTAAAACGAGCAACTCAAGCTTATGATTAACTATTTGACACTATCTATCTATCAGTTAGACCCTCCCCAAGACTTTTACTTTTCCATTTATGTTCATCTAAAATATTCCCTAAGACTTTTACTTTTCCATTTATGTTCATCTAAAATATTCCCTCAAAAGTTACCTCAGCTCTTCGATAAATATGAATATATTTACAATTCAAATTATAGAAAATTCATAAAGCAAATTGAAATCAATATTGATGCATATAAATATATCAATTAAGTATTAAATAATTTAACTACAATTTTCGCAAACCTTTTGCAGCTCATTCAAGGTAAATAAAAGTCGAGCGCATAGCAATACAATTTATTGCCGCCTGCCATAAAAACTGTTTTCTGTTTACTATATTTCGATATATGCATACATGTATATATAAATACACACACACACACAGTGGCAGCTCGTGCATGTAAATGTCTGTTGAGTATTGGAAAAAACAATCATTTTGCCATAATAAGCACTAAATATGCAGAACGCCCCTATGCTAACTCGTTCTGTTTCATGTTGATAAATATTAGTTAAAATATGTATAAATTTTTATGCGAGCACCCACCTGTATGTGTGTGTGTGCGTGTGTGTGTGTGTGGGTGGCAACAATTTGGCAAACGGTGCGTATACGTAACGTAACGAGCGAAATTGATTGCAAGACGCAATGAGGCGCGTCCTGTAAAACCACTTAAAACATGCCTCAGTACATGCCATAAACTCAGCCCAGGAAACATTCGAGTCCTTCTATGCTCTGCGCTTGAGCGTTTGCCAAAGCAAGCCCAAGACGCCGCACACACACACACACACACACACACCAGCACACCAGCACACCCACACCTGTACACCCGCCAAATGCAAATGCAAACACAAGGCGCACAAGCCAAGCCGACAAACATTTAGCCGGCGGCTATGAAATTCGATAAATATCGACAAAGTTTTTTGGCCGCCTTTTTGTGGCAGCCAACGCAGCTTCCTGCGGCTGCTCGTCGCGGAGTTTATTAAACACAGGAAGGATATTGCCTTGGCTTGGCTATAGCGCCAGGCTCTGTCTGCGGCCATTCGAGCAACGTTCGCAACTTTGACATAAATATGCAGTCACACGTTGCCGCATATATTCCGTATATCCGTATAACCGACCCTCTTCACCTCACACTTCCGTCTCTCACTCTCACTTCCTCCCTCTCTCTCCCCTCTCTCTCTCTCTCTGCCTGTCTCACTCACTCAGCCATTCCACTCAGAGTTCAATTACGCGCGCTTTTTACCTTCGTGCCAGGGCAGAGAGCCCCCCGAAGGATTATCGCTTACATTTTCAGTCAAGTGCGCCCGCTTATTGTGCACAAAGTTGAGCGCAGTTCAAGTTGCTGATATTGTTGGGACTCACGCCTCGAGCCACGCGCGCGCCCAATAAATGAAAAAGCGAAAGGACATGTGCGCCGTGCGTTGATTTGAAAATGTCACAGACACGCATCTAGCGACAAGGATTTGGCTAGATACCCACAAAACTCCCCTTCCATTGGCCCCTTATGAGTTATGCGACAGCCCCTAAATTAACTGTAAAACTGCGAGTTTCATATGCGGCAACGGAAATGTTTTCGTATGTGAATTTGCTTGAAAGTAAAAAAGGCGTGCTCATTCATCCATGTGGAGCCGGAGATGAAAAGTCCAAGCGTTTGTTCGATGTGTCTGCGTAATACTTAAATACTTTTCATTTATTTATTTTATTTTATTTTATTTTATTTTTATTTTTTTTTTTTTGATATGCTAAATTTAGTTAGTGGTTTTGCTGCAAAATCATTGAAATAACAGGATCAATAGAAGTGCAAGCTCACTAAATTACGACCTCTCTCATTTCTATAATCGAGCATTCTCGCGCTATCCTTTATTTTATTTTTTGCCATACACAAATATCACTAGATCAAAGATCTGCAGGGCTGTAGAAGAATTGGCCAATAGCAGGCAACGATTAAAATATCTGCGCTCACAGCAGCCGCCATGCTCTCTTTATACAGCTGCAGGCGCCATTACAACAACGGGATCTGCAGGCTAGGCGACCAGTAACATAAGAGGACATATGAGCTCTCTCATTTACTCAGTCCACAATCTAGCTTTCTCGCTCATGAGTACATTTCCTAAATATAACAGAATTAGCCAATGGCAAGCGCCATGTTCGTTTCGCGAGCTGCCGACACCATTCACATAACGGGATCAGCAGCTCTGAGAGAGCGCATTCTTATTGGCTCTCTGCAATGCAGAGTCTGCATCCATTCATGCAATCCACATACGTGTTCCACTCTTACAGTCCACAAATAAAATAGCTTCCAATGCAGCAATGGCGCCTTCTACTCTCGCGTATATTCTATTGATTTCATATATTTCATTTTAAAGGTGAATCATATTAATATGCGTATGTATTTTATAGGGTTCACTGAATTGATTGTGCTTATCCAACAATCTGGAGTTTTCATATTTGACTCATTTTTTTTTTTTTTTAATATAAAACACAAAACACAAGCAAAAGATTCGTACAGGTTTCCCCTTACTCAAAAACAACAAAAGCTAAAATGATGAATGAGTGGCAGTGCCAACAGAACCAATATACCCCTTGTATAGTTTGTAACAAGAAAAAAAAATACTGAATTTTTCGGTTGTCAGGACGTGACATAAGCAGATGTCGTCGATGTTGTCGCTGGTTTAAAGACAGCTGCAGAAACACCCACACACACACACACACACACACTGTTACACACATGCTGAAATGGTCATTGTATTTGATTTTCCATCAGTTGAAGGAGAGGGATAGCCTGCCTGAGAAGATGAGAGCGAGAGCGAGAGAGAGAGAAAGAGTTATAAATTCCTTGCTGGTTCGTCAATTTGATTAAAGCGCCCCCGCGACAATGAAAACTTTTTAATTAATATCAAATATGACGAGATGCTGAAAAGAGAGGCAGAGAGGGAGAGAGAGGCAGAATAAGGGAGTGGCCAGACTTTTGGCCCAAAAATTCCACGTTCCACAAATGGCTTCGATTAAAGCTGTCTGCAGCTGTGAAGCTGACAAAAGTGAAATCAAGCAAAGCTTGTTATAAAACTTTTAATTAAATTTATTGTTGTTGCCATTGTTTCGCTAGCTGCATTTGTTGTTGCCCGATGCCGTTTAGCAATTGTAACGTGGCTATCTAACAGAATTATGTAAACAATTACGGAGTACCTGAAGAGTCGATGAGAGAGCTGCTCTATAGAGAAGAAGCAAGCTGAAAACTAAAGTTGAATTTGTTTATTCATATTATAATTGGTGTTTATGAGTACCTGGAAGTTAATTTGGCGATTTATTAGTAGCCAATTTGAAATCATTTATATTTTATTGTTAGTAAGATTTTCCTTAAGCTGACTTTGCTTCTCTGTTTGCAGATTTAAGCAACATCAGCTTAAAGTTGATTTTTCCATAATAATTTGTGCAGCTTTTCTGCGGTTTAAACGGTGCGCAATGTTTTTATACCCAAGTATACCAAATGAACAAGAGTATATTGGTTGAGTCTATAATAAATAAATTATAGCATATATAAATATATATACAAATCAGTAAGGAATTCTATTCCTTTATCATCCATTATCACTCTTTATCTGCTGACTAATAAAAATACTCAACAAATAGCCATATTTGCTGAACAAGTATTACGCAGTCGTTGACACCTCGCTTGAACTTGTCCTTTTTATTAATTTGCCAATCGGAGTTTAAGGTAAATGCAAAATCGTTTGTATGCGGCTGCCGTTGCGACAACATGCGGCATTTTTTATTGACTGCATTTTATATTATTTTTATTATAATTATTATTAAAAAATTAATTACATGCCAGAGCGCATAGTCTGGCAAGCTTGAGCGGCTATAGAGCAATTAATATTGAAATTGACGTACGGAAAGCTCGCGCAGGAGCGCACATCATGCGGGGATACAAAGGAAACATTTAAAGCTCTTCATGTGCTTTCTTTCATTGAAGTAGTCTGAAAAATAATACCCAAAGTTCAATAACCTGAACTGAATGAACTGAGATGTGTAGCTTAGATATGAAAATTGGAAGTAACATTTATTATATTGTAAAGACTTTTACAAAGCTCGCAGCTTTAAGCGAAGTTTTTTTAATTTCAGCGCAAGCACTACAAATATGAAAGCTTCGAGCCTATGGGCCAGCAGCTCTTTTTGAACGCTTTTAAAGTTATTTAAGTAATTTTTTTGATTAATTTAAGTTATTTAAGGCTTTAAAACTTTACAACTTAATTTAAAATGTGGAGATAATTGAATGAAACTTTGATTGATATGGAATAATAAATGCCTATATGTATATTAGAAATCCCAATTGGCAATCCAATAAAAGATATATCTGAGGTGAACTTTGGATTTTTCAAGTAAGTTTATTGAAAGGTTATTGATTCAGATTGTAAACAAGTTTTCAAAGCTTTTATAAAAGCAAAGGAAACTGATATTGAAAGAGATAGCAAGAGTAATAGCCAAAAGACAGCGAATGTTCGAACTGATTTCCTTCTCCTCTTGGCTATTTAAAAGCTTTTTCAGCTAATTATATTATGAGAGATTAAATTGATTAGAGATCAAGAAAAAATGTTCTTTTTTGTACAAATATATAAATAATAAAAAATAATAAAAATCTATTTTTTTATAATTCTTTAACTATTAATCATAAATCTATTTCTTATGCTGATATTTAACTATTCGCATAAAAAACAAATTTCTGATTAATAGTTAAATTTTTTTTATAAATTTGTCCTTGATAATTGCAAAGAATATTGTTGATGTATAAAAATCTATATGAATTCATTCTCTTCAGTTTCAGCTTACAAACATTTCTTAGAATTTAATTTATGATAGGCAGCAAAAATGTGAAGCACTTCGATTATTAAGAACTCGCCAGCATAATTGCACTGCTGTCCGAATGTCTAACTATACATGAGTGTGTGTGTGTGTGTGTGTGTGTTAAGCAAGGACAATGCATTAGACTACTACAACAAGCATGTAATAAAAACTGCTTTATGCTGTCTGTGTGCATACGTATGTGTGTGTGTGTGTCTGTGTGTATACGTGTGTGTGTGTGTGTGTGTGTGTGTGTGTGTGTGTGTGTGTGTGTGTGCGAGAGACTCATAAAATTGTTGGCTATTTGAACGTTTTCATTTTTTTTATTTGCTGCTAGCCAAAGCCAAGGCATTGAAAAATAAAACGCGACAAGTGCAGCTAAGCCAAACACACACACACACACACACTCACACAGGCACAACAAGTTTTGAAAAGGGTGCAAAAAAAAGGAGAAAGGAAAGCTAACAAAAATAGGAGCGCTTGACTGGAATTTCATACTGTTGGCATGCCATGTCCACCCACGTGTGTGTGTGTGTGTGAGTGTGTGCTATGCTTTGGCGACTGTGTGTGCGCGTGTGTGTGAGTGTGCTTGGCCTGCGCTTGAGCCGCGTGCAGTAGCTGCCTTCACGTCGATGTGTTGGCCATTTTATTATATTTGCTCGCAGACATTTTTGCTCTAATACGAAAATGGGATTTTAGGATATAAAAATTATGATAGATTACCGCTGAGCACACATATACATATATATATATATATGTGTGTGTCTGTGTATGGACATGTGCAGGACATGCAGCTGACGTGACTGCAGCGCCGTGAAAATTGTGCCCAGCTTAGCTGAAAGAAAATCATTTGATGATAGAAGTGGACCCTCAATTGCTTTTGTTGCTGCTGCAGCGCCTTTATTAAATTTAAGTCCAACAGGGCTCCAGCTTTGCCGCTTGCCGCCTGCTTCGTGTGCAGCAAATTGTTGTACAAAGCAGCTGCTAAAGCAGCAGCAGCAGCAGGAGCTGCAGGAGGAGCTGGAGGGGGAGCTGCAGGGGGAGTAAGAGCAGCCACAGCAGCAGCAGCTAGCGCAATAATAGTAATCCATTTGAGACGCGGTTTATTAAAAGATACTTCAATTTAACCGCATTCATTTTGTCATGTATTATATTAACTAGTTAGTCGACAAAGCTGCTTAAAATCTGCCCTAAAATTGCAGTTAAAATTTATTGGTGTTCTATTGTGTACTTTCTCATTAATTTTAAATATATTTCAACAAAATTTACATATGTATATATAACTACTTTTATTGAAAAAATTATTTTAAAAATTTTAAAAATCTACTTAATTTTAAAAATTTTACATAACTTTTACTTAGCATTTTCAGCTCATATAATTATTATATATTAATTTTTTTTATGCATAGTTATTATTTTTAATTTTTTACCACATCATTTATTTTGAATTAATTTAAAGTACAGTTATTTTTTTTTAAATAAAGAAGCAATCATTTAATTAGGCTAGCTGACAAAGACAGCTGGCGCCATCTATGGGTCTTCTATAGTAACTTGGCTTAGCAAAGACAAAAACCTGCAAGCAGCGCCATCTGTTATTAAAGAGTGTAAAACACAACCAATTGCTAATTGTTTGCTTGTATTTATATAAATAATAAAATATTCAGAGCTAATATTAAAATTGAAATATAAATTATAGATCAATATGCATATTACAATTTTAGATAATTTAAAATAGAAAATAAACATTTATTTTTTTATTAAAATAATTATAAATAATAACGCTTTACATAAATGCATATGAAGATTGCACCAAAAAAAAATATGATATGTATAAAAAAAAACTAACTTTAATTGAACAAAAAAATATAACGAAAAATATTCATACTAATCACATTTATAATTCATTAGTTTTGCATTCAAAATATCCAAAAAATCTTTACAAAATGATTAAATAAACTTATTAATTTTTAAAATGTATATACAATTTTTTAAAAATTTCTCACTTATTGCATATATTTTTGGAGCAACAATTAAGCAAACTGAACTTTCCGAGAAATGTATCCGGTCAAGTCAACAAAATTTGAACTCTCCTTGAATAATTCATGCCAAAGGAATTCGCAGTCACAACTGAGATAATTCGCATTGATATAGTAAAGTTTTTGTGAATGTGTTTAGCAAAATGATTAACTGAATTCGCCTGGCCTAATGAATATAACTGTACAATAAACGCAGTCATTAGTGCGTTTCGTATTGTATACAAAATAATTGCAAGCCCAAAAAAAGAAAACACAAAATGAGACAAAAAATAGAGTTAAGTTAATTAAAAGTTTTTGTGCAACTTAAATGACAACTAAATCAACGTCGAATCATTAAAATTACGAAATCGGAGAATCGGCATCCGACGACGTTAGCTTAAGGCCACAATCAAGTCGACTGACCGATGCGCTATATGAGACTTGGTACGATACTCATTGTCGAAAGTGAAATGGGTATATTAGTTTAAAGCAATGCCAGACATACAGTCCGTCTGTAGATGTCTGAAGATGTGTTTAACAGTAACTTAACGGTTTCTTAAGCCCCCGATATGTCGTAAGACGTTAGCTTCCAAACTCAGTGAGTTCATAGAGACGTCGGCTTTAGATAAATAGATAAACAGACTTCAAGAGGCAACAGCAAAAAGAGCTTATGCTTTATATGCTCTGTTTGCTTCCTAATGATGTATAATTTGCTTATTAAATTAATTAATAATTGAAGAATTATATTCTTCAAGGGAGTTACACTAATTTTGATTTCTAGTAATATATATAACTTTTTTTTTCTGACTAACAAAAAATCTGAGCAATAAGTGCACCCCTTTGAGTTGAGTTCATTCAAGTGCAACGATGGTCACTGAGTTTTTTATACTTACTGCGTGAGTATTATTGTTATTATTATTGTTATTATTATCATTTTTTAATTAGCCACGAGCAACATGTACAACAAACAGTGAACAATAGCTTTATGCAATTTGTTGTGGCTAAGGTCACAGCGATTAACCAACTGGCCAAGTGACCAACATGTACTAACATTTAAGGTAAAACACGAAAGAGCCGCACACCGAATGCTAAATGCACTTGAATTGAGCTGAAGGCGTCAAATAGTATTATATAACTGCATTTGAATATTGAATATTGAATATAGAAAATATTACAGATATGCAAAATTGTAATGTTTAACTTATTTCTCAAGAACTAATAAAGAAAATTATTTTAAATTTTATTCTCATATTTAAGTTATTCACAATTTTTGCTTCAGCATTTCGCTCCATTCGACTGCACACATCTATCAATACTGCCTCTTAAAAATTAGGCTAAATTTTGCAAAATTTTTAATACATTTTTGTTGTATTAAAATAACTGACAAAGCAAACAAAGCTGAATCAATAGCAAACAAGCTCATCGTTACGTAAACACATACGCACATACTGAACTGTCGGCTCTTATACGTTACTCACTACGTGACCGAATGATGCGACTCTACGTAAGCGCATAATAAGGCTGTGCGTCCAATTAAACAGCTGTGTGGAGCGCCGCCAAACTATGTGACTCCCTCTCTCTTCCGCGCGCACTCCCTTTTACATACTCACACACACACACACACACGCCACCTGTCATCGCGAACAAGCATCGCGTGCCGTTGGCTGCGTGTGTGAGCGAGCCAAGCTGTTCGCCTAATGCCGTCTCCCTTGCACCGACGCGACGCCTTGCACTGGCAGTCAATCGCCTTCTCCTTTGACCATGCGACAACATTTTTGATTGTAACAAGTGGCCGAGGCGGGTTTTAGTTTTAGCTTTAGTTTTTAATTCAGTTTCGCTCGAATCACAGTTGACTAGCGCTCGGCAAACAAAATATAAAAAAAAAACGAAAATAAGTTGAATATAATTTAGGAAAAAAGAGCACATTTCCAATTTTGTTTAATGTTTTAAATAATTTATAAACTGTCCTTGCGGTGCATTAACTGTTATCCATTTGTGTTATACTACCAACTGTTTATTTATTTAGGCAGAACTAAAAGAAACTTTGCTAAAATGGGCAACTCGAGTTCCCTTTGTGCCGATCGCAATGCTATAAGGAATTTCGATGAAAATGGGTAAGAGGAGAAGGAAAGCGAAGTGTGTGTGTGTGTGGGCGAGGGCAGTTTGATTTATTTCGAAGATAGCTGCGAACTTAGAAGGCTATAAAATGAAATTAGATTCATGTTTAGAGCTTTAACTAATCTAATTAGGCAATTGGGCATTTAAAAACTGTTTGACATGATAAATAGGCTTTGAATATATTAAAAACAAAATATACCGAAAACTGATAATAAAAAAAAAAATTAAAAACAACATTTGTCAGACTATGTTCCAAGCTATATAGCTTAGGTATTACTTTAATTTGATTTTCAAAATTGATGCCTGTAGTAATACGAGTACAAGTGAGTTATAGAAGAGTTCTACTTTAGTCTAAATACTCCTATATTTTTAGAGCAGCTTCACTTCAGACAATATATTAAAATGGCACTTATATGATTTATTTCAACTATATTATGGTAAATTCAATTTAAATTTTTAGTCTACGTACTACCTCAAGTATATAAAAATATACGCAGAATTATTCAAAATTAATGCATTTTCATAAAATTATTGGAAAGTCTATAGAGTAATATTTGTATATTAGATAAGAGTATTATTTTCTAATAGAACTGGATTACACACGACTCTCGGCCATAAGCATAGTAGTGTTCAATGCACCATCTCCAAGAACTAACGTTATTAAACACTTAGTATTAAATATATGTATGCAGAGCAAAAAAATAATAATAATAACACCAAAAACACCCAAAAAATATTCATATACGATGAGTAAATATACTTACATGCATTAGTTTATGGTATTCTTCTTCTTCATCTAAAAACATATTTATACTACTGCAAGTAAGAAATGTAATTTCGATGACTGAACTCGTATTGCCTGTGGATATGGTGCCATAATATTTTTCGCAGCTCTGTATATACATATGTATATCCACATATAGTATATTCACCAAAATGTCAATTAGATTATAGTAGCTTCTTGGTTTGTCCTATGCACACAAGCACAAGTAAGGCGTGTGACCACGCCCAGTCTGCCTGTTCGTCCTTTGGCCGTACAACCGTAATTAACATCTTAATGATGCGATTCACTGGCGTTTTAATAGCGATTTAAGCGCGTTCACCTGACCCCCAAACGCTCCAGTTGGTAGTTAAAGTTGTATATGTATGTGTGTGGGCGTGGTCGGGCATTGATTTAATCGATGTAGTTGCAGTTTCAATAATAAAAACACAATTTGTGTGTGTGTGTGTGGTAAGGTTGTTATTTATTATATTATAGAAAACAATCACAAAATCTGTCTACAAAATCCTCCATAAAAAATTCACAAAAAAAAATACGAAATTTAATAATCAAAACAAAATGTTTAACCTATTAATATTTATGAAGGTCAGACACATGTGTAGAAAATTGCCACGTCTGAGATTTACTTTCAGTTTTTGTGGATCAGCTTTTGGCATTGGGCTGTGGCTCGATGCGAGAGTCGAGTTTACAATTTGCGCGCTTGCAGTGGCCCATGATTACGCGGACTGTCACGATATTTAACACGCACTGAGGGGGGCCAGTCTTGAACTATATATTTATGCCGGTCCGACATGCGAGGCCAATGTAGAAATGCTTATTAGATTCATATCTCTGTCTGACTGGCACTTGCTGTGGATCGAAGTTTCAGTTTATCTATCTATTAATCGATTATTAATTATATATTCATGTAATGAAGTAGAAGTTTGCAACCCTATAGAGTCATGTATTTCGTGAATCGGTCAAGCAGCTGGTTAGTCAATTGATCTATCAGTTACTCAATCAATCAAGATCAATCTTTCAATCAGTCAGTCAATCTACTTATCAGTTAGTTACTCAATCAATCTGACATTTGATCAGTCAATCTATCAATCTCAAATCAATTTATCAATCAATTTGTCAATCTGTCAATCTGTCACTCAAAATCAATCAGATCCGTTATAAACTAAAGTTAATTTCTATCCTCAATAGCTTAAACTAACTTGACATTTACTTTTATGACAATCTCCTTATATGCAATCCAATCTCAATTTTATTTCAAACATATTTACATTCAAATCAGCCCCCTTTAATCACTTTTGAATCACATGACGCCTCTGTTTACTTATATTGCGAATTGTTTACATGTTGGAGCAAAATGCCCTGATTGATTGTCATAAAGCTATTCTGGTCTTATCAGTCAATATGTAAAGACATACATACATATGTATATGTATAAATGCATTCCCTTTTGTCTCTCTTTCATTATGCTTCTAAGCTGAGCGAAAGCAAATAGCGATGAAATCCACAAAGTGTAATGAGAAAATAGAAAACAAATTGCCTCAATGGCAAAACCTCTGAATTTCCTATACTCAGTTTGAGTTCGGTGCTGGAACGTTTCGGTCAAAATTGAAATTTTACGTACACATAATAGATCTACGTAGACCTACATATATAGACTCTAAAAGTTATAGAATATAAAGGAAATAAAAGCATGTACGCGACTCTGCAGCGCTTTTCGTCAATTCAAACCTTTGGACGGCTCAAGCAGTATGTACATACATACATACATATGTGTATTATATATAGACAATATCAGTACACTCTGTACCTATCAGTCGAGAGCAGAAAGTGGGCGTAGCATACTCCTTATCTCTAGTGTCTAGTCTAGCTGTACAAAGCATCACCTGTTTCATAATGTTTTTCGTATGCCAAACATATTCTTAATCAATTTGAATTGCTATTTAGCATAAATAAACTACAGTAATTAAGTAGTTCATTTTTAAAGTTCCTTAAATAATGACAGCATGATGTAAGGCACCTAGGGAGCTATTACTTTTTATCAGCATTTTCTTTCTCTTCGCCCTTGCTCATGAAGTGCCGTTATTAAGTGACAACAATGTCATGCACATAGCATCACATCTTGTTTTTATACCCATTGAATATGAAAGCTGAGAGTATATAAGGTATTGTGATTCCAATTTGACCTATTTTAGTTGATCTCTGTAGATCGGTGAATATATTAAAGCTACATAGTTCGTAGTTCCTTTAAATACTTGATATTGTATAGCTGTTAGAGTTTCAACACTGATTAATACTAATACGATTGAAATCGGAATTGATTTGATAATTAGAGGCATTAAATAAATAAATAAATAAATCATTTGAAATTTACGAGCATTTGTAAAATTAATGTATCGATAATAGAGTTTCAATTGGCAATTTTATTGACTTCAGAACAGTTTGACAAATTACTCAAAATACGATTGGCTTTTGAAAATTAATTTTAAAAAATGTGGTTTGACTACTAAGCTAAAGTTCTGTAAGCTAAAATATATGTAGAATATATACATGTAGATATAACGTAGAATGTTAAACACCTGCTCAACATGGACTGCAGGGTATTTCTGAGTTGGGAATCTGCGTTTCATACATGTTCGTCTAATAATTAAGTTATGCCGAGAACGAGCATTTGTTTTGTCTACCTACCCAACTTACAGTTACCCAAACAAACTCTCTCTCACACACACACGCATGCAAAGCACTCTCACTCTCAAATTCACTCGTTTGCCTCTCTCACTCGCGCTCTTTCTCTCTTCTTTCTTTGTATCATTTACAGCACGCCGATTTATCCAACGGCCAACAATTCATACAGCCCTTCCAATGGCCAAATAACACCATATCATCATAAGCAAGAGCAGCAACAACAAAATGAGCACGGCTATTACAAGACCACAATACCCGTTGGCGTTGGTGCTGGCGCTGGCGCTGGCACTGGCAGCACCGCTAACAGCAGCAATAGCACTCGCTGCGCTCACTGCCGAACAGCTGATTTGTACACACGCGCACTCACTCAAGAGAGAAACGGCGGTGGCAGCGGCAGCGGCAGCAACAACAATAATAACAAGCTGAACGTAGCGCAGCCGACACACATACATGCCCACACGAAGCACACACACGAGAGCACGAGCAGCTGTGATGGTGACTGCGCTGCCGCTGCGACTGCGAAATGGCGCAGTAGTCGTGTGTGTAAAAATCATACGACTACAACGACAACAACACTCGAATACGAACTTTCCAATTTTGCAAAACTCACAACACAAATCAGTACGCAACGCGACGTTGACGGAGCAGGAGCAAGTGTTGACGAAGCTGAGATTTTAGCACCACCGATATTATCCTCGAGCCACTGGCAGCAGCTACAACAGAGCCTGCACGAGCTACACCAAAACCAAGCCCAATCACTACTTGGCAACCCTAGCAACATCAATTCGCACCAGATACGCAACTACAGCAGCGACAACATGAGCAAGGATTTGCAACGTGATCGTCTCGGACATTGGGGCACTGGCGACAATGAGATCGTTGGCAGTGTCTCTGGACTCGATCGCATGCGCCTAAAGCGCTACAATAAGGTGAGTTTAAAGAAAGCCGCGAGCTGCCCATACGCGGGAATAGTGGAAAAGTACCAGCAGAGAGCGCCGACTATTGCGGGGTTGTTTTCTGATATATGTACATACATACATACATACATACAAACCTATAGTTATGCATAGATATATACATATGTATTTGCTATGAGCATACGATTGGCGCTACTTATTAGACGCTACACTCAGAAAAAATATGTCCTGAAAGCCAGTTCTCTCTTAAGAACAGCAAGAAACTAAATTTTTACTTTCATTCTCTAGTTTGTTGTGAAACGATGACAACATTTTTTCACAGTATGCCCTTAGCCCTCCCATTGAAACCAAAATGTTTTTCAATTTTTTGTTGCTATTTTCGTGCCACTGACTGCCAAAAAACGAAGACTCATAAATAATAATATTTAACACAAGTGTCACCTAACAATTTCTAAAAAGAAAAAAAAAAAAATAGAATTTAGTTGCTGCCGGTTCGCTTGACCTTTAGATGACATAGCCAAAGCAGAATGTGCGTCCACGCGCCGCACTGGAAGACCAAAGCTCATGTTTGATGGAATTTTTTTTTTCGGTTTTCTTTTTTTTTTGTTGATGTCAGCATTGGGTATAGAAAATCAATAAGGCAACAAATATGAGTATAGGCTTGTTATAATTGAGTGCCCGATAAATGGAGCAGTTAATTCAAGCTAATTAAATATTCGATTAACTACTAAAGTGTAAACATTTTGTCCATTGGGTTGCCTGCGTTTTGTCGTTACCGTTACGCCTGCACTTACAAGTTCATTGCCAATTTGCAGATGCTGTGTTTTTTGTTCTCGCTCTCCCTCTCTCGCTCTTGCTATTCGTTTTGTAATTTTTTGTTGAGCATAAAATTTGCATGCAAATAGCGGAAGAGCGACAAAGAGAGGCAGAGCGCAGAGCGTGATTGCTGTTGTGCAAGCGGGAGGGATGTATGCGCATGAGCTTGAATAGTGGGCTGAGGGTCGATTGTTGTTGTATAGAATGAGCAGGCAATTAAAGACGAAAGAATCCTTAAAAAAATGTTGAAGCTACAAGATAGTAATTTTTAATATATTTTATAAATAAAATATATACAATGTAACATATATATATCAATATAATTCAAGTATAGCAATACTTATAAGAATGTTCACTAAAAACTTATTTAAAAAAAAAATTATATAAAAAAAATTAAATAAAAAAAGTCGTTTAAAGGTGACCTACAATAGCGCTCAAGAGCTCTTATCAAATTTGAGTAGGGCTTTCATATCGTATATATATTTAATACTAAAAATATATGTATACATGTATAATATATGTATATGGCCCTATACACATACATGTATAAAATGTTGTCCGAGACTTTGCCTATATACATTTACGTTGCATAATGGAATTTTTTCCACTTCTTATCGCATTGCATATACTAAATACTTCGAAAGCGACAAGAACTGACCTACGCCAAGACTTCAATACAGTTTAGCGCGAAAAAAAAAAACAATGACAAAACTCTTTGTATATATGTATATCTGTATCTGTTTTCGTATATCTGTATATTTGTCACAAGGCATTTGTTTGGAGATCACAACAGCACAAAATAAGATGTTGATAAACAGACTATTAGCATATTTGCCTAACTGAGGCGTCAAATACGGCTAATTAAACGCACGTCGAATTTTAAATATGCTGATAAAACACTTAAATTAAAATCACTATAAATATATGCAAAAATTAGTCTGTCACGATTATAAGGCTTTCTTTTGAAATTTTTTAATACGGGACTTTGTTGACTTTAAATACGCTGAAGCCGTCTGATATAGCTAAAATGCCCATATTAAGTGTGTAGTAAATTTAAATAATTAATACGGTCAATGTGCTCTCCGAGAGCTTACTTCAGTAGTTCAATATGCAAAATATCGAGGGCATGCTACAAAAATAATATATCACATGGGAAATAATATATCGTAAGTGAAGTAAATCATATGAAAGAAAGTTAATATAACATTAAAATTGAGGAAGATTTAGATGATTGCATAATAGTCTTTAAAAAGTTTAAATATATGTATTTTGAAAAGCAATTATCATGCCATAGACCAGCACTACCAAACAATTCGAAAAGCTTGAGCTGCGGGTAGCCAAGCACAGAGATTGTAAAGAGCTCTCGACTTTTGCAGCTGAGGAAACAGTTTGTGTGAAATTGTCTGTGGCAGCATCTTTTGTTGTAAATTGGCCGTTGGTGTCGTCATCGCTTTGAGGTCAGGTTTCCCACTGCACGCTTATCGCCGCCAGCGGCGAGTGTCTCCTCATAATGATAGTGCTAATGCTGATAGTGCTAATGATAATTATGATAATGATGATCGGGCCAGACAACTCAAACATCAGCTGAGCGCCAAGCGAATTGTTTTTATATTTATTTTATTTTGGTTTTGGTTTTATTTATACATATTTTTTTTTTTTTTTTGCAAATTTGTATGCGTAATCTTCAAAGGTTGCGCATACGCTGCGTGTGACGTGACATGAGGCAAGCGCTGGGAATCGCTTACAGCGGCGTGTTGAAACAGTACCCAACAGTTAGACCTGTTGCCAGGCAAACGATCCCACTCTCACTCTCTCTCACTCTGGCTCTGTCTTTCATTTGCCATCTCTTTCGCACCGTCCGCTTATCGTACCACGGGCGTTATTTCAATGTCAACGGTGTCGTTTTCAGCAGTTCCACACTAACTATTTCATCAGCACCATAGATGACGTATGATATCGTATCGCAAATGATAATACCCGTTCCCGGGTGTTTGCCGCTTCTCATTGGCTAATGCCCTACAATGCCCTAGAATGCGACGTGCTGTTGCTGGTTTTCAAGAGTCAATTAGTTTAGATTATCTGAAAGCACTTTTCGGCACTCGCCCACCGCATGGGGTCTTGCTTTGAGAGAATGCTGCAAACTTTTGATTAGATTAAATCTAATTTGCTTGGCCGCTGCGAAACATTTCCACTGCTCCGGGGTCAGCTGTTCCCATTTTAAGACACCTCCAAATGCTGTCAGCCCACATTGATTTACTTAAACGCACGATGAGTTGGCGTAAAAGTTTCCCCAATTTATGATAGTCTGGGTTTTTTGTTTTTTCCTCTGAGCGATTTGGTCTTTCTGCATATCTTTACGAATTCTCAGTTTAGTCATCGATTCGGAAATAGTAAAGCAATTTGTGTAATTTATTACTGTAAATTTGTTAAGGCACGCGATCGCACAGTTTAATAAGTCGAAAACATGCACACGTAAAGTAATGTAAACAAATATATATACATATATAGAAGTAAAATTCAATTATCGAAATTAACAACTTTTGAGAATACGCAATTAAAATCAACACATCTTAAAGGAAATATAATTTGTATAAATTTTTACCACATTTCTGGCTAGCACACGATTTGCTTATTTTTAATATCATTTGCAATTATATATAATATATACAGCTATATAATATTCTTGATTGTAAACATATCCAATTGATTACCTATTATAGTAGGTAATCTATTATAGCTATATAATGACGATAATGAATTTAATAACGTGTTTAGTATTATTATATCATGAGTTGAGATATGCTGAAATTGTATAATGGAGGTATAGAATTTTCTGTATTATATAGTGTGGTTTAATAATTCAATCTAGTTGAGATCATGCTGTTCGGCGAAGATGGTAATATTATGCCATGTTCATATAACTACAGATATAACTATCCGATTTTAATCATACTATGCTCCCATATAAAGTTCATAATAATAATAACAAATTGGAGACCTATTTGACAAGAAAAATCGATATGATTTGATATGATGATATGATGATGATGATGATATGACTGAATAGAAAAACAACTCTAACTTTAACCATATTGAACTTACATAAAATCTTCATTCGCTCTTTATTAAAATACCTTTTAATCAGCATAAACTACAATTTAAATGTAAGCAATAGCATAATTAATCACTTGATTATATAAACCCATTTCAACTACAAAACTTAGGGCTCTCAGCTATAGTAAACATTTGTATAATGAGTTACATGAGCTGTCCGACTTCGCCTTTTCCCACAATGTACATACTATGTATATTCATGTACATGTCGAATGCACAGAAGCTAGCTATAAGGAATTCTTTGTCATGTCACGATTTCCCCCATTGTGCAAAGCCTTCAAAGAATGCGCTGCGCCTCTGCCTTCTGCCGCATGCATATTATCAGGTAGACCCAGAGCAACCCAGAGCAAACACCCCAGAGGAAGTTGCACAAGCAAACAAAACACACAAAAAATGAAAGTATTGTCGCACACTCACACGTGCAATCATAGTTCGTATATTCCGTATAGTTCATATCAGTTAATTACACAATAATGAATACTTTCAATTGTTGCAAATCACGCTGCTGGCATATCGAGGCCAGGCGCTCGCTGAGTCAGCCAACTACTATATTCGACTTTCAAAACGAATGCCCCAAATGCATTCGAATACCGGTTCGCAGGCGTGCTCGAGATGCTGTGCGCATTTGACTTTGAACTTCAAGCATAAGTAATAAATGTACATACATATATGTATATGTATGTATGTGCATGCAAATCGAGCTGCCTGTCAGCCAAGAGGCGTGTTTGTCAGCCCATGGGCACGGGAACAGCATGGACACGCACCCAGCCAGGGCGCGTGGCACACTGTGATAAGGGTTTCAGCCAGATGTATAACATATTGACTTATGCTGACAATCGGCTGTTGTTTAATCTAATCTAATCGAGACTAATTCCAGACCATTTAATTTATAGCCCTATCACTGGAAGAGGTCAGCTCAACTTGTGATCTTAGCTCTTAGTTTGAATTTGGGTTCAGACTTTACTTTTTTACTACTTGAACCGACATCTCTATCAATCTAGTGAACTTAATCTATAGGTCTATCAGTAGGAGAGATCAGCTAAACGGCTGATCTAAACAATGTTTGGGATGAAGGTCTATCAGTAGGAGAGGTCAGGGACACTTGTGAGCTTAACTGAGACGGTGTTAGGGCTCTTATGAAAACTGACTGCCCTTGACTTTCCAGCTTTAGCCTACGTCTCCACTTAATAGGTCTATGAGTAGAACGGATTAGCAAAACTTTTCATCTTAGGCCATATTACAGTTAAGGTTCCAAGTACTTCAAGTCCTAACTACAATTGACTTTCCAAATTCAGTGCTACATCTCCATCAATCTAATCCTCTTCGATCATCTCTTTGTTTTCAGGGCCTGGCCTTCACACATGAGGAACGTCAGTTGTTGGGCATTCACGGTCTTTTGCCCTATACGGTGAAAACCCTTGAGGATCAGGTGAAGCACTGCCGTATCTTGTTGGATCGCTTGCCTAACGATTTGGACAAGTATATGTACCTGATTGGCCTGTCGGAGCGCCACGAGCGTCTCTTCTACAATGTGCTCAGCTCAGATATTACGCACATGATGCCGCTGGTGTATACGCCCACGGTGGGCCTGGCCTGCCAGAAGTACAGCCTTGGGTTCATCAAGCCCAAGGGCTTGTTCATCACCATCAAGGACAAGGGACACATCTACGATGTGCTCAAGAACTGGCCAGAGACGGATGTGCGCGCCATCGTGGTGACCGACGGCGAACGCATCTTGGGCCTGGGCGATCTCGGCGTCAATGGCATGGGCATACCCGTGGGCAAGCTGTCGCTGTACACGGCTCTGGCTGGCATCAAGCCCAACCAGTGCCTGCCCATCACCCTGGACGTGGGCACCAACACAGAGTCCATACTGGAGGATCCGCTCTATGTGGGTCTGCGCCAGAAGCGCGCCACGGGTGATCTCTACAATGACTTCATCGATGAGTTTATGCGCGCCTGCGTGCGCCGCTTTGGCCAGAATTGTCTCATCCAGTTCGAGGACTTTGCCAATGCGAACGCCTTCCGTCTGCTGTCGCTGTATCGCGACAAGTACTGCACCTTCAATGATGACATTCAGGGCACTGCCTCTGTGGCCGTAGCGGGCTTGCTGGCCTCGCTGAAGATCAAGAAGACCAAGCTGAGGGATAATGTGCTGCTATTCCTGGGCGCTGGCGAGGCCGCGCTGGGCATTGCTCAACTGTGCGTCATGGCCATGAAGCAGGAGGGCCTCACCGAAGAGGAAGCCAAGACGCGCATCTGGATGGTCGATAGGTAGGTCAAATACTTTACGAACTCCTCATTGCAAATCCAAGTAACCTCCGTATCTTTCGTTTGCAGCCGCGGCGCTATTGTGCGCGATCGTCCAAAGGGCGGCCTCACTGAGCACAAGCTGCACTTCGCTCAGGTCAGCACGCCCATTGACACCTTGAAAGACGCTGTGGTCAAGGTGCGTCCGAATGTGCTGATTGGTGCCTCGGCTCAGGGCGGCGCCTTCAACCAGGAGATCCTCGAGAAAATGGCCGAGATCAATGAGACGCCCATCATATTTGCCCTCTCGAATCCCACCAGCAAGGCTGAGTGCACCGCCGAGGAGGCCTACACCCACACAGAAGGACGTTGCATCTTCGCCTCCGGCTCACCGTTTCCGCCAGTCACCTACAATGGCCGCAAATATTATCCGGGCCAGGGCAACAATTCGTACATCTTTCCGGGCGTGGCTCTAGGCGTTTTGTGCGCCGGCATGCTGACAATACCAGAGGATGTGTTCCTCATCGCTGCCCAGAGTCTCGCCAGCATGGTCAGCAAGGAAGACCTGGAGAAGGGCAGCCTGTATCCGCCACTCAACTCGATCATTCAATGCTCAATGAATATTGCCGAGCAGATCGTGACCTATGCATACAAGAGTGGCAAGGCCACCGTGCAGCCGGAGCCCCAGAACAAGCTGGCCTTCATCAAGGCCCAAATGTACGATCTCGACTATCCTCGTGCCTTGCCACCCACCTATCCCGTGTAAATAGAGACGGAGCATGCGGCCCCCTCAGCTACTCAACCCTCTCCTCTCGCCCTCAACGTCGCGACTCTTGGCAGAAACTCCATTCCATTTGCCTTCTATGAGGAGCCCAGCAACATCGGGTGTCGTTATTTATTTTACAGTTTCATGCACACACCTTTACAAACTTAAAATACTGAAGAAGAAGAAGAAGAAGAACAAGAAGAAGAAGGGGAAAAATAACAAGCTTCGTATGTCGCTTAATGGCCCATATTGATAACAAGATTTGTTTTAGATAATCATTTTAATGATGCAGTTGATATATGTATGTAAATGGGATATTACTATTCTAGATATCTATATGTGTATACAAATTCTATGTAAACGTGAACACAAACTATCTTAAGTACATAAGTCCAAAAAAAAAAATATATAAAAAAAAAACATAATAAAAAAATAAAATAACTAAAAACAATAGTTGATATATGTTTGTTAATTGAAAAGGAGATGGATTAGCAACCTCTTAAACATTAATGTTAAACTCAGATTTGTTTCGGACTTAACAATGTCTCAGCTTAATAAAATCGTATTGGTTTTAAGCTTTGAATCTAACAGATCTTAAAAAAGTGAATAAGATCCAGACATCTAATGCAGCATATATTATATAAACAAGAATTGAATCTTATATCCTTTTAGTAAATCTGGATTATAGTTGGATTAGAGATTATCTTATCTCTTATTCAAAGAATTATATAATATATAATATAAGAGCAGCTGTCAATTGAGGTAAATAATTAAGTACTTAATAATTTAAAATACATAAACCATTTATGATTGGCATCAAAGGATTAGATAAAGAGAACTTTAGAGACTTTTGGGGTATGCCGAATCGTATAATATCGATTTTTTTACATTAACTGCAACTCTATATATCTACTGTCGTGACTTCAGAAATGTGAAAAGTCTGTAAGCAAGTTGCATAATCTGAAATAAGAAATTACACAAATAAAAATGTTTCCATCAGAATCCAAGCTCAACTTACGTCCGTAAAGTGCATCATATTAACTTCCACCAAGCCATAGGCAGTTAATTTGCGGGTGCACTGAGAATATTTTATCCAGATGAGCATCACTTTACGATACTTCTTGCTGCCGTGATACCAGCTGTGATTATACAAAGCCTCATTCAGGCCCGCAGACTGGGAAATAATATATGTATACAATGAATAAAATAGTGTTATTTAGTTCAACTCACGGCCTCCTCGAGCTGTGAGCCACGCAGGCAACACTCAAAGGTGAAGGCCACCAGAGCCATGGTGGGGCCCAAGAACTTGGCAATCATCAGTTTGTCGCTGGCCTCGGACATCAAATACAAATGGAAACAGATGGAGGTAGCTCCGACCAGATCGCTCAGAAAGATCGCCAGCTTGAATAGATCATTAAACTTATCGCATAGCACATTGATCTCCTGATGGCGCCGTATCAAGCTGCTGATGTAAGCAAAGAACCTCTGCTCGTCCACTGGATTCTCACTGTCGTCGGCATTCAGCTGCTCGATCTGCCGGCGCAGGCCATTCAGATGCATTCGCAGCAGCGTCTGAAATGCAATGAACAGGGTGTCGAAGGTGGTGAAGTAGGTGACGCCGACAAGCATGGCATAGACGTCGTAGATCCACACGAATGGATAGAGCAAGTGGATCTGTCGAATATTATACGGTAGCCAGCCGCCAAGCAGCTGTTGGTCCAACAGGATGGGCGCATTTCGATCCTCATAGGCGAGTATATAGAAAATAATCGGTGCAATGCTAAAGCCTCCTAGAGCGACGTATGCAAAGAGACCTACGTAGCCTTTTCGCTTCTTGTGCTGCTCAAATATCTCCGCCACTTGGAGGTGCTGTTGTGTGGGCAAATCCCGTGGGAATTCCCGATCCATCACGTTGATAAAGTCGATAATTTCGTGTCGCTTCGTATACAACAGTATTCCACGGATGGCATAATATACCGAAATACTCAGGACGGGCAGATTTTGACTGGAAGGCACGCCTCGGCGCATTGACCAGAAAATATCAAATAAATTGACACCAAAGAACCAGATGTCCAATGAAAAGCCCGTAAAGAAAACCAATTCCGATCTGTTGACAATACGTCCCGCATCATTGCGATAAAATTTAAAGTGTAGTAAATGAAAGAATTGCTGAAACTTCTGAAATTCAAAGAATGACTCAATTTTAATGGGTTGAATTACGTTATCCATTTCTAGGAATATCTTGCACAATATCTTTCACAAAGTTTGTTCAAGCACTATAAGGCTGTACTATTCACAGCGTCTATATATACGGAAATCTAACACCAGCCCACAATTGGATAATAATTGCCAGTTGGTGGCAGCAATCAGAACATTTTTAATTTCGCATTCTAATTGTTGGTTGGAAGGTGATAGTGAATTGGAAAATTAGTGGGTGCAAAGAAATGATTA
Organism: Drosophila navojoa; assembly: GCF_001654015.2. Next base: position 355,224 of record NW_022045886.1, read on the forward strand.
TATCAATAAGAGTCTGCCCAGAGACACCCTGAATCCCAGCCGAGTAGCATTTCAGCACATATGCATACATAGAATATGTCACATACTCCTTTTATGAAACCCTAATTTTCTGTATATTTGACAAATATAATAAAATGTATTTATCCTGTAAAACTACATTTCAATAATTTACTCATTTTGTTTTGAAAATCTCAGTTTCAAAATTACCGGTTTTATTTCCCGTTTTTAATGTGTCGATAGGCTCCGAATTATTGCGTTAACGTTGCTCAGTTTCGCGCTTACGTTACTCAGCCGGCGTTTACGTTTGTTTTGGTTCTGCGCACATGGAAAATGCTATATGTCAGAGCGAGACATCAAATCAGCTCGTCTCGCAACTGCATCCCTGGTCTGCACATATGAATAACGTAAATATTGTTGAAAGCCAATGCAATAAAATCTCTAAATTGTTGTGCAAAATAACTACGCATATAATGGAAAGATTAACGGTAAGCTATGCTGCAAGCAATAACGAATTACAAATAAATATTTCCGCACATTTTACGCACAGGCATGTTTCGGACGCCGTCAATTGGCCAACGAGCTAAAGCAGAAACAGGTGAGTGCCGTGTCGAAAATAAATACATAGGTGCACATACATATACATATCAATGCTGACCACATGCAATACCCAACTAGGCCATAACAGATCAGCTACTGCAGCGCATACTCTATTCGAAAAGATTGCTAGTTGATCATGTGGAGGCTCTGGAGCAATGTATGCAAAGCCATCCCGAACAGGCAACCGGCCGGCAGTTGCTAACCACGCGGAGTGCTTGCATTTTGTTGGGCGGCACCGTTCTACAGCATCTGGTTACTCCGCGTGGCCTGCGATTGTCGCTGATGCCATCCATCCTCCTGACCACCACATTTGGCGCCCTATGCGTCGTCAAGAGCGTTTTTGTCTGCCGCAACAAAATCGTGGAGCGCAAACTCGAGGAGCTAGTGAAGACCATCGATGAGTTTGGCAATTGCATAAGGCGCAACATGACCTACTTTCAAGAGATTATCATTATGAAACAGGCCGAGCTGATTGAGTGAGTGCAAGCAACAGATAAAATAAATCATTACTGGTCTAACTGATTTTCCGCTCGTAGATCACGTCAAATTGAACGCGCCTGGGACTGCATTACGGCGGCTAAGGAGGTCACCGAAATCCTCTATGATGCGACACGCAAACTGGAGCTCGACTATCCCCTGCCCCCCAAATACGGAGCCTACTATGCGCCCATGGAAGAGCTGCGCGAATGCGAATACTTTAAGAACAATGTCACGGACTACAGTCCGAAGCACATAAAGGTGCCTACCGTAACTGAACAATTAGGCACCTATGTATATATTCAACTAATCTCCTATATTCCCTGCAGGACTTTCACAACATATTCGCCTATGTGCAGTCACAGTATTTGCTGCGTCTGGCGCTCACCATTATGACGCGACCGTCAATTTCGCAGCTGAGCGAGGACTTGGTGAAGATTGACAACCAGGTGCGACAGCTCGTGCAGGAGGAGGAGCAGCATTTCAAGAATCTATCGATTGCCATGCAGAACAAGAAACAATTGGAAATCGAGCAGCTGCACGCAGCCAAGGCTGAGCAACAGAAAAGCGGCCCCATTGCGGTGCTGCAGCACTCGTCCCTGAAGCTCAGCGCCTGCATGGTGGCTGTGGCCGGCGAGTGCCAGGCACTCGATGTCACCCTGCAGAAGCTGACCGCCGCCGAGGCGGCCAAGAAGAACAATGCAGAGCAGCTCGTGGCTGTGGCCAACAATATGCGTGGCATTGAGAATGCTCTGGCCGTGTGCTGCGATGATTTCCAGCGGCTGATGCTCGTCTATAACAAGTTTCTGAATAGCAAATTGGATCTGGGCGTCGATAACGCTGAGAAAAGTAAGTCGCCCGCCAAACAAGATGAATTCCCGGAGAGTATTTTACGCGTCGAGTACTCGCAGCATCCCAATGAGCCGCAAAAGTGCGATGACTTCTATGCCTACATGTACGACGAGCAGGAGGCGCGACAGTTCGAAGACGAACAGCCGGCGCCGTATCCGACACCCGAAAAGGAGTTGCTCAACTTCGAGAAGCGCATTACCAAGGGCAAGTTCAAGCCGGTGCTGAGGCAGCTCAAAGATCGTATTGATCCCATTCGCCGGGTGATGCTGGAGAAGGAGCGCGAAGTGCTCGCCGCGAAAGGTATCAATGTAGACGAGCTATTCGGCAAAGTGGAGCAACTGGAGCAGGAGCAACAAGCGCAACAGGACAATCGCCTAAAGGAGCCAACAAGTCCCAGTGACTCAGAATCTGATTCAGCGGATGAGCTATACGAAAAGCGCAGCAAACAAATCAAAGAGCGCGACAATTTTGCCGAAATGCGTCAGTTTCTTGCCCAGAAAGAAGCCGTCAATCTGTTCCAGCTGGACGGACAGATGCGTCAGCTGCTGGCCTCAAAGGCAGGCGACTCACTGCCGCCACGGCCGGCGCCTGCCCTGGAGGAGGAGCTGATCGAAAGCGAATGCTAGACCCCCATTAGTCGCATTATCTTAATAGTTTCGCAACCTATCTATAAACATTTCAAAGATAAGCAGCTGGCACAGCTGGCGACCACAGTTCGTCATCTATCGGCTTCTCTCTCTGACTGTTTTGCGCCTTTCACCGTTTTCTCGGATTCTTTTTTCGTGCTGTACAAAAAGTCAAAACCAAATAACAAAAATAACAATAAACAAATATAGACAGAATATTGTGGCATGTATATAGTGCTTGAATCTCATGAATTGAGAAGCTTAACAATTGTTCCCTTATGTAGCACACTACAGTGGTTGCTCGCTAAAAAGAATTGAGCTGATTCTTACGTTTGATATTGTTAAAGCATATTATAAGTTTAGAGAGTTTTGTTCAATGCAAATATTTTAGCTGAAAATTGTACCAAAAGTTGTTTATACAGCAGTGACTACTGTAGGTATCATATCAGAAATTAGTAATGTTATATTACATGCAATTCGAGATTTACATAGATAATAGTCTAGTTATGTATGACTCAGACTACAGTACTCACTCGATAGACGAATTAGGACACTTTGTCTATTTAAATTGTTATATAGTTAAAGAAATTTAATTTTACAGAATTTTACTCAGTGCAAATACACTTATACTAACAATTCTTTATACAGCAGTGACTACTGTAGATACGCATTGCTGATTCTATCTAATTTAAATAGGGATTTAAAGAGATAATTGTCAAAGACATATGTGAACAACTATGTATGTGTATCCTAGACTACAGTACTCACTCGATACTAAGAACCTATAGTGATTATATGTCAAAGTTACATTTTAATATATGTACTAAATGAAAGCCTTTAAGTTTAGCCCAGTTTGTTTAACAGAAGATTTGTCACTAGCCGTCCTTCAAGCACTAGTGACCACTGTATCAGTTCAAATATACATGATTCCTTGAAAATGTTTATAAAAATGCATTTTATTTCACAGTGATTAAAGGCTAACGAAACTTAAGTACAATACAAACATCGATGGCAACACTAGACACTAGGGATACGAAGGCAAATCTCCTGGAATATATGTATGTATGTATATATGCCATGTACATATGTATGTATGTATGTATGTATATCCCATATACTATATTCAATATATACAAGCAAATGCATGCACGCAAAGTCTTGTCTTGTGTGGTGGCTGAAACACTTTCGTGAACATCTTTGGCTCGGAGCACGTGCAGCAGGCGGGAGCAGGCCTCGTCTCAGGCATTGGGGGCGCCCGTTGAGCCAGCCGCGGAGGCGGCGGCGGAGGCGGCTGCATTGTTGAATTTCGTGGTCACCGAGACCGGCTGCAGCTGCGAGAAGGCAGAGAGATTGCTGCCCCGGACACTTGTGTAGCGAATGGGCTGGACGCCGTAGTCGTTGCCCTTGAGCCGGCGGCGCACACAGACCACGATGAAGCCGATGATGAGCCCGGCGACGACCACGACGCTGGCAATGATTACCGTGAGGATGATGTAGCGACGGCGCAGAAATCTGGGCGGATCATCCTCGACGGCGCGATACTTCTTGGGTATGACCATGTTGCAGATCTGCTGGGCCGTTAGATTGGTCAGCGGCAGGGCGGCCAGCAAGTAGGGCGTGTCGCAGCGGGCGACCGCCAGATTGGGCGCCTGCAGCACTTGAGGAGCGCCGGCCTGTTCGAGGGCCTGGAGCAGCTCACAGCTGCAGTACCAGGGATTGCCGGCAATGGCCAGGCTGCGCAGCCTGGGCCAGCTCGTCGTGTTGGTTGCGTTGAGAGTGAGCGTCGTCAGCGCGTTTTGCGAGATGTCCACCTGCGTCAGATTGCGGCTGGTCACCAAATCCGCCAGCTCCAGTCGCTCCAGCTTGGGATTGCGCGCGCAGTCCAGCTGCTCCAAGGCGGGCAGCTGCAGAGCACCGAGCTCAATAGTGCGCAGGATTGGCATTTCACTGATGTTCAGGCGACGCAGTGCATCCAAATGGCGGAAGCTCTGGGCACCGATCTTAACCAAGCGATTGCCCGCTAAACTGAGCTGCTGCAGGCTCTTGCCCAGCTGCTCCAGGCCGGCTGGCACCACAGAGAACTGATTGCCCGACAAGTCCAGCTGGTAGAGATTGCTCATCTTGGTGAAGAGATCGCCGGGCAGCGTCAGCAAGCCATTGTGCGACAGATCCAAGCGCTGCAGATTGGGAATGGAGGCCAACGATGCAGTTGTCGCCGCATCCAGCACACTGAGCCGATTGTGGGCCAGCGACAGTTTCCTCAGCTGCGGCGTGTGCTCGAAGAGCTTGCGATCCAGCCGCAAGATGCTGTTGTGGCTGAGATCCAAATCCTTCAGAGCAATCGGCTCGTACTTGGTGGCCTTGAAGGGACCCCGAAACAGATCCGGCTTGAGAGCATCGTCCTTGATCTCATTCCAGCTGAGATAGAGACCCTCCACATTGGGCACGTCCATGAAGAGCGGCACCTCCAGCTGCTGTATGCCGCAGTGCCGGCACGAGAACGTCAGCGTGGCATTCGTGGCCGGCAGCTGCTGCAGCACCCGAATGCGGTTGCCCGAGAACGAGGCGACAATCTCCATGTCCGCGTGCTGGCTGCCAAACTCCGGCGGCCAGCGGGCCAGAATGTGCTCGAAGTTCTTCATGGCGCAGTTGAGTGTCTGGTGCAGGCGATGATTCGTGTCCTGGGCGGACAAACAGGTGCACGTCTCGCAAATGTTAGCCACGGCCTGGTACGGCATGCTCTCCTGCTGGGCCAATGCGACACTCAGCAGCAGAGCCTCCGCACTGACGAGCTGCAAGCAATTATAATTGTGGATTAGAACTGTGTATATATGAAGATATTATATGATATATATGATATACTGTGTATATATCAAGATATATATTGTATACATATGATTAATTAGCAAGTTTATAAAGTAATTGATTAATGGAATCTACAAGCCATAAATTACAGACAGCACATATGTGTGTATATATATATATTTTTTTTTTAAATTCTTAAATAAATATGTATATTAAAAATTTTTTAAGGTATTATATTACTACTTAAAAGCCTTATGAAATACAAAATTTTATTATATTATTGCATTTACTTTTTTTTAATATTATATTAATATTAATATTATTATATTATTTTATTATTTTGTTAAAAAAAAAATGATTTATTGAAGCATTGTACATATAGATCACAAATTTGTTAGAGAGATAAGAGTTTTAAAAATAATATTAAAAACAAAAAACAAAAAACAAAAAAAATATATATATATAAATATATATATATTTTTTTTGTTTTTTGTTTTTTGTT
>NW_022045886.1:361092-380197 GCF_001654015.2 Drosophila navojoa
TATATATATATATATATATATATATATTTTTTTTTAATATTATTTTTAAAACTCTTATCTCTCTAACAAATTTGTGATCTAAGATATATATATATATATATATATATATATATATATATATATGTATATATCTTAGAAAATATTATATACTTCATACTAGACTTGCATTGGCTTTACGTATTGAAGGCTTTTTTCTATATGATTAATTTTAACTTCTATCTGTAGTCAATAAGATTATTGTGCACTTATCAAAATACCTAATAATACATACATATTTATATTCAATATACATATATACTAAATATTTACTATCTATATACATATATACTTTATAGTATATATTCACTTCAAATAGAATTCAATGATGTTTTTTTTTTCTATTCTATGTACCATAAAAAGGTTTCCCTAAGTAGAGAACTTATATTATGCACATATTTATACACATATATAATATACACATAATACATATATAATGTATCTGTACTGTATCAATGTATGTACATATTCTTAACTGAGTATTGTGGTCTTCATAACCGACCCCAACCACAAACAAAAAAACAACTTCAGATAAGATAAGGAAAACACTGAAATTTTAGATACTAATACATACTACGACTATATATACATATATACTATATGTTTGAATATTTGTACACTCACCAGCAGCAAAAATTTGTACTTCATGCTGTAGAAGTATGTACGTATGTAGCTGTATTTCTTGAAATTCGATTAACAATTTGCTCGTTTGTTGTTTTCTATTGATTAAATTACAATTAAAAGCACTTTTGGCTATTAATTACACTGTTGCCTTTGTTTTCTTTTATATATGTGTTCGTTCTGTTGAATTTGATTGCGCTGCGAAATAAACAGCTACCACGAGCACTGCTGGAAGTAGAATTGAAACTAAGGTAAACGATTCAAACCGCAGAACGCGCATCGAGGCATTATTTGTTTTGATTAGATATCAGCTGGGTGAGAGAGCAACAAAGACTTGCCGTTACACGCGCTCTCGCTCGCACAGGCGATCTCCCGCTCGCTCGCTCTCGCTATCCCAACTTTCGCTCTCGGCTAAGCCGCTGTTGGCGGCTGCATGCGCAAGTGTTTCGTACAGGGTGTCTGGGGAATGTTTTTGGTTCTGCTGCAAGGCCGTCTCGTAAGTTGTATGTTGATGTACCCAATGCCAGACGGCGACTGTCTGAAACAATAGACTGCGACGTGCTATTGTTATTGTTTTTCAATTTGTGCCACAGCGCGTCAATGATTTCGGCGGATAAGATAACGAAATTGTGTCGCATTCAGCAGCAAGAGCAACACACAGTTGACTCAGCTTGCTGACTCTCCGCTCGATTCATATACACATACATATGCATACATTCATAGAAAGAGAAGAATTCCAGTCAGAGGAAACATATTAAAGAAATGCCGACTCCAATTAGACTCGTAGAGGCCAATTGCAATGGCAACGAGCGTGTGTGTCACTACGTTCCATTGAACTTTGCGCCATCATCTAGATACACACACATACAGATGCATACATATGAATATGTATGTGCGTGTCTGTGTATGCATTGATACAGCGAGACAAATTGAGTCGTTCAAAGAACATGCGAATTGATGCTCAGCAACAACAACCAAGTGTCGGCAGCTGGTGTACACTGTACAACAAAAACAACAACAAAATAAGAAAAGCAAATAAATGTTTGGGTCGCACGCTGTGTGGCAATTGGTTGCATAAACAAAACAGAACCCGAGCTGACTCATCGATATTTGTATTCGCAGTAAATTTTAATTTTCTTTTTATTTTCTTAAGACTTTTTTTTTTTTTTTTTCTTTTTTTGTTACACGCTTAGAAACCGCAGACAACAACGTCGCACGCGTCGCCTTTCCCACTTGCAACACGAAACCCGTTTACAATTTGTTGTTATTGCACTTTTGCAGCTGCCCGCCGTGGCTCATCCTCGTTCTGGCTCTTAAATCAAACGAACAGCAACAGAAACTGAAAGCGAATCTAAAGCAGCAGCCGCAGCCGCAGCGGCAGCGGCAGCCTCGGCTCGACGATCGTTACCTGCGCTGCCTGTTGCTCAAATTCAACTGAAACTGGAAATCGTTCAGGCAGCAACAAAAGCAGCAGCAGCAGCAGCAGCAAACATTCTCTGTCCATGCCTTAAGCTGGATATCGATGGCCTTTCCCACAAGCTGAACGCGACTGTCCCCTTGGCAGCCCTCGCCCCCGTTTGTGCTCCACGAGCCACCCCAAAAACCGGTCGCTGCCCGAATTTTAGACTGTGGCACATTGTTTATGCCACTGCCGAAATGCGCCACTGCGCGGCTGCGCATTTCAATGCTTCAATATTAATGTGCAGCAGCTGTGCCTGTGTGCCTTAAATAATGGCTCCAACTGCAGGAAAAGCTTCGTCGTGCCGAGCTCGTTAAACGTTGATTTGCGTGCATTTCCGGTGCGGCAACTTTAAAGGTCAATGACAGACATAAAGACGAGATTTGTAATTAAGAACAAACATTTATACGAGCTACATATATACACACGATGTTAACTACACCCCTTATCTCATATGCATATAGTAATCAATCGCCGTGGAGAATGCCGCAAAACCCAGGCCGCCAATGATGCCTGCCTTGATGCCCGCTCGCAGACCAATCAAGCCGCCGGTAATGCCGCCTGCATAGGTGCCGTTACGCCAATCGGTGACACCACGTTGCTGATGAATAGAAATGCAGATATAAGAGTGAGCAATTCACACGTCGCCTCACTTACGCTTTCGATGGTGCACTCAACCACAGAGAAGACGGCGCCAATTAACGCGAAATTCTTGGCATATGAATGCGTTGTGGCGCGCATCTCACGGAACACCTCACGCGCCGTCTGTTTCTTTTCATTGGCGAACGGATCGGCCATATTTGGATTTACGGAGGCGCTGAACAAGCCCAAAGCAGCGCCCAGTCCATAGCCTGGCAAGGAAAATCAATAAAGATGAGCAACTCCCATCATAAATGCTCTCCCAGTTTCAACTCACCCATTACACAGGCCATAGCACTTTTGAAGGCACAGCTCTCCACGGCTGTTTCGATGAGCTTCTCCTCGTTTGTTTTGATTTTGACCGGCCCATTGCCTTTGGGTATTACTATATTCTCGCGATATCTGTTCAGATTGCCCACAAAATGCATGGCCATTCTGTCAAGCTCCGCAGTGTCTAAGACTCTGGGCTTGGGCGCCTCAGCGGACTTGGGATCATCCTTGGGTACCACTGACATGACTGTGTTTTATTAAACAATCTATTTTTTATACAGTATTTGGATGAAACTATGTAAATTTAAGACGCGTGTGGAAATAGTTAAAATTGTTATCACATCGCAAGCAGCAGCTGTTGCGTCAGAGTTGTCAGATACCATTAAAATATTTCGATAACAGCCCTATCGATTGTCGACAAATTAACGATTCGTTAAGTTAGCTTTGAATTTAAAAATTGGGCATAACTACGTTTTCCCTCTTTTAATTTGTACATTTAATTTATATATTTTTGGTTTTTTTTTTAATGAACTGGCATATACCTAAATATTACATTTTATTGCTATCACAAGTTGATTATACACATACATATACCAAATGGAGAAAACATACAGAAATAATTGTCAGAAATGTGTCAAAAGCTTCGCCTTAATTAAAGGCATAAATTAGCAGCAAAATGACACAGAAGCCAATTACAGCCCCTAAGATAAGCGAATCTCGTCGCTTTTTGATATTGATGCGCTGTATCAAACTGCAATATACAATTAAAAATTGAGTTAGGTATTTCGCAAATACAATTTCCTTTGTTATATTACCTTGATATTAGGGGAAAACGATTGGAAATGTCGTTGAGGCGAGTCTGCAGTCGCTTGAATGCCTGTCGCTGTGCATGCAGGTTATCGCGCGTCTCGATGGCGATGTTAATCTGATCATTGACCATGTTGCTGGCGCTACTCAAGTGCCCGCTCTCCTTCATATACATCTCCCGACGACTCAGGCCGGAGATCGACGGACTACCGCTAGTGGCCAGCCCTGAGCCACGCAAGAGTTCCTCTCGCTCGATGCGCATCGTGTGATTGGCACAGATCTTGTTGAACTCCTGTCTATAGCCCTGGAGTATTTCCCTGTGCCGCTGCAGAGTGTGCATTGCAGCGCTTCCAGTTGCGGGCAGCTCCGACATCGATTCATTCAGTGTTGATAACTGAAGGCATTAATTGGATCACTTGGATATAATTTGTAAAGTGTTTGTATCTTACTTTGTCGAGCATTTGCTCTATTTCAGCAGACAGTGAATCGAATACATGTTCGCCGAGCAGAGGTGATGTGTCAGCAGCGCTGCTATTGCTGCTGCTTATGCTGCTGCCAGCTCCGATTTTGCTGAATGCCACAAGTTTGAGGTCAATTTCATTTTCCAGGGTGCGCGCCTGCTTGCGTAGCACTTGGTGATTGTTTCAAAAAGCAGTATAAGCACATAAGCAGGTGAACAGTTTGGCACACATATTTACCATCGTAGCTAGAGCCAACCATTTGCATTTGATTAAGATATTATATTTACTTGCATGCACAACAAATACAATGAAATTCAACTACAGATACTAGGGCTGCAATAACCTGCTCATTTGGTATTTTTCTTTATCATATTAATTAAAGATAATCTGTAAAATTTTTAAGGCAGTACTAAGAACTTGGTTAAATTGATATTCTATTTCCGCATCAAAATATAAATAATATATGTATTTCAAAACAAAGAGACAGTATTTTTTAAGTTTCTCTTATGACAATCGATAATTGCTAATCGATTATTGCAGACATCATATGTGAAATAATTGAACGCGTTTTTGTTGCCGGCAAACATCGAAAGTATAAAACCATAATTTAATCAAATAAAAAAGAATGGCGCAAGCCCAATCAAATAATGACACCCGAGTGCCAGATGAAGAGAGTGATCTGTTACAAATCAAGCCGCTGTAAGTAGCCAGTAACTTTCTTAAATGAAGATTGATGTTAATCTTTCCCTCTTCCAGTGGAGCTGGCCAAGAAGTGGGACGCTCCTGCATCATGCTGGAGTTCAAGGGCAAGAAAATAATGTTGGACTGTGGCATACACCCGGGACTGTCTGGCATGGATGCCCTGCCCTATGTGGATTTGATAGAAGCTGATGAAATTGACTTGTTATTTATATCACAGTGCGTTTAAAAGTTTCAAATTTTAATTGCCTATTCAATATATTTTAATTTGACTTCTAGTTTCCATCTGGATCACTGTGGGGCTCTGCCATGGTTCCTTATGAAGACAAGCTTTCGCGGTCGCTGCTTTATGACACATGCCACCAAAGCCATTTATCGCTGGATGCTCTCAGATTATATTAAGATCAGCAACATATCCACCGAGCAGATGCTTTACACTGAAGCTGATCTGGAGGCATCCATGGAGAAAATCGAGACAATCAATTTTCACGAGGAACGAGATGTGATGGGTGTCCGCTTCTGCGCCTACAACGCTGGCCATGTTCTGGGCGCTGCAATGTTTATGATTGAGATCGCTGGCATTAAAATCCTTTATACGGGCGACTTTTCGCGCCAGGAGGATCGCCATTTGATGGCCGCCGAGGTGCCGCCCAAAAAGCCAGATGTGCTGATCACAGAGTCAACCTATGGCACACACATACACGAGAAGCGCGAAGATCGCGAGAGTCGCTTCACATCGCTGGTGCAGAAAATCGTAATGCAGGGCGGACGCTGCCTCATTCCGGTCTTCGCCTTGGGCCGTGCTCAGGAGTTGTTGCTGATATTGGATGAGTTCTGGTCCCAGAATCCGGATCTGCACGAAATACCCATCTACTATGCGTCCTCGCTGGCCAAGAAGTGCATGGCCGTCTATCAGACCTACATCAATGCCATGAATGATCGCATTCGGCGTCAGATCGCTGTGAACAATCCATTTGTCTTTCGTCATATTTCCAATTTGAAGGGCATTGATCACTTTGACGATATTGGACCATGCGTCATCATGGCGTCGCCGGGTATGATGCAGTCGGGCCTGTCGCGGGAGCTCTTCGAGAGCTGGTGCACAGATCCCAAGAATGGCGTCATCATTGCCGGCTATTGTGTGGAGGGCACTTTGGCCAAGACCATCTTATCCGAGCCCGAGGAGATCACAACCCTGTCTGGTCAGAAGCTACCGCTCAACATGTCCGTCGACTACATATCCTTCTCGGCGCATACAGACTACCAGCAGACTAGCGAATTTATTCGCATGCTGAGACCTAACCATGTGGTGCTCGTCCACGGGGAACAGAATGAGATGTCGCGCTTGAAGCTGGCGCTGCAGCGTGAATATGAAGCAGATGCCAGCACGGACATCAAGTTCTATAATCCCCGCAATACTCACGCTGTAGATCTCTATTTCCGCGGCGAAAAGACAGCTAAGGTGATGGGTCATCTGGCAGCTAAGAAGCCCGAGGTGGGCAGCAAGCTCTCCGGCGTGCTCGTAAAGCGCGATTTCAAGTACCATCTGTTAGCTCCCTCGGATCTGGGCAGTAAGTAGAATTAAGAAGTTATTCACCTGGATAGCTTTTACTGAATCTCCGCCCCTTCTCTTTCAGAGTACACCGACATGAGCATGTCGGTGGTCACCCAGCGTCAGTCGATACCCTGGACCAGTTCTCTGGCCACGCTTCAACTGCTGCTCGATCGCATTGGCGCTGGCTGTGTGGAGATCATTGAGCCGGATCGCAAGTTGCGCGTCTTCAACTGCGTCGAACTGATCGTGGAGCAAAAGATTATTATCATGGAGTGGCATGCCACCCATGTGAATGATGTCTATGCGGATGCCGTGCTGGCCTGCCTAATGCAATCCGAGCTGGGTGGCACCAACATCAAGGGTGCCACCAAGCAGACCAAATCGGAGGAATCCCGCTTTCGCGAGTGCCTCATCGAGACGCTGCAGGACACCTTCGGCGACAGCTGTGTGCCCAAGCTATTCAAAGGCGACTTGCTGCCGGTTACAGTCAGCGGCAAGCACGCCGAGATCAATCTGGAAACATTGGTAAAAACTAATTCACAGAGGAGAATAATTATAATATTTACAAATGCTAAATCTCTTCAATTACAGACTGTGCAATGCGTTGAGGATGAGGTGCTGCGGCAAATGCTGAATACCACCGTGCAGAAGCTGCACCAGACCTTGGTCTCTGTTCATTGACACAATTCCAAACCCAATGTGAATCCTCTTGATTAATCTTTATTATTAGTTTTCCATTCATATGTTGTACAATAAAAGTCGCAAACTATTTATTTATCGTGCGGTTCGGGTTTTGGCTATTTGCTCCTTGAGCACCAGAATGCTGGCGCGTTGCTCAGGCGGGAGCTGCGCAATCTGATCGTCAGATAACTGCAACACCTGCATAATGAGTGCGGCCTTCTCTTGGTCCGAGGCATCCGACGGCAACACGCCATGGGCACCCAATCGACTTTGCAGCTGTAACGCCGCCGATTGCTGCTGCTGCGTCACTGTCTGCTGTACCTGTGGAGGCGGCTGCTGCTGCTGTTGCACCGGACCTGGCGGCATGGCACCACGTAGACGAGGATCCATTGGACGTTGGCGTGGATCGCTTGGGTATGGAATGGGTGCGGATGGCGGTCCTTGCTGTTGTTGCGGCTGCATTTGGGCCCGAGTGCGTGGATCCATAAGTGGCGGCGGTACAGGATTGGGCATGGGGCCTGGCACTTGACGCATGTCCTGGTCCATATTACGACCCATCATACGTGGATCCATGTTAACCGGCCCACCGGGCACCATGCGCAAATCGATGTCATTCGAATGCATATTATTGAAGTTCGGGCCGGACACTGGCATGGGTTGCATCGGTCCAGGACCACCAACACTCCCTGGCTGTACGGGCGGCTGCTGCGGCGCTGGTTGCTGCTGTGGCGCTGATCCCATGGGCATGGGACCCGAATTAGCGTGTGGGTTGCCACCCAGAACGGGAGGCATTTGGTTAGCCTTGAAGAGCATACCCAATGCCTGTTGCGGATCAACGATGCGCATCACCACCATGGCCTGAAGCAGAGCATAGGCCAGCTGCGGATTCAGCATAAGCATCTGGCGTGCTTCCGAGGGATTGCTTACAATGCACAACTTCATTTGCTTCATCAGCTCGTACATCTGTTCCGGCGGCAGGGAGGCAACTGTTTTGGTAATCAATTCAGGTGCATCGTCTGGGTCACAGGGTTCGCCATAGGGATTCTCTACTTGTGGTCCCTGCAACAGCTGCTGCATCTCCATGCGTGATTTCTCTGTACACGCATTGTCCACTCGCAAAGTGCGCCCACCAATTTCGTAGCCATTGAGATTGCGCATGGCACTCAGAGCAGTTTCCTGGTCCTTGTACTCGCAGAAGCCAAATCCTTTGGGTTTGCCACTCTCGCGATCAAACACAAGTCTGTAATGGAAATATTATTTATAAGTAATTCTGATTTACAGATCACTGAGGCTTACTTAAGCGAAAGTACCGGACCGACTTCACTGAAAATTTCCTTTAGCTTCTCCTCGGTAGCTTCGTAGGGTATGTTGCCTACGAACACTGACCGCATGGACTTGTCCATAATACTCTGTTCTTGTGCTTTATCGGCCATTTTAATATTGTTTATTTGACGTTTGATAAATAATATTATTAATTGCTATTAATTGTTCTGAGTGCGAATGCCACAGTCGGCTAAAAAAAATTCCCAATGCTGCAGCCACACAGAGTTGCTCAGCACAGTGTAGTGTTGGCAAACATTGAAACGCTAAAATCATAAGTTTTACAGCACTCTAACGCCTGGTGTTGTAATTTTTCATTTGTCGCAAGGTGAAATCGAAATGACGGCTATTTAATAGTGCAAAGTGAATTTAAATCACTAAAAATATCACCAAGTTGTGGCTAATAAAGGCGTGCATCCGTTTAGCATAAATGCCCGAAGGAAAATCTATACCAAGTGCATGAAAAACGTGATTGAAAATTTACTTTGTGTGTAGCACACACACGCACACACACATGAAGATAAACGCAGCAATGGCCTCGCACTCACAGCATATATGTATATAAAAGCTCAGTTGTATATTGAAGAAGGAGCGCACAAAGCAGAAGACGAGAAGAAAGATTTCTGTGTCATTGAACGAGGCGAAGAGGCGACGACCAGACCAAGACCAAGGAGCTCCCAAACCACAACGCAGCAATTATATACACATACAAAATACATACATACACATATAATAACAGCTGCAGGTGCCCCATCAAGGATACTACGCTCTGTTCCGTACCCCCGCATGTTTATTGGAGAAATCTTGCCCTTGCCTTCAACAGGCACACACACGCACAGACGACGATCGATATTGACGCCGCCTGTATATGTATAAAAAGTTTTTATTGAACACATATCCCATACAAATGCAATTACAATTCATTTACAATTAGTGCTCATAAAACATTGTTGTCAATGTGTGTGTGTGTGGACTTCTCTCCTTGAATGAATTCAAAAGAGAGCAGAGAAAATTAAAGAAACACAAAGCGGAAATACTCTGAAATTGTGTCTACCTTGTTGTGCATGTGTGTGTGTGCGTGTGTGTGTATGGGCAAGTATAGCAAACGGTAGTGCTTTGTGCGTATGTGGAAAATCAACGCATCAGAATACGAAACGCAATCAGAGCTCGGCATAGCCCGCAGTTAGCTGTCCTGAGCAAGATCATACTAACACACACACCGCTGCAGCAGTAGCAGTACAAGCGAGAAGGTAGGTAAAGAAGGTGGCAATTGCACTCTTCACATGAGTTCTTTTAGTTTTGTAATGTAAATGTATGTACTCATTGGAGAGGAGGTATCGATGTTTGTATGTATGTATGTACGTGTATGTGCTACTCACGCACTTTTGATTTTTGTGCGACTTGTTCATCGCTTTGCATTGTAAGCTTCGCTCGAAGGAAAAATCAATAGCAACAGACGTAGACATTGCTGCTGTTTTTATTTTTGTGCAGCCCCAGCACAACCCTTATACGTGTAGTGCCCATATACGACCAATACATACAACAAAAATATTTAGATAAAATAAAACAAACAAAAAATTACCCATTGTGGATGTACACGAAAAAAAAAAACTACGCAAAAAGTTGACCATTTCCAGCGGCATTGCCAGTGCTTAACAACAACAACAACAGAGCAGCGCTAGAGCACAGATGAGCGACGATGTACTCGAGTATACACACACTCGTAATCATAAGTGTGTGTATGTGTGTGTGTGTGTACTAATAGTGCGATTGAGTACTTGTGAAGAATATCGATATTCTTAGTGGGCATTTAGATCATAGTGGGTAATTACGGTACATTTAAACCAATATCCCATAGTTACTGTTAACTTGAAAGCATTGCTTAGCTAGTCTTGATTGATAAGTAGATTAAGCACAAAGAAAAGTGCTTTGCAAAGCATGATAGATAATTGGAGAATCATTTCTGCTGTTTGTGCTGAGCAGCTGTTTTCTCTCGCAGCTGGAATTCTTGCATAAAAGAAGGGCTTCGAGATACAAAATAAACTTCCTTTCTATTGCTGTTAAGGTGCGACAACGCATTGGAATGCAAATGTTTACACATATCGAGTTATAACAATAATATTGGTAACGAAAATGCCCATCGCATGCAGCAAATATTTCTGATGCCATTTGAAACGCTTGAAAACTAAAGAACTTGATCATATTAATGAAGTTAGTTATTTGTATATAAAAGTAAAGTAAGTTTTGCATGCCTTATTTGCGCAAATTATTGATCTAAATCGGTCGCATAAATCATTTGAAAATCACAGTCACTGAAGTTTAGTGTGTGTTGTATTGAAAAGTCACAGTATTCGCTGATTCATTGCATTTATTGCTCATGCCCAGCAAATAACTCGTCATTATCGCGATGTTGCCGTGTGCTCATCGTCCTCACAAGTTGAATGCACAGAAAAAGCTGTTCCAAAAGTTGCTGTTGTTGTTGTTGTTGTTGTTGCTGCTGCTGCTGTTGGCACAACTGGGCATTCCATTCCATTCCATTTGCACTCGGTGCTCTTCTTCCTCCATAGCAAGCAGTTCACAGCCGGACGAAGCTTTAACCGATGCTGTTGTTGTCTCCGTTTCCCGTTCCCGTTGCACACACACACACACACTCGCTCATCATATATGTAGCTGCATAATAGGCACTACAATACATACGCATAGTTATGTTTATTTGTTGTTTTTGATTTCGGTTCACGATTCACGTCCTTTGCTTAGTCGCCGCCGCCTCACTTGGTGTTTGTGAGAGAGGCAATACACTTAAATTTCCCCTTAGCCAGAGCTTTAGCTGTGAGTAAATAAATAATGCACGTTTTCGCAGATTATGTGGCAACGATCCGGGGTTTGCATTCTTCGCTTTTGCCATATCAGTTGGATATCAGTGTCAGCTTACGGCAATTATTATCGAGCTTCGCATAAATATACATATGCATCGTATATGTACACACGTCAACATCACGTACAATTTGTTTATTTTTATTTTTATTCTCTTCACTTGCAGCGCCGCTCAAGGATTGAGCAAAATGGCCGCCACACGAGCAACTGCACCGAAAGTCACAGTTTTATGACTCTAAATTGATATTGAGCGCGACAGAGAACGAGAGAGAGGGAGAGGAAGCGTCAGAGGACGAGTGCAGCAGCTGCAACCATACGAGCTTGATTAACCAGCGTTAGCAGCCCAATCATCATCATGGTGGACAGTGTGCAGTGCCCCGTGTGCACCTTGTACCTGCACGCGGGCATGAATCTCTCCGATCATCTGGAGACACATCCCAAGGAACAGGTCATCAAGGCGCTGGTGCAAATGACCATTGTGAACAACAATGGCATGGGCAGCGCCCTGGCAGCAGCTTTGCTCTCAGGCGATGGCGCCACGAGCTCCACCTCATTGTCAGCCACGAATGCGGTTGATGTCAAACCAGTTGTACCAGCATCTTCACCAACACCACCACCACCTCCACCAGCACCACCAGCAACAGCTGCAGCTGCAGCGGCAGCAACTAAATCAACAACAGCCAAGGCTGCGTTGCCCAGCAGCAGCAGCAGCAGCAACAGCATCAGCAATAGCAGCTGCGGCAACAACAACAACAAATTGAGCAATCCACCGATAAAGGCAGTAAAAAACGCGCCACCCACGACTGAGGCGCCAGCCAACGCATCAAACACACCCACCACAAGCAGCGTGACCGCCATCTATTCCGACTATCGCTATGAACAGCAACCCCAGCAGACGCCAACGGCACCGACTGCGGTGCACGGCTTTGCACGTGGTGCCACCACGCTGGTCATACCACAGGCGCCACACCAGCAACAACCGCCGCAACAACAGCCGCAGCAACAGCATCAGTATCTAGCCTCGCACCAGCAGGCTGCCCACTTTGCCCACCTTCAGCAACAACAGCAACAGCAGCAGCAGCAGCCGGCTCTGAAGTATACCTATGCAGCAGCGCTGCCACCGCCGCCACCTCTGCAGGTGAGTGTCTCAATAGCTTTCCACACGCCTTGTGTATCAATTAAGAATGTTTGTTCTCTCTTGCAGCTCTTTGCGCAGCAGGCGACAGCAACACAATCACATCAGAAGCCACCGCCCGCCTATGGCGCCGCCATCAGTCAAATTCGATCTCAGCACAACCAAAACAAACAACAACAACAGCAGCAGCAGCAGCAGCAGCAACATCAACACCAGCAGCAGCAGCAACAACAGCAGCAGCAGCAGCACCCACAACAGCAACACATAACCTTGCAACATAACATTAACCTTGCACCACCGAGTGGCAAGCATAGTAAACTCCACACGGATATCTTCCTGAATCCACCGCCACCGCCACCGCCACAGCTCACGATTCCGTCAGCATTGTCGACTGCCTCATTAAGACTGCAATATCCGCCACAGCATCAACAGTCTCTTGCAGCAGCCAGCAGCAGCAGCAGTAGCAGCGGCGGCGGCGGCGGCAGCAGCAGCAGCAGCAGCAGCAATTATGCCGTTGCTAGCTGCACAGCTGCCAGCTCCTCCTCTGCCTTGATGTCCTCCATTTCCGTTGGGCGCGCTAGCAGCAGTCGCCAGGCAACCAATTCGCCATTTGGTGCGCTGCTGAATGCTGCGGCGCAAGCTGCCTGCGCCTCTCCCGCCTCGTCCAGTGCGTCCGTGCTGCGTTACGCCGAGTCGCCAGTGGCTCACTACTTGGAGCGGGAGAACGGCGACTTCATTGTCCAAGAGACTCCCAAGCACATCGTAGAGTGCGTGGAGAAGGAGGACGGTGAATTCTCGGTGATTGAGCGCATCTATCAGTCGCCGCCCAGCGTCCTGCACATACACGACGATGACGAAGACGACGAAGAGGAAGACGAGGAGGAGGATGACAAGGGGTAAGCCTTGATAGTGACTTTTAATATGCTTAACTCAGTCAATATTCTTGCCCTTATTTAAACATGAAATTCCTCTTTTTAGCTGGGCCAACAGCGATGCTGAGGACCACCTGAAGATGGAGGATCATGTGGAGGATGGCGACGATGAGCACGAGGATAGCCGTAGTAGAGCTTCACACAAGACGACAACGAAAAAGTCACGCAAAGCAAAGGCAAATGGGCGGAAGCACAAAAGGGCCAACAAACATCAGCCGGAGGATGAGGATGACTTCATGAGCATAGGCAGCAGCTGTGCCGAGAGCGAGCACCAGCTGGAGCAGCAACAGCAGCAGGCTCAGCAATCGCATGTCCCACCGGCTGCGTCGCCCGCACCTGGTCCACTATCCACGGCGCCTTCGACGAGCAGTGGAGCAGCCGCTGCCGCGTCCTGCAGCACCAACTCGAACAAGTCGAAAAAGAATCGTGTGACCGTGCTCAGCGATGTGCCGCTCAACATGAACGAGTATCTGGATCTTGTGGGCAACATTGTGGCTTCCAGTCGAATTAGTGCCACGCGCCCATTTGCCGCTGTGGCGCCCATACCCTTGGTCAAGGTGGAGAAGGAGGAGCCCATGGATGACTACGATACCGTCAGAGATGAGATGCAGGTCATGGAGCAGAAGCATAGCCTGGAGCATGCCACTGGCAGCAGCAGCAGCAACAGTGGCCACGGCACCACCAGCGTCATCCGAATGGCCAGCACCAGCAGCGCCGCTGCTAGCGCAAATGTGGCCACCGACGATCTCACGCAGCCGCCGCCCATGAAGGTGGAGGTGGAGCCGACGGTGCTGCTGCCGCAACGCTTTTCGGCGCCAGCGCAGCATCGCGGGCCCAAGAAGTTAGTCATCAAGCCAAAGGCCACAGGGACGGCGTCGACGTCGGCAACGACCAATAAGACTGATAACAGCGCTGCCAGCAGCAGCAGCAGTAGCGGCAGCGGCAGTGGCGCCAGCAGCAGCAACAGCGCCGAACCACTCAGCATATCATCGAAGGCATCCGCAGAGCCGTTGCAGATCAAGAGCGAGGCTGGGGAGCATGTCTCCGGCAGTGGCAGCATATTGGAAAAGCATTTGACCAACAGCTACGCCGCCCAGCAGGCGCGGAAGCACTCGGCAGTCAACGACGACGATGCGCGCGTGCTGCTCGAGTTTGCCAACTCGAAGCAGCAGCCGCCGGCGGGCAACAGCAACCAGACCACGTTTGTGGTGAACGCGGCCAGCTTCGCCTCGGCGGGCTCCGTCTTTGCCAGCGGCAGCAGCGGTGTGCCCAAGCCACCAGCTAAGCCGGGCGACGAGTACATTCTGCCAGATAACAATCTAGAGGTGGATGAAATCGTGATATCCTCCTCGTCTTCCTATGCCTCCGACTCGCAGCACGCGCAGCTGCAGCAGCAGCAGCAGTCGCATCAATCGCAGCAGCAGCCGGCAGCGCAGCAAGCCGTACAGCAATCGCAGCAGCCGTCCTCCTTTACAGATTTCAATTTCCTGTACCATCAGCATGGAACCCCAACTGCAGCAGCAGCAGCAGCAGCAACAACGACGGCAACAGCAGCATCCACTGCCTCAACCTTTGCACCATTCGGCATGCAACAGCAGCAGCAGCAGGTGCTGCAGCATCCGCAACACGGCTCGAGCGAGGCCACCAATGCGGCCACACTAGCCTCTTCCTCCAGCAACTCCTCAGTCCTGGATCAGGATTGCTCCATGAATGCCACGTTTCGCGTGGGCAAACAGCAATCCACAATGGCCTCGTGGTATCAGCCACAGCCACAGTCGCAGTCGCAGTCGCAGCCACAGCCACAGCCCAGCACTTCAGCACACAGCTCCAATGTGGAGCAGTCTAGCAATTTCATTGCCGCACTTGCGGCTGTGGAGTGCTGCAGCGTGGCAGCCGTGGACAGCGATGTGAGCGAGGCCAAGTACTTGGATCTGGATGCCTGCAAGCGGGAGCAGTTAAGCAATAGCAGCAGCCACTTGCCCTCGGCCTCTGCGTCCACCACATCCTCCTCCTTCGCGGCCGCCGCCACCGAGAGCAGCTTGGTGGGTGGCCTGGGTCTGAACATACGCACCGATGAGAAAATGCCCGCCAAGGGTGAAATCTCCGAGCAGGAGAGCAACTGTGACATTGAGAACTCGTGGAGTCAATCGGTAACCCATATATTAATATTGTATTAAATCACAATTATATATCGTTTATCTATATAAACATATATATAGATACACATCTTATCATCAATCCAAATATGTATTGAATTTATAAAGTTTATCAACTGTCACTCATTTCAGATGTACGGCGACTTGTCACAGCGTTACTTTAGGAATCAGTTTGCGGATGGCTACAATCAGCAGCTGGCCGATTGGCGCCAAGATTACTATCCGGCGCAGGATCTCAGTGGCCAGCAGCAGCCGGAGCGTGAGCAAAAGCGGTTAGTATTTGTCTATTCCTGAGCATATGCTTATATATTTCAAATATCGCTCTTGCCCGCATTCCAGTTTTGATTTCAACGCTGTTGCTGCGGAGTATACGCATACGGCGGGACAGCTGGATGCCTCCCCGGGCTCGACTAGAAACAATCATTTGCTGGATGCACAGCCCACCACTTCCTCGTCGTCGTCGGCATTGCTGGCTGGTCCACCAATAGCCTCGACATCGCGTGCTGCTGCCGAAGCGGAGGCTGTGGCCGCAGCCCTGGCGCAGCGGAAGCCGCCGCGTCGCAAGATCTACAAATGCCCGCACTGTGTGGCCATCTTCGAGAAGCTGAAGGAGCGCAATGCGCACATGATTGGCGAGCACAACTATGTGCGCCAGAATCGACGCCTCATCTGCACGCAGGCTTTGGTCAATAGCAGCTTGGCGGGACCGCAGGAGCAGCAGGCGCAGGGGCAACAGCACCAATTGCTGCAGGCAGCGGGGCACAGCAATGCCGACATTATGCATGAGGATTCCAAGGATGGCATTGTAAAGATTAAGCAGGAGCACTGCCACGATAAGCAGGATGCCTCCGAGCAACTGCTGGGCCATTCCGAGCTGCCCGACGTTAAGGACTCCGGCCTGCTCAATGGCAGCGATGAGAACGGTCGAGATCCAGACATGAAACCGCCTGCGGGCGTCACAGAATTGGACGAGAAGCCGACCATACCGCCGCTGGCCATGACCACGCCAGCGGCCAAGCTGGCTGCTCTGTATCGCATGCTCATTGCGTACAACGAGTCCAAGCTGGGCCAAGAGCGCAACAATCTCAGCGAGCTGGAGCAAAAGGCCATGGAGAAATCCATATTCCTATGCTACGTGTGCCGCACCGACTTCCCCTCTGTCAAGCTGTACGATGCTCATCTGACTGAGCATCCGGCCGAGTGTTTCACCTGTGGCAAGAAATTCTATCGCTGGAAAAACTTCTCGCTGCATCTGAAGCGTCACTTGGGCTGGAAGGAGTTTGGCTGCTACATCTGCGATAAGAAGTTCGTGGTGCGCAGCGCTCTGGTGGAGCACATGCGCATGCACACGGGCCAGACACCGCTCAAGTGCAAGATTTGCGGTAAGTAGTGGAATAGCAGCCACAGGCAAGCAAAGTAATCCCTCTCTGTATTTGCAGGCAAAAAGTTCAAGCGGTACTCGAACCTAACACAACATCGCAAGCGTCACACCAAGATCCTGGTGCGCAAGAAGGAGTATGTGTGCCACTGCGGCGAGGTGTTGCCGTCTAAGGCGCGCTTCCTGTGGCACAAGGAGACGCACGACTTGAAGCCCAAGTGCTGTCCCTATTGCTGCGATCGTTTTGTGCACGCCAATTCGCTGCGCCGGCACATTCGACTGGCCCATTCGGATAAGTTTGATTACGCTGAGCCCATGGAGTGTCCCATGTGCAAGCAGATCTTTGCCAAGACCTCGATCAAGGCGCATATGGCGACGCACTCAACAGACCCGCAATACGATTGCGCCATTTGCAACAAGAGCTTCTCCACCAAATGGAATCTCAAGATACATTCGTGGGTGCATGCGAATCGCACAGCCAAGCCGTTCAAGTGCGAGTACTGCCCGAAGGCATTCGTGCGCGAGCTGGACTTTAAGAATCACATGAACGCCCACAAGCAGATCAAGCCGTACACGTGCGAGTACTGCGGCTGCAAGTTCATACGCAAGTACAACTATATGCGGCATCGGCGGGAGCATCACGGCAACAAGAAGTTCACCTGCGACCAGTGCGACAAGTCTTTCCATCGGCATTATTATCTGATTGAGCATCGGCGCATCCACACGGGCGAGCGTCCGTTCCACTGCACCATCTGTGGCAAGAGTTCGACGACAAAGACCAATCACAATAAGCATCTGAAGATACATCATTCACGGGATCCATTCACCGTGGAGGTTTAAATGAAATATACTAACCAACCAACTAATTGACTACTCTAAACTAAAGTTTAATTCATTAATTAGATAGCTATTCATGGCTCTTCTTTGTGTGTATGTGTATGAGTGTATGAGTGTGGGAGTGTGTGGGTGTCTTGTGTGTCTGTGTCTATGGTTAATTACAAATAACAACAAAAACAAACTAGTATTACCTATTGAACTATATACATATATAAACATACACATAAATGCATCTATATCTACATATATATGTACGTGTGGTTTACATATGCGAATGAATGCCAATTCTTGAAAACAAAACATGAAATCAATTTATCATATTATAATAACATTTTACTAATCGTACATTTGAATGTGGTTTAAGAAACTTAGCTAAATGTGAATGTGTTAACCCCTTTCGCTCCACTTTTCGCTTCCTAGACAACACTTCAACTGTCCACCCACTCACACTCACACACACCCACATAGACACTCATCTACACCTAAAAACAAGAGCTAGTTTTAAACACAATTATTTCAAAATGAAATCGCTTTAATTTTTGTTCGATTGTAATCATATTTACAATTAGTGAAATGACATGCCTAGTTCAGTGCAATATTCATTATTATTATCATTTATTTTTACGCCGTAGTCTTAAAGCATCTCAACTTTAGTTTGATAACATTTCTTTGTAATCATTTGTATTTACTTATCTCTATGTAGATACACACATATATATATATATTTTTTTTAATGTCTAATGCGTTTGTAAATGGCAACACAAATCTAGTTAATTTAAGTTAGTTGCAATTGGTTTAACTATATAACGACATATATACATCTATGTATGGATCGTTATACTTTTGAGTTTTCCAAACTTGAGCACATTCTAAGCCACAAAAACACAAATGCACACACCAATACCAACACCTACACCTACATACATATAATATAGGACATTATACAAAATTGCAAGCGACCCGTTTAGAAATTGTTATATAATTTACGTATTTTTTAAACTGAAGAGACAAACTGTCTACCAGCGATCGAAAGTAAACGAACACAACTGTCATATTGAATGAATAAATCTAAAAGTAAATACCATCTCGATGTTTGTAGAATATACAGTACCGAGCAAAAATGAGTGAATGTTTCACAACTTTGACTTTCATCACGCATAAAAATTAAACCATACAAGCAAATCAAGATTTTTTTTTTTTTGGTTGTTTATTAGTTTGTTCTTAACACATAACAAAAACTGCAAG
>NW_022045886.1:380207-398315 GCF_001654015.2 Drosophila navojoa
TGATGAAAGTCAAAGTTGTGAAACATTCACTCATTTTTGCTCGGTACTGTATATATTTATATATACATCAACATATATAAATATATATAATACATATAAATATATATTTAATTTGTAGTAGTTGCAACTTCTCTAGGCTTATTTTTAATAATTGTTTGCGATGGTTTCGATTATGGAGCGATTAGTTAAAATTTCTAGTTTGTAAGCAAACACACACAACAACATAAGCATTATGAGAATTAATTAAATAATACATTACCTTATAATATGGAAAAAAAAAACCAACAAAACCACTTTCAAATATTTACAACTTACATACAGATTTCAACAAAAATCAATGAAAGCAAAAAAATAAAAAATTAAAACCATTTTGTGGAAGAAATAAATGCAATTTATGGATAAATATAAATACAAATTGTATACGTTGGGTTGGGTGCGTAGTGCATATGTAGTGCAACCATAGACTCTTTGAAAATAAGAAAAAACATTCGGTAATAGAAGAAAGATTAAACAATTGGAAAAATTAAATTTCACTTCTCTCCGATAGTGAATAAGTTTATTGAAGAACGAAAAATATTTCAAGAAATCAAGAATACATAGTGTAAGATCCTGCAAATAATAAGTACATACATATTCAGTTATGTAATTACGTCAGAACTTCTAAATATAAGTTTAACTTAAGAAAAGTGGGGAGTTTGCCTCTTTGGCTCCTTCAATTCACGATTTTGAAATCTTTTTTTTTTTTTTTTTTAATATTTGAAAACTATTTTAATAGTAACATCCGACTGTCGATTAAGGGCTTGTATAGCAGCTCAGTAGTGGATTTTTTCTCAAATATTTCGACCTCGAGTAGTTTGTAACTCTTCTTAGTAAAATCGCTGGACGAGTCCGGCTCGGATTCTCCATAGTCGTCGCTCTCGTTGTGGTAATTGTGCGGATAGTGAACGCGTGCGTATACTGTGGGGTATTTGCATAGGCACGCTTGGAGTGCTTGGCGCACAGATGTGTCCGCAAATTTTCTGTTTAGCTTGATGCCGTAGAGATTGACGCGGAACGAACGCTGGGGGAACATAAAGAGCTGCTTGGGCATCACCTTTAAGTCGATAAAGCGCACCGTTCCGGTGTCATGAAAGTCCATATAGTAGACAGTCGCCTGACTGGAAGCATAAAACACTTCCTTGATAACTGCGCGATACCATTGACCGTCCAGACTGTAGCGGGCCAGGCACAAGGATTCCATCTCCACAGGATTGAGCTGTGCAGCATCGCGGATCAAGGCGCTAGTCTCCTGGGCCAGCACAATCTCCTGCTTGGCAAACTCAGTTAGTTCTGGTGTTATTTGCAACTCTGTGGCGGACACCACTTTGTCGATGCTGCACGGAAAATGCTTGACGCCAGTGGGCAGACATTGGGGCTTGAAACAACCCATGCTCTCGTGATATGAACGCTCCGTAGATGTGTCCATTGGAGAGAATTGTGCGCTTTTCATCCTTTCCTGCTAAAAGAGAAAGCCCTGACTAACCATGAACTTCATGAACTTCATTCGAACATACCTTATATCGCAGCTGAATGCGTCGGCGCAGTTGATCCACAGCGGATATGTTATGCGGTGGCATAAAGCTGGCCTGCTCCTGTTCGGCACTGACCGTTTTCTCATCATTCTTATTTGAATTATCTTCGACAATCTCCTCGATGACGTAATCATCCGAAAAGGCCTCAGCGGAATCGTTTTTTTCCGAATTATCTTGATCGCTCTCTGCTCCCTCCAAATTGGCACTCCTATCAAGCTGGTCCAGCTTGGCTGCCTCCTTGCAATCGAAGTCCTTTTCGCAGTCAGTTGGAATCATCTCTTTGCTGTCCATCATTAACTTTTTCTTAGCGGGCGGCGGCTGAACAGTTGTATTCACCTGATCAAGTGCCAGAAGTGGCTGGACGTCGCCCAACTGGAGAAGCTCATCGAACACCTTGAAGCTCTTCAGTGCCTTAGCGCGTTGATGTTTCAGTTCCTCATCTGCGTGGGATGCAGCACGTATCGCCATTTCGTTGTTTAACATCATGGTCGCTATGTCCATGCCGCCCACCTTGATTTGACACTGCGGTATACCACCAACTCCTTGGGCCTCCATAATACGTACGCTGCTGAGCTTCATGACCACAGTCTGATGCACAGCGTCCATGGTCTTGATGGTGTACTTCTTCTGCTTGGGCTTTACGCCGTGGATGGCTATGCGCCAGCACATGGCATTTAGCTGCGGGAATGGGGCATAGGGCAGCATATCAGCTGGCGATACGTTCTCCTCGTTCCCGTAGTCCACATAGTACACCTTGTGCTCACCTTGAGCGCTCAACTGGCTCTGGACAATGCCGCGATAGAAGAGATTATCCAAGTGATAGATGGCTACGACGGGCTGACCAACCACATAGTTGCACGGCTTGCGCTGTCGCTCCAGCAGGGGCTTGAAGTGATTGCCGAGCAAATTGCGCATATAATGGATGAAGGGCTCATCGCTGGCCAGGCTCAGGTAAATCTCGCACTGATGATTCACATATGTGGGCAGTGCAGTGAACAAAGTTTTGTTGCATTCACGCGGCTGCAGCCAGGCCGATGGCGCCTCGTCCCACCCGGTAGTGGTTGTCTTTGTATTGAAATCGTTGAGCAGCTCCAGCGGCGGCATGCCGTAGCTGTGCTCGAATTCCACCTTGGGCACTATTTGGGGCACTAAGAGAAGCGAAGGCAGAATCAAGAGACAGCTTCAGGTTTAACGAGTACTCAATACTTACATTCCAATTTTGCAATATCGTCGAAGCCTGCGAACATGGCCTGATCGCATGACTCGTTGGAGCAGAAGCTGCCGCTCCTGCTGCTGGATGTCGACTCTGCCTCCTCCTTTACCCACAATTGTGGATCTCTATTGGCATGTCCTGCCTGTAATAGCATCTCATTGATGTTCGTATACTTGGTGCGCGCTGGCGAGAACGGTCCACTGATTTCGGTTCGTGCTCCCCAGAGAATCACGTTCAGACAGTCTCCGCTGCGTCCATAACCCGTCACATGCAGTGAGCTGTAGGCGTCCAGCTGAGTCTTGAAGAACGTTTTAGCCTGATTCGACCACTCCTTGCCATTGGGAACAATGCCAACCAGGCGGCAGCACATGGCGCTGTTGCTGATGCGCACGAGCCCCTCGTCCATCACGGCCAGACAGTTGCTGGGCACGCCCAGCGCTAGTTCGCCAATGTCGCGCAAGCGCACATCGTATTTGGGGGTTGTCTTCGAGTCGGTACAGTCAACAATCTGGCCGCGATGCCAGAGCAGTTCCTGATCTCCCTTAGCCATCACACGTACATAGCACATGTCGCCGCGCTTCCAGTTCGCAGAGACTGAGCAGCTCTGGTACATCTCCGCTGCTGCGGCCTGCACTGTTTTCCTCAGCTCCGCAATGGCCGAGACAAAGTGCGCGAGCGTTACATAGAATTCTCCTGGATGCTGCACATGCAACACTTCGATGGGTGAGCGGTTCGTATTGTCAGTTTTTTGAGGTTGAGGAGCTGCATCCAAGGGCTCCTCCTTGACCTCGTCCATCAATTTACGCGTGTCCACATGCAGTTTCGAGAGTCGTGTCTGCTGCGGCTTAATAAATCTGCTGCTAACACCAGTAGACTCGCAGTGGCCCAGAGAGACCAGCAGGGCAGCGACATGGTGATTCCCATAAAATAGCGCTACATTGGCCACCTTGTTGTGCACGGACACCACCTCCATTTGGAGATTGGGATTGGAGGTTAGCTGCTTAAAGTCATCAATTGCAGCTGTTGTCCAGGCATAGCCATTCTTTTGCAGCGGCTCCACATCGGCCAGGCAGCACTTGATGGCCGACTCCTGGGTCCAGAATATGCGGGGCAGCATGAAAAGCTGATCCCAGTACAGTTTCTGTGTGATTCCCGAGTCCACCAGACGCACTAGCACATAACCTGCCATAGCATCAAATGATAGATGATATACATATATATTAGTAAAGTCTTAAATTGCATTGGCTTATCCACTCACCTTTTGGCAAAATGTGCTGAATGCTAGCGCGATGCCACTGACCCTCCGATTGCACCACACAGCCGAGCTCCAGGCGACCCAGGTAGATGGGCTCCAACTGGCTGAGACTCATGTGATCCATGAAGCACTGCAGCTCGCGCTGCATCGCGCAGCGCTTCTGCTCCACTTTGTGTGGCATCACATAGAACTCCTGCGGCTGCTCCACATGCAGCATCTGTATCATCAGTACATCGCCCACATGGGGCATGTATTTCGGCAATCTCTGCGGCTCCAGTGCCATCAACTGCTGCGACTGCGGCATCAACGGGGCGCCAACGACATTTCGCTCGCGCGCTAATCCAGTGTACAGAAATGCTTCGCGCACCGAAATGCTCGCATCGCAGTTATTGGTGATGAGATCCACCTCATAGAGCTGTGTGCCCAAGGCTCGTATGACGGTGATGTGCACAGGATTACTAGGGGTGAAGGTAAGAGAAAATTAAAATATTTGTGTAGATTTTCATAGCTAGTTAATCAATCAATCGGTCTATTACTAAGTCTGGCAGTCAATTTATAATCAGTCCGTCGATCACACGGATATATAATGATTCAAAAACATTGAATTACAGTAGAAATCTGGTTCCACACAAATATTATATGAATCAACTTATATAGGTCTAGCACCATCCGGATATATCCATCAGATTCTACTGCATTTCATAGTTAAAAGTTGCCTTAGTCAATAAATTAGTCAATCAGTCAATCCTCCATCACTCCAGCTACATACTTTTGCACCACTTGCTTCAGAAAGTCAATCGCCTGTGGCTCCCACTCGGTGCCGCCGTTGCTGGGCATCAGCTGCTTCAGGCTGCAGTGGACGGCTGTGTAGGGCAACTTGGCCAAATGTTCGGGCAGCTGGCGGAAGCTGCAAGAGAGTTCACAATCAAAGAGTTTCTACATCACGAGAGGATTGGCTTACTTGCTGCTGTGCACCTTGCGGGAGATGCCAATGTCCGGCAAGAACACATTGTAGATGTCACGCGATTCCGTCTTGCGGACGACCAGAGCGCGATGCCAGCGATCCACTTCAAGTTGATTGTGGAACGTGATGTATTGCTGGCCCACTACAATCAGGCTCGGTGGGCGGCAATCGGGCGATTCAGCGTATGCCTCCAGATTCTCACGCATCTGCTGCGCCGCTTCGATGCACTGTACGTAGAAATCCTCCGGGGATTGAATGGCACGAACACGCACGACTGCATCTGTGCGAAACCAGTCGCCCAGCTGACACGACACCGTTTTGGATGTGGTACGGCTCGAGTCCGAGTTGCTGATGTCCATGGCAGAGAATGTGCGCAACAAATTGAGCTGCTGGACATGGCGTTCGCTGTCGCTGTCATGCACGGAACTGGAGCTGCTTTCGGCTTTTTTGGGGCGACGCTTATGCTTCTTGCTCAGTCGTGAGTGGCTTGGGCCTATCGAGGCCGTTGAATGAACGCTCTGGCTTGGCCAGTTCGACTCCTTCGGCGGGCTACTGCTCGACGAGATAACGCTCTGGTAGCCGTATTCGTTATTAAAGCGCACCTCGATCTTAGCATTACGATATTGGCATTTCAAATAACGGCTTATCATGTCCGATAGATTATTGTTAGTCTCCAAGCTGTTGTAAGATCGAAGCGTTAAGAAGAATATCTAATCAACAAACATTTCTCACTCACTAATAGGGATTACGATCAATGTTGGTGACTTCCACATAGGTGGGCATTTTCTCCAGATGCTCATTGACAATCATAAAGACATCCCTTAGCCAAATATCCTTCGGCACCTCGCAGCGATCATCGACTCCGCAGTTCAGCAACTGGCGTAGGTTCTGAACAAATGCAAATGGATAATCAGATATAGATGATAGCTTCACATCATTTGGGCACTCACCTTTAGCACTGCTTCATAGCCATTCAGCTGGCCTATGGCCCCGTCCAGCTGCTGCTGCGGCGACTGGCTGGACTCGCGCAACATCTCAATCGCCTTCTGTTCGGCTATCTGCAGCTGGCCGTGTAGCAAGCGGAAACGCTGTGAGATGTTGGACAGCGTCTCGGCCACAAAATCGTTAAGTTTCTTTTTCTTATTCTTCACCACCTATAAGAGAGAGAGAGAGAGAGATGGAGAGATGAAGAGTGGATGAGCGGGGCATCACCATTAAAAGACATTCTAATGATGCGAGTCTACTCTACAAAAGCCGCCTGCGCTGCAGGTGAATGGCGAGTGGCACTCGCTGCCACTTTTAATTGTGCATTGAGAAAAAAAAATGATCATTATCAGCGCCTCGGCATTTGTCTGCCTAGATACCTTGTGTCGTCTTGTATACAGCGTATGCCCATTGCATAATATTGAAGAAAAGGTATATTCAGCTGGTGCATATGGTATGTAGCAGTTGGAATTGGAGTAACAGCAAGGGATTTATATGCAACTTGGATTTATATGCAACTAATGAGGCTTTCTAGAGATATTTTGCATATGTTGTTATTATTATTATTATTATAATAAAGCTTAGTTCATATGGATATACCATAGTCATGGACAATGACTTGAAGAACATGAGATAATGAAAAACTTTTACAAGATATTTAAGACATATGAATAATATTAAACAAGAGTTAATTAAGCATTAGAGAATCTGTTAAGCTTAAGCATTATAGAATATATTAGATTTAAAATCGGCAGAACTTTTACACAGAAATTCAAATTATCGATAATAATTTTTTTTTCAAGGACATCGAATTTTCACCTTCTATTGCGATTTTTCGATTTAGCGTAGTTATCGAGACTCTACTGTATTTGTAAATATAAATTTTCTAAAAAACTTTAGTATATATAAAAAAAAAAAGCTAAACTATTTGCAAATATAAATTTTCTAAAAAAAACTTTAGTATATATATTAAAAAAAAAGCTAAGCTAAATGCAATATTTTGTATACCCTATTATATTATTATAAAAAAGTTTAATATTATATGGTAAATTGATTTATATTCCCACGATTCTCAGCTCTTTAAGATCAGACAGAAATAAATTTATGTTAATCCAGACATATTTAAAAATAATTGAAAAAAGAGATGATAATTCAATATTTACTTAAAAATATGAAAACAAATCTCTCAAGGGATATTTTCACAAAAATGGTAATACCATCCTAATTAATTAAGTTATGAGTTCTTTCGTTCGTTTTACAAAACTCCATTCAAAGAGTTATTCATATCATACGCTTACCCAAAAAGATCGACTTAGAGCACCACCTAGGGTATCTTTCGCAACAGCACTCACTGTTATTGCTGCTGTAATAATTGTTATTGTGTTATTGTAGCTTTTGAAAGTGATTGTAAAAACCACCAAAAATAATACGAAAATGCTGCTTTGGGCTGGCTTATGACAGCTGATTTGTAGCAGATGACAGGCAAGTTCGCACCAATCGCTCGGTTCTACCATAAAAGGCAGGCGTAGATCGTAGATCATAGATCGAAGATCGGAATAGATTGAGTGACGGAGGAGAGCGTCGATCGAGAGCCAAGTGTAAATGAAATCCATATTGAATGGAGCTGACGTTCGCACATCATTAAAGCGAAACCTCATATTGATTTCGTTCGATTTTCGGGGTTGGGCTTTGTTTTACATCCATTCGAACGAGGTGCTCGACTCGACACGACTCGCAGCGAGTCGAGATCAAATCAATTTACTCTTGACCTTGCTCTGGCTGGCTGTGTGGCCGGCGGGGGTAGAGGTGAGCCAATCGCATTGATATGCTCTATTGTTTTACGCTTCAAGCGATTTAATAGGCCAAGCCAAATGGCCAGACGTGCGTGCCCAGCTCAGCTCAGCTCCGTTCAGTGTTTGCTGCCAATTAGTTTTAATGGCCAGCGTAGCAAATAGTTCTCAGTAGTCTGCAATTTTTTTTTTTTCGGTAGGCATTTCACACACTTCCTACGACAAACTGTCAGTCAGTCAGTCAGTCAATCAGTCAATCAATCAGGCTTTAAGGCTTTTGGCTGAGCAGCGAGCACGCAACAATTGAAGCCCGCAAGAATTCTTAATTATGGCCAAAAGCAGTAATTGGCATTAATGCTTAGCTGCCATAGACGCATTACAAATGCTCTAACTGAAGCATCAAACAACATTTCGATTGTACTCAACATCAAAGATCACGCTCGAGCAGACAGCTCTGCTGCTAAAAATTGTTAACCTTGCTGGCAAATCATAATCATTAACTAAGTTAGGAAGAGTTTTGGAAGCCTTTATAGTTTTTAGTTGCCAATAATTTGGCCATAATTTGAAGCAACTGCGTTTAGCGCACATTAAAGCAATTAGTGAGCAATTGAAGTAGTTGTAAGAAATAAATCAAAAATAAAAAAAAAAAAAATAAAAAGATGATTGCGCGCAATTTTAGTGAGTGTGTGTGTGACTGTGTGTGTGAGTGAGTGAGTAACTCAGTAACCCAGTCAGCCGCAGTAAGCCACTTCATTTGGCCAGTTTATCAATTACGGACGGACAATTTACTGGCGCTTTGAGCCGCCTCGTTAGCCGCCGCATTGCATTAATCATACACTGTCCAAGGGCATGTTAACTATGCTACGAAATATGTAACATCACATAGATGTATATTATATCGACTTGAATTATATCATTGTTAATTAATATCAACTACAGCGTTAATTTAACTGCAATTTAAAAAGGTTTTACTAATTTTACTATCTACAATCAAGTGTCTAGTAATAATATCTAATATCTTGTAGTATCTAGTGTCTAGTATCTAGTATCTAGTATCTAGTATCTAGTATCTAGTATCTAGTATCTAGTATCTACTATCTTTTATCTTTTATCTAGTATCTAGTATCTTTTATCTAGTATCTTTTATCTAGTATCTAGTATCTAGTCCTAGTATCTAGTATCTAGTGTCTAGTGTCTAGTATCCAGTATCTAATATCTAGTATCTGGTACATAGTATCTAATATCTAGTATCTTATATCTAGTATCTAGTTCTAGTATCTAGTATCTAGTATCTGGTACATAGTATATAATATCTAGTATCTTTTATCTAGTGTCTAGTATCTTGTATGTAGCATACAGTATCTAGTATCTGGTATTTGGTATCTAGTATCTAGTTTCAAGTATTTAGTATCTAGTTAGAATCTAGTTTCTAACATCTAGTATCTAGTATCTACCAACATTTATCCCCTTTTCGAAACATTTTCCGTAGAGTATTTCATATTCCTCATGCCACACATTAATCGTTCTATTATGGCTACTTATTTCTGGTGCTGCGCGTGCCCGCGCGTTGTAATGAGAAATCAGCTTTTGCCATTTGCAATTTTTATATGTTTATATAATAGTTAATTCGTGTTTTTTTTTACTGCTATTCATTTTTAATGTTTTTTAGGTGGGCGATTCGCTAACGCAAAATTTGTGTTTAATGCACAGCTCAACCCCAGGCCCAGACCCGAACCCTGCCTAATGTGATTATGAATTATGCGTATGTAGCGAGGCCTTGAAAGCGCCGCTGTTCCTGTCCCACCAAGGCGAGAGAGAGAAAGAGAAAGAGAGAGAGAGAAGTATAGTATTAAATATAAATAAACCAGGCTAATTTGGCATGCTGGTCAGCGTGGCAAGGCAGCTGGCTAACATAAATCAGGCCAAGACACATAATAAATACAGTCCCGACTGAAAGTGCATGAAAGAGAAGTGAGCTGAGATTAAACAGAACTTCAACTATTCCTAGATCGAATACGGGTTGCTCAAAGAAGGTATATTTGAAACAATATAGCAGTGAATGGTGTAGATTATATTCAATTTATTTATTTATTTTTTGTATAATTAAAATAATGTTAATATTTAATTTCTTTTTCTTATTGCATAAATTGATTTAGATTGTAAATATTTAAGAAATAAAAAAACTTTAATATATAATAATAATACAAAATAATAATTTTTAATTTCAATAATTTACTATATTCTAGATACATTTATAACTTAACAATATTTAAAAATTTTGCTTAGATAAGGTATCGTATGAAATATAACAAATTTGTAAAGCTACTCATACTGAACTAGAACAATGAAATATTATACCCTATATCAACTGGAAGTTGGCATGCAGGGCTTAATATTCGTATGTACAAATATAGGACTCACTGAAAAATATGGCCAAGCTTGTAAGGCAAAATCAATAGTCAAGTCAACAAAGTCTGTGCAACAATTTATGATTATATGATAGAGTCAAAAATAGAGAACACAGTGGCTATTTATCTTTTAAGTATTTGTTAGTCGTGCATTCCCCACATCAACCTTTCGTTTTCACTGGTTTCTTCTGGTTCTTCTGCAGGGCAAAGACATTCTGGTCAGGTTCTGTGGCGGCAGCAGCAACAACACAGCCATAATAACTTGGCTACAAGGTCAGGCTTGGCTACAAGATGCAGCAGCCAAAAACAAAATGAGATAACTATATATACATATAATAATATCTATGTATATAGATACATACTATATAGTAGTAAAATGAAAGGACACCTTCTAGGCAATAAAGTGTCGTTTCGTTGAGGTTTTCCGTTTTTTCTTAGTTAATTCAGTTCTGGCCCAAAGCCAAAATGAAAAACTTCTTAATTACATGATGCCGAATTGGCCTTATATACATTTATTTTCACACAAGTTTTTTGTATTGGCCATCGTTAGTTAGTCTAGGCGAAGGCTGACTCTAGGGTCTCTGATCAGTGTGACTCATCAGGCTTTGATTTAATTTGATTTGCAATTGCGTAAGGCCAAATCTAGTTAGCACAATTAAAAGTGAGCACAGCTGAGAGCTGAGACAAGATTTTTTGTTGTTGCTGCTGCTGCTGTTGCTGTTGCTTTTATTATATTTTGGAGGCACGACAAACGAGTTGTTGGCCAGACTCAAAGCTAAAAAAAAAAAAAATCGACTCAAGTTTTGACTCAAGCTCTTCGGAGCGCAGCAGCACTGGATGTTCACGTTGCGAAAAATTCAGCTAGACAATTGAAAACAGAAAATCAGTTGAAGCTGAAAACGCCAGGCGATCAGACGTAAACGCGCGACTTGAACTGCAATTGGCTAAACTGCTGCAAGACAATACAAAACTGAGGCAGTCTATGGTGCAGCAGCTGGAGACAACAGCTAATAACAATAACAACAAATAGCAAATTTGTGATGTGTGCTTAGCTCACTCTGTGTGTGTACGTGTGTGTGTGTGTGTGTGTGTGTATATAGATTTATGTATAGTTAGTGCAATACTAGTGTGCTATTGTTTGCTGCTACTGTTGCGGCAATTGCAACTGCCAACAAGAGTCGCCCGCCCGCTACTTGGGTGCCACATATTGGGCAACTGCAACTGCAACAGCCAACAGCCAACAGCCAACAGTCAACAAGTAGTCGCCGTTGTTGTGCTCAGCCAGGCAAAGCTGACACAAAACGTTTTCCTTTCTTTTTGTGGTGTGGCATTAAATGTATTTATTGAAAACAGTTTAAACGAGAATTGCGCGCGTTTTTTGTCGCGCTCGCGTTTACTTAGCGGTTTATTTATTATTTTACCTTGCCCGTATCAATTGGAAAGTCAGCATTTGTTTACGCTTTATAAAAAAGGTCAAAAGCAATAAGACAACAACAGCCGCAGCAGACACGAGCATCAGAAGCAACAGGCGGCTGCTTGGCAACATTATTTCTGGCTGGCAACATTTGTAAGCGGCGTTAGCAACATGTTGCCAAGGCTCACATTCGCTGTGCTCATCGTCTTTTGTGGATATTTACTGTTTACGGGTAAGTCACATAACTAAAGCCGTAAATCATATATGTTGATGCAACAACAACAACAACAACACTTGCAACCAGAACATGAATTATAGCCTGCGGCATTTTTGTTAGCTCTTGCTGCTGCTGCTGCTGCTGATGTTGTTGTTGTTGCAACCAAATCGAATTACAGCAAAACGCAAGCTAAACGCAATAAATCCAAGCAGATTACATGACACGCGCAGCAATCGGCGTGCGAGAGGGCGTGCGGGCGATTACAAACGCCTTGATGTGTCAGGCGTTAACGAAAAAATAATAAAAATAAATATACAAGAGCGAAACTGGGAATAGCGCATAGACGAATATGAAATACCCTGCAAATTAGTTGGCATTTATAAGAGATGTATTAAGATGTATTATATACTTGTACGTAAAGTTTCATAGGCAATAAAACAGAGTTTACTACAGTCTAGACTCGATAATTTGTGAACTGTTATATCGAAAATCGTAATAAATAGAACAAAACGATTTGTTCTTGTTCTCGGTACTTTGATTTTCTGTTTAAATCGAAAAAAGTGCTCCCATTTCGAGTCATCGGAAGTCAACTATAGTTGATTTTAATATATACCAATAAATAGAACCAATCTTGAAATCTTTTGTTGAGCTCAGAGCTAGAATTCAACTGTGAAGCTAACTTCCTTTTTGAGTAGTCAAAGGATTAAAGTGTTTGTTGCTTGTCGTAATGCTAGAGATAAAATTGATAAACAGGAAGTAAAATAACTTCAAGCTTTGATTTATCACTCCCATTTTATACTGAGGCCTTGTCTCCAATAAATATAACATATATTTAAGATCTCAAAGATTGGTTCATCATTTGCTTGCCCTCAACAGAGGCTCACAACTAATATAACCACGTTTAGGGTATAAAGTGCAAAAACGAAAAAGATCCAAAAGCCTCGTGCGAAACGCGCGTATTTGACATTTATGGCCAAGCAGACAACGCGTCGTCATCTTGTTGGCCTGCTGCGATTTATTTGCTTGGTTGCCACCAAGCGACCAACACGAGACTTGCAACATAGGCAACATAGCTGCTGCTGCCTTTTACGACTCCAGCAATTTTCTATTGTGTAACTGTTTAGCAGATGAGCTGTACGTATCATAATCTTAATAAAAATTCCAATTCAAATCCTCATCCACATCTATATCGAAATCAAGTGCCTTTCATAATGTGTCGGGAAAAAGTTCTATTTGGCCATTTGACATTTGCAACATTTGCTGCAGCAACATTAGTTGTGTCTCACGAAATTTGAAGGTTGTTGGCGCCGCGTTCGCACCCAGCAACAAGCGACAAGCGACTGCACGACATTCTTCCATGTGGCAAGCCGCAGAGGCGGCATCAGGGATACAAGCTAAAAGGAGGGGCGGGGCAGCATCTTAAGTAAGCATTCATATTCGTTTGCCATTTCGATTAGGTGTGAGAGAGAAGTTTGCGTTTGCGTCTAGTTAACAATCGCATTGCCAATGCTTTTTATTATATTATTGCCAAGTTTATTATAGCCCACATGCAGCAAATTCAACAGCAACAACAACAACAACAACACTAGCGACAATAGTGCAATAAGAGACATAATGTCAAACCATTCACAATTGTTTTTCATTATACCCTGGCATAAAAATATTAGCTAAGAGTAGATTGCTGCATGTGTTTAATTAAAATGTTTTTACGCTTATATTTATAAAGGAAAATTTTTATTTTTAGTCGGAGAAGAGAGCTATGGGGAAGTGTTTAAAAATATTTTAATAGAAAAGAAAAACATTAAAAAACATGTTGAGCTTAAGATAATAAAAATGTTAATCACGAATTCGATTGCCTTTCCTAACAGAAGAAAACATTAAGAATCATATTTTTGACCGTTCTTTGTGCTTTCAAATGTGTTTCAGTCTTGGTCTAAAGATTTTTGATATATGTTATAAAAACAAATTAGTTTTAGATGCCTAGAGCTTTGACCTTGCAGCTGAGGTGTGAATAATCAAAAGGAAGTGATTAATTAATGGATACAGAAATTTGTACCAGAAGTTATAATATAATCATCATCATAAACCAGAGAGATTGTTGAAATATTTTTAGATAAAACTTGTTAACAAACTTGTTTTAATACTAATTATAATTAATATATTATTATAATTAAAAAATTAAAAAATTCTGTTTTGTATTTATTTAATATTTCACATAAAATATTGACAATGCAATTATAAGCCAGAGATTCGTGAAGAATTTTTAGACAAAACTTGTTTATGATTATCTCTATTTCGTTTCAATACTAATTATAATTATTATATTATTATAATAAATTAAAAATGACGTCTCAATCATTAAATACATTGATAAATGACGGCAAAGTAAATTGAATCAATGATAACTCTGCTAGTCATGCACTCAGCGCTAAACAAGTGCATATAAATATAATATATAACTACATATATTTGCAAGTCAGATCTATATATCTATTACAATTGTGATGGGTTTACGTTAGTTTCAAGTGGGGGCAACTGCATGCAAAATGCTTGTTAATGCTGCGAGGGCTGAGTGAAATAACAACAATCTTAGCGGATATGAAGTCTGGACATAAATTTCTTATAACATCGCAATATAAAATTTAATGCAAATTAAAAATAATAAATAAATAAGAAAAAAAAAAAGTTGAAAACAATTTTCAGTAATAAAAATGAAATGAATTTATGCAATGTTCAGCAATAAAATGTTAAGCCAAGACTGCATTTTTTGAGTGTGTTGTAAGGCCGGAAAATCTTATGCCAATGTAAATTTTTTTCTGCCATAAAATGCGCCAAATAAATTTATGAAATATTAAGTGATTAAATACAGGAAATGTTATGGTAATGTTACACTTTTATGTTATAGATTATGTTGGATTATTAAATATCTAAAGTAAACTTAAATATATATTTAATAAATTTCAAAATTCTGTTAGTTGCACTTAAGCCTTAAGTTTTAAGATTTTCTCTTTATAAATCACTGGCATTAATCATTGCCCACATTAAATGACATTTTTGAATTGCCAATAAATGTGGGCCTCGCCAGATTTAAAGATATTTGTGCAGAGAGGAAAATGGCAATCTATCTATTGTTTTAATCGCCATTTATAGATAATTAATTGCTTAAAATTAATTATGCATGCAAGCAGTCACAACACTCAATTGACTTGATAAACTTGTTGTCTCATCTCAACAACAAAAATAAGACAAATGGCATGTTCTCTGTTCACCTGATGTACAGCTAACATTCTCCCCATTCACAAATTGCGGCGGCAACGGCGCGTATACTTAATGCAACAGCTTATGCAGTAACTAAGCGTCTTTTGTTTGATCTTCGAGCGCACATCCGCCAACAAGTACAGAGACTCAACTCAACTCGACTCGACAACAACAACAAATTGCAACATGATGTCAAAACATTTGCCATCTACTTATAACTATGCAAATGCTGTGCCTCTTGCTTTGCGGAGGAAAAACACAATTTATGGTTCTCTGGCAAAAGTCTTTCAATATGCATTTAGCCTATCTGGTTAATGCGAAACGGAAACTTTTATGAAAACAAAATGTGCGATAAAGCTACCCCACTCCCCCCCACGACTCTGATATATGACTACGGCTGTATCATATGCATATACTATATAAATATATATATGCATATGTATGTATATATACATATAGTTGAGCCTATAAATTGAGGCTAGATGCTCGTTTATTTGTCTTGCAGTTGACATGCTGATAAAACTTTGCCTCCAGTTGTCACTTGTTTGCAGCTCGTGTAGCTTTTGCCCA
Organism: Drosophila navojoa; assembly: GCF_001654015.2. The sequence goes on from NW_022045886.1 coordinate 395,852, forward strand.
CTACCGCCAGGTGGCGCTGCATTGCAAGCCCAATTGCATTTGCATGTTCGCCAAAAATTAATTGATTTATAGGCGGATAACAACAAAAATAGTTGGGCTACGCACACGTGCAATGGAATTTACCTGTGCGCACATGCTCTGCCATTGAATTGGCAGCAAGGGCATATTAGCTTGTTTGATCAGCTAGACAAATGGGAGAGTTAAAATGCGATGGAAAAAGATTACATAGTGGATAAGATTTCTATGATGTTATTTATTTATTTATATGTATAATGTTAAAAAAGGTTTATATGCAGAGCTTCGTAGAGTTACTAAAAATAAAATATATATAATACAGAATTTGAAATTATAATTTTATTATCTAAAGTCGTCAGCTTGATAACAAGAAATTATGTATGCAGATCTGAAGCAAGTTGAATGTTTTAATTTTCTATTTTGTAGTGTTCATTTTAGTATTTATATATAATGTTATATTGATTATATTGTCACTTCCTGGAATAATATAAAATACAATTTTTCTGGGGAGTTATGAAGAGGTAGGATTAGTTTTTGGATCGGAATGCATTTTAGCTTCTAGCATTTTGTTAGAAGCAGTATGACAGGAAGAAGAGGTATTATAGAGCCAATGAAGAGATAATGTCCTATTGAATAAGACGATAAGAGGACTGTTTAAAGTTTAAGGCTCTGAGCAAGAAAAATAAAATCTTTGAAAAATATCATTGCTTAAGCGGACCTTAGCATGATGTGCTGAGAGCCTACAAGTTTTTGCTAATGATAGTCTCAGATTTCAGATCTAAACGTATCGCGCATACGTAACGTAATCCTAATAGATGCAAATCTTTTAATGTAGCTGTAATTAGCAAACCAAGTGCATAAGCTCACATTCCTCGATGTTAAGCAAAACTTTTGTTTTATTTACAATGCACACAATTATTTACAAAAACTACTTAGGCAATGCCCACAATTTTCAACTACTAGCAGAGTATTGCACAGCTGTGCTTGACCGACTTAATCTCCCATTATTCTTTTTTGGGCGCGTAAGTCAAGCATTTGGCACACATGAGAAAACAATTTATGCGCGGCTGTTGGCCAGGCCAACAAAGACAGCAACAACAAAGATATAAACGCCCAGCTGACATATGCAAATGGCACAAAAGGCGATAAGCCCCAGAGAAAAAAATGAAATAAAATTATAATGCCAAACTCGCAATTCGATTGAGAAAGAAACCAAACTGAGTCTGAGGACGGCCAACAACAAGTTGGCAACAAGATTCGCAAAGAAAAACGCCTTCAGGCATTTCCTTACAATTTGTGCGGAGGATCGCGCCATTAATTTGCGATTAATGTTAATGCCATGGCATAATTTTCAATTAAAATGAAATTTGCTTTGTGCGCGACAAATTGCAAAAAGTAAAAATTATTTATATATGTATATCTATAAATGCAATAAAAATTGTGCTCATTTATATTTATGAGTTGACCGCTGATAAACTGCCTGTGGCCGAGGCGGCTTTCAATGCAATTAATATGAAATAAAAATTCATAATTACATACAGATGCGCGTCCATACAAAAGGAGAGCATTAAACAGTTTCTGACAGCAGACAATATGATTTACCTGCACACAGGTAACGACCCCGTGTTGCATGCCGCCAAAAATGAATGTTGAAGCTCTTTTCACAAATCTCTATAAAGCATGTAGAAGGCCTTAATTAGATAATAAATAATAAGTTCAATAATTTTGTTGGCTCATAATTTTAAAACACACTTTTTTAATGTAGACTAATTTTTTGTATTTATTGCTAAGGAAGACAAATTTATCAGGCGACTTTTTGTAGTTTTTGAATCATTCTAACTCACGAAGATTTCTCTAAGCAGATCTAGCTTTAAATAACTCTTTTAATATATAAATTGTTGTCTTTAGTGCTCCAACTACTGGTACTATTCCTATTACTATTACTGCTCCTACTACTGATGCTACTACTATTTCTATTACTATTACTGCTCCTACTACTATAACTAATACTGCTTCTACTACTGCTACTACTACTATTTCTATTACTATTATGGTTCCTACTACTACTTCTACTACTATTCCTACTACTACCATTCCTGTCCCTACTACTATTACTATTACTGCTCCTACTACTGCTACTACTATTTCTATTACTATTATTGTTACTACCACTACTTCTACTACTATTCCTACTACTACTTCTACTACCATTCCTGTCCCTACTACTATTACTATTACAGCTCCTACTACTACTACTATTACTACTGCTCCTACTACTACTACTACTATTACTACTACTGCTTCTACTACTACTACTGCTCCTACTACTACTACTATTACTACTGCTCCTACTACTACTTTTACTAATACTACTATTATTACTAATACTACTACTACTGCTCCTACTACTACTACTACTATTACTACTGCTCCTACTACTACTACTACT
>NW_022045886.1:398325-409175 GCF_001654015.2 Drosophila navojoa
TACTGCTCCTACTACTACTACTACTATTACTACTGCTCCTACTACTACTACTACTTCTACTACTACTACTAGTACTTCTACTACTACTACTAGTACTTCTACTACTACTACTACTACTACTACTTCTACTACTACTACTACTACTACTTCTACTACTACTACTTCTACTACTACTACTACTACTAGACTTCTACTTCTACTACTACTACTACTACAATTACTACTGACTGCTACTATTTTACTACTATTATTACTACTAAGGCTACTAGATTTCTAATACACTTAAAAAGTATGTATATACCATCTACATAAATATATATACTATATATACATTGGCTAGTTATATGTGCGATCAAACAAGTTTTGTCTATTAAGTCACAGTAAAGAAGCTCTTCTCAAATCTCAAGTCGTTATTTGACTACAAAGTCAGATGCTCCTTGAGATTCGCTTTATTACAAACTCAATTTACAGCCTACTAAACATATTTATGGCTTTAACGCGATACAAGCTTTATGTTTCCTGCTGTTGGAAGTGCTCAAAGAAGAGTCTGCCTGCCATATATAAAGACTACATGTCCCGGCACTTACTGCAATGATCTCCATGCTGCCGTGGCAGTTGCTGCTCGCAATGAGGTGAAGGGTTAAAAGTCAGCAAATGGAAATTGTGCGGCATTTTATTGACAATTATGAGCAGATAAATCATTTAAAAACAAAAGGTATCAAAAGACGACATGGCGGCAGGCACATCCTTTCACAACGAGACCGCAAACGGCAACAACAAGCGGGCAACATGCAACATGCAACTGTCGCCGCACACATAATTCAGTTCCGCGATGATCCATCGGCGACTCGACTGGTTGAAAGCGGCGCAAAATAAATTAAGCTCATTATATAATTGAATCCTTGATAGGCTGATTATCCACACGGTTGAGTGTCTCTGCGAGTGTGTGTGTGTGTGTGTGCTTATTAAAAGGATAATGCCCAGTCAAGCGCAAAGAATGCCAATGGACAGCACAAAAATTATGTAAATGAATTTCCTGTTGCGCCTGCTCCCCAACAAACACAAACACACACACACACGCACACAAGTGCGCAGCCAGGTGGGCACGACGGCAAATAAGCTCTCTTTAATACAGATAACGCCGGAATATGTACGTATATATACATGTATGTGTATATGTGCCCATATCCAATCAAGTGTGTACTTTAGCATAATCAATGCATTGCCTGAGCTTTAAAATCGCAGCAAATAACATAAAATACAACAAGATTGCTCTAACCGGGAGTGCTCGACTAGAATATACCCTGCTACCACATAGCAAGCAGAACTCAGATGAGGAGTGACTACAAAGTATATTGTTACTCAGTTATGCAGAAGGATAAAGGTTTACTTCGATAGTTTACATAAATGTCCAAAGGTTTGAAAGTTAGGGTTACCTATATGTGAGATATTATGCATATATTAAATGTATATATCCATATATTATATTATGTATCCCTGAGCATCTGACATGTCTTTCGCCATATCAGAATATTAGCTAATAAAATAAACTATTCCTCCATATTCTAAAAATTTTAAATAATATATTAAATGAATAACTTATAGGGAATTCATATAATATCAAAATACTTGAAAATATAAATACTTCAATCCAACAATTCATTCAAATTCTAAGTAAAACAAATGCTTTTTTTAAGCTCTCAAATATTTGTTTGCATTTATTGCAAAAATAAATATCACGTACTAACCGCTTCTGCTTTGTTTCCCTCTTTTTACAGGGTATACGCAATATATTGTCTATGCCGAAAAAAAAAGCAAACAAAATCACAGCGAGCTCCACCTTAAAAAATGTGCATGTGCCTTGAATCTGGCCAGCTTTTGCGGCCTAGTCACAGATTTTAACGGCAACTTCATGCAGTCACGATTTGTTACACACACACACACACACATGCAGAAACATACACACATACACGTCCATTCAGTTTGATGTTGGGTGTATAGACTGAGCTCCTTAATCTATCGACTAAATGCATTGCATAAACTGGCGGCCAAACCTCAGCGACGACGATTTCAGCCAAAACAATGCAACAAACGAGTTCGAAGTTGTTTTTCATTTTCATTTTGATTCGTGCAAATAGCTCAAAGGCTGTTTTTGTCTTGGCCAGCGCACTGTATATATTCTGTTGCTCCCCTGCTCTTTACCCCTGCCCTCTCGCACTCACAACTCGAACTCTCTTAAGCATATTTTACGGCCATGTCAAAAATTATGAACGCAGCCAATATCCATTTGATATGGGCTTTATGAACAACAAGTTTCTTGGCTTCAGTTAGCCGAAAAAATGCAAATTGCCGCACTAAATTGAGCCGAATTGAACAGCAAAGAACAGCTTTTGATTCATATCGAGGGTATCAAATAACGCCCCCGACTGCTACGCCTATAACGACGTCCAACAAACTGGGCCGATTTGCGGTTAGAGGCTATCAACAATTTGAAGGCGGCAAAAGTCGCGCATTTAACTAACCCAAAGCAGTTGCAACAAATCGCAGTTAGAGTATTACTGGAAACTGTTTAGGAGCTGTGTGTGTGGGACAAGGATGTGAAGTAGAGATATATTAAAGTGGGCCAGGCTGATTAATGATATGCCAATACTTGAATGAAAGACTAAAAAAATTAAATAACTACTTTTGTTTGTATTCATATTATACGAAATTGTTGAGGAAGCAAGAGTGGGACAGGGACATTATGGATAAGAGATATTTATGTGGGCCAAGCTAAGATTTTAAATATGTCCTTTAAAATACTAAAAATAAGAAATTCTCTAGAATTAAAGATATATTTTATTACAGTCGAGTCCCGATAATTGACTTACACAGAAACTCAAATTAACGAGAGTAAACTCTTGTCAAGGAAATACAATTTTTTCGATTTATCGCGATTATCAATCGATTAATCAATCGACTATTACAACTATTTTGTTAATGTAATTTTCTATCTCTTATTCAGAAATATTTTTTTGCTCATAACATCGAATTTCCTTTTGCTCTTCGTCGTTTTATTCCCTTCATCAGCTACAATTTTCTATTTATGGCACTAAGAAATTGCTGTACATTTCGTAAAAAATTCGTCATAGGCCCAACTTTAGGCACAGTTATGAGTCGATGCTTAATTGCGCTTCTGGCAGGAAGTCGAGACTTCGGAAATGAAACATGAATAATGCAACTGATAAAAAGGACAGGCTTAAGAGAGCAAGAGAGATAGAGATAGAGAGGGGAGAAAGTGCAAAGATTTATGTTAATGTGTGCTTTACAGGTAAATCGAAGCCCTTCGGCTAATAAGCTCTGGCCAGGCACTTTATCAATGGCCAAGTTAGCGCAAAAGCCAATTACACAATTGTGAAATGCGTAGCTGCCACAATTTGTTGCATGCTGCAGCGTATGGCAATTACTTTAATTATGCGACTGTTAAAACCAAAAAACCCAATCACACTCGCGTCGACAAGCCACCAAAGCGTGTGGTTCGCTGTGGTGTCGCGTGGTGCACCGAAAAACCAGCACTCGCCACACATACAACATATATATTGATTGCTATGGCCAGAGAGGAGGCCGGACTCCACAATCGGGTTACCTAATCCAATGCCAGACGTGGCAAAGGGGTGTGCCCCACAGCCAGCCATGATGCAGTGCATCCGCTGGACAGCTGCCCAGCCCATAGCCACAATCGCAGCCGAGCCCAGCCCAAATCTCTGTTCCGCCATGCGAAATGTTTCATTAGACACAAAATTATTTCGTTTTTTCTTTTCCTTTTTTGCCACGCACAACTTTAGACATTAGGCGCGTTGTGCGTAGCTGTTATTGGTTTATATGTATATAGAGATATAGATATAGATATATATATCTCTCGCAGACATACTTCACAATTTGTCGTCGGCTTTTGTGCCATGTGCAGTGGCAGTGGCTGTCGCTGCTTTTGCTGCTGCTGTGGGTTTTTGTTTGCCTCGCGACTCGCCTCTAATTACAATTTGATTGTTTTTCGCAGTAATTATTTCATTTGTAATAAATTTTGCTGTCGTTTTTACACACACACTTTATGGCGCAATTTGTCGCAGACACACCGTGTGCGTGTGCGTGTGTGTGTGCGTGTAAGCTTATGTGACTAATAAGAGATTTTTTAATCCTCTGCATTATGCTGAGTGGGATTTGCCTGCTATAATATTAAAAAAAAAAAAATCCTTAAACATCTGCAGATAAATTTCCAGTTTTGCTTATGATGCAAACAAATGGGCAGTAAATTAAATTCAAAAGTGCTACATATAATATTTTATCTCAATAAATGTTACTTTATTTTTCCTAAGTCTTACTATTCATTACCTATTTCAATTTAAAGACTGAATGTTTTAGACTAAAAAATAAATAATTACAAAATTTTGCACTTAAATACATTTGAGTTTCCAAAGCTTTGATAGTTAATTCATTTATAATCAAAGGTTTAGACCAACACTAAAAGCTTTTAGTTGGCTTAAAAATAAAAATATATTGAAATAATTTAAAAAAGAAAAATTTTTTTATTAAAAAAATATGAATATATTCTTTTTGCAAAATAAAAATTTAATTAGTTTTCACAAACATCTCAGCTTGAAGTGCTTGAAGTAAAAATTGTCGTCAATTTCGAGCCTTTTTTTTTAACAATAAAAAAATGTCTATTTAGCCAACATTTCCGTAGGTGTTTTCCTATACATTCATAAAAGGTAAAAATCTAAAAGGCTAAATATTTATTTTTTTTTTTTTTAACTAATAATAATAAAATAAAAATTAAAAAAAAAATTCCCAACAAACAAATTATGTCAGAAGTTAAGACTATTTGTAAAAAAAATTTAAATATATAAATAAATAAAAAAAAAATAATACTTAAACTAAAATTAAGTAAATAAATAATAAAAAACAATTTAAGCAGAAGAAGAACAAATCTTGTTTACCATTCTTAAAGAGAAGCATTCGTTTTCTTAACAAGCTACAAATCTTGTTGGAGCCCCATTTTTTGAGTTAAAAATAAAAATTATGTTTATGTCGGCCTTTTCACAGGGACAGCTGCCCTTCAACGAAAGTTCATGTGCCTGCGGCATGAAGGCAGTTGCGCAACACACACACATACAGACGCACACGCAGCAACACACACACAGTCGACACTCGACTTGAATGACCGCATTTAAAGCATTGAGAATCGACGAAAAAAAAATATATTTATATACATATATATACATATATATCAGACACACACTATATCAAGGTTAAGGTCAATTACAATTACAACAACTGCGACAACTGCCGATATCGTGCATAAATTGCGCAAAGTGTAGAATGAAATTGAGAACAAGTTTCGAGCCAACGGGCCACTGGACGGACGCGGCTTGAAGGCAAAGCCATCATGCAAAATACCTGTCGCCGCCGTGTGGGCTGCTGCAAATAGAGGAAGCGAACGAGCATCGCCGCTGCTTGCTTAGCCGCAGCTGCAAATTAAGCTAATGAGCGTAGAAAAACCAACAGCAACAACAAAAGCAAATGGTTATTAAGCAATTACGTGGCAACGTTCTAGCCAGCGTCAGCAGCAGCAGCTTCAGTTAGTATTTTAAAGTATTTTCCCAAAGAAGCTACAAGGTCAATAGCCAAAAAGAACGTCAGACGACAGCAACATGTCAACATGTTGCACAAGCTGAGAACGTGTTGCGCAATGTTGCTGCAACAGAAGCGGGGGTCAGAGCCAGGGGTTAGAGTTGAGCCGCAGATGACAGCTGTGCTCTAGCTCGAGCTCGACTTCGACTTCGACTTCGAATTTGAATTGAAGCTAATGGCCCCAAATGCGGGTGCGGCCGAAACCCAAATTATAATCTTGACATTAATGCGATTTGCAACGCCCGTTACTGTTGTTGCAGCCTTGAACTTTAGCTTTTGGGGCTTGGTTCATTCAAGTTAATTAGATTTCATGTTGGCTTTATTTATCTCTCTATAAATATATGTATCTTCATATACAATATGTTTTCACTTCCCGTAGATTGCCGCGAAACAGAACGCTCGAAGCGCACCAAACGCCCGCGCGCTCCGGAACCCGTCAACTTTGAGCCGGAGCCGCAGCAGGATCTAGAGAATGAGGAGAGCGGCAGCCAGGAAAAGGATCTGCCCGAAATACCCGACAATTTTTTGAGTCCATCAGTGCGCGAATATCTGGAGTTGGGCAAATCAATACCGGGTGAGCATTACAACTGACAACGCCATCAATATGCGCAACTGCCACGAGCACTGCCCAAAATTAGGCAGCCGAGCTGCTGGAGAGGACGACAACACGCTGTCAATACTGAATTGCAATACCCTGTAGAGATTGCAAGTGGGTATATAAGGGGTTGCAGAGGAGTAAGAGTACTTTTGAACTGTGTAGAATTCGATAGCGATGCTTGCTTTTACTTTATACGTGGGTTAAGATTTATAGATCCCATAGATCTATTTCCTACAGCTAATGTTAGAGAAATTCACTTCTATATTGTCTTTTCATTGTTGTTGCCTTTGTCATCGATTTAAAGCTTTTATATATAGCAGGCTGCTTGCAATTATATTTGGAATTTGAGTCACATTTAAGTTTAGAACTATGTCAAGTTCAATAGAGTCTTTAGAAGTACCTAATTGACAGACATGATAGATCTGAAATATGTGTTTAATAATATTGCTATGCGAAACAGGAATTAGATCAAACATTTTATTTAATTTCTTTGCTGTTGCTTTGCTTAAATTTCAAGTCGATTCAATCAGCTTTTCTGAAGTCTGCCTTGGTATTGAAATATACCACATATAAGTATGATAATATATAGTAGAAGTTAAATACTTTCACAAATGAACATTATTCTTGCAGTGAAACCAAAAAATTCATAATAAACATTATCAAAAATTACTAAGAAATTCAACCTATATCTAAGTCTTCTGTTGGTTATATAAAGTAATACCAGTGTAAAGTAATATCAGCTTAACTAAATACAGGATATCAACTAGTCAATTATTCGCCCGGCACAACTTGTTTTCATTTTCAGTTGCAAAATGCGTTTTTCGACCAAACAGAAAAAAAAACCTTTTTTAAATTATTTTTCGAATGGAAAATTTGGCACAGAAGTGCAGCTACTCGTAAATTCATTTATTAGCGAGTGACGGTGGGGTCACGCCGGGTCGGTGGAGCCGCCGGTGCATGTCAGATTTGTTTATGCCATACGACCGACTTTTTTTTGTTGTTTTGCATACGGCCGGGCTGGGTGCGTGCGTGCATTTGACATTTTTTGAGGGGAGCAGCAGCAGGAAAAGCTGGTTTGAATGTGCGTTTTTGCAGCTGCACTTTCCTTGAAGTAAACAAAAAAAGAATTGCCAGCTGAATCGAAATTGATTGGCAACAAACAAGATGGTTTGTTTATTTTCGCTCGCACTAATTGCAATCACCAAATAATCTTCACAGGTCGACCCGGCGTAGACTATCCCATACTATCGGCCATACCCTATACGAACTTCTACTGCGATGAACAGGCCTATCCGGGCTTCTTTGCGGACATGGAAACTAGATGCCAAGGTGAGTAGCTCCTACAACTCTCTCCCTCTTTCTCTCTCTCTCTCCATCTGTAATACATTGTTCTAACGCTTTATATTGATAGGCTGGCACTATTGCGACATTGATGGACGTCAGGCCTCGTTTCTGTGCCCCAATGGCACACAGTTCTCGCAGGCGGTCTTCGTCTGCGATTGGTGGTTCAATGTACGCTGCGATCTCTCGCCCCGGCTCTATGCGATCAATGCACGACTATATCAGCGCCCCAAGGTGAACCCAACTCGACCACATCGCATCATCACCAAGCAGCTGGTCGAAGATATATTCACTTAAGCAGCAGCAGCAGCCTGCACAGATCTTACTTATATAGACTTTAAACATAGTTTGTCAACAACTATTAGTGCTTAGATTTCAGTGTTTACGCCACGAACATGCTTGTGTTGCTATCATGATTTATAAATGGTTCTCAATTAGATTTCGACCGCGTTTAGTTTATTTCTCAACCGTCAAAAAGTGCTGCAAATTTATACTCCTTAAACACGCCAAGTTTTAACTTAATTGTTGTTGTTGTTTTTTTTTTTTTTATCAAAATATTTGCTTTGAGAGCTTTTAAAAGATCTAAATGTTAATCTGATAGAGTTCAAGGAACAGCTTAATGTATTAAAATTTATATTAATTGCTGGAAAGGAAATATTGTATTAAAAATTTCAAATAAGAAGCCAACAATAAATAAAACACAACTAAAAATAAATACTTTAATTAAAAATAAATACAAAATTAAATTTCATTAAGCAGCCGCATAGAATATCTCAAATATTATCAAACTTCAGTAAAAATATTAAAGAAAAATTGTAAAAATATAAGATAAATGCATTTGATACATTTATTATTGTTAATCAACATGCATTTTATGTTTAGCTATATTTTCATATACAATATGTGTTCTATAGTTAGTACTTGCTGTAAATGTAAAATTTTGTATATACATAGACTTAGTTTGATTAAAATAAAAATTATTCCTAAGTAAAATAAAAAAAGTTTTTCTTTCAATCATTTTTAGTAATTTATTCAATGAATATCTTTTGAAGGATTATTCAGTAACTTATACCAAAGAATCATTAACCAAAAATCCACACAATTCCAAGATATGGTTCATAGACAAGTTCAATGAAAATTTAGCTGCCAAAGCCATACCCTTTGTGGTATACTTATATTTTATTATAATTTACGGTCATTGAACTGTCTACTAGCGAGAAACTAGTTCTGACACCCATAATATCTCACGATTTGCCACAGGAATGATATTTAGATGATATGAACATTTTGCATGATGTCTATACTAAAGGTAGATCTCCGACTCTATAGCTTCAATAGCAAACAATTTCAGTTTTCAAAGGAATGAATTGTAACAAATAAATAAAAATACTTAATACGCATTCACTTCATGTTTAAATATTAAGAAAACAATTTCATATCACGTTCCCCCTGTTGAGAGATTACCAAAACTACCCAAGACATCTATCATCCTATAGGTAATGATAATGTAATATCTATTATCCATCCTATGGATAACAAGGAAACGACTTCCAGCATCCTACATCCAGTCAGCATCTTCCCATAAATAATCCAATTGCCTATCAGCAGGCGCACACAAATTCATGCTGTTGCCACTGAAAACCGTTGCACACTTTTGGCTGCTGCATGCAGCGGCTAAAAATAAACTAAACGTGGCCAAAACGCCCGCATTGGCCTGAGCAAAAGTTTTGCCGATGGCTGCTGTGCGAGCAAGCGGCTCAATGGTCTAGGGGTATGATTCTCGCTTTGGGTGCGAGAGGTCCCGGGTTCAAATCCCGGTTGAGCCCGGCTATAAAAACTTTTTCGTAAATATTTTAAAGGCGGCTGTTATTTTTTTATTTTATTTTTTTTCGTACGGTTAGTTAATTAAACAAACAAGTCGGGCGATTGTCATTTGTAGATATGAGCAAAGTATTTGGCTAACAGCTGCTGAGGCTGGGGCTGCTGCTGCTACTGTCGCTGCTGCAACAATTGAGAGATGGCTGCCGGTTGATTTGAGCGGACGCTGCAGTTGCAGCCAAAGCAGCCGCAGCAGCCAAGACGATAATGAGCCGGGGGCTAAAATATGTGCAGCTCGTTTTGTAGCTGCAACGATTGAGCAGCCGATAAAGCATTGTGTGTGTGCGTGCGTGTGCGTGTGTGCTTTATAGACGACAATTGGAAAATTGTGAACAATGAATATGGTTTGCCGTTGCATTCGCTTTTGACCAGTTGCATTAGCCGGTGTGAACCGATAGTAGAAAATACCGTCAAAAATACCGCCAAATGCCCGAAAGTTCAGCGCTTATGATGTAAGCGCGAGTTATCTGCTTAGATAATTTCCCCAGCTTTGTGTTCGTGTGTGCGTAAGACATTAGCCGTAAATAATTGACTCGAAGAATGGAGACATCTCAATCAAGTCTTGCCAAACCGCACAGCTGACTTTCACCTGGCCTGGCCTGATGCGGCGCAGCGCAAACAAATCAAATCAGCCAACGATATGCAATTTCGGCTAATATAACTTTTCATATCGTGGCCTTCGCTGCATGCGCCTAAATGGGACTTCAGCACAAATAACTGCAGGCCACAAAATCCAAAAATAATATAAATAATAAGCAACTGCGACTTCGAGTTAGCCGCGACACAGAGTCGGCAACAACAACAAGTGCCTGTTAGCCAGCTCCACGGCACAATATCAACAACAACATCAGTCAACCAAAAAACAGCTCACTTTTTGGCCAATCCGAGTGACAGCGGCCCACAGCAGCAGCAGCTGCCTTTACGTCAAAACTCATGAAAGCGCAAAAATGTGGCCTTAGAGATGAACGCGTGACATGAAATCCTAGCAAACATGTGAACTGAATAAGATAAATGTAGTTTGAACCGTGTTAAGATTGGCTTGTTGAAATATGGTTTGATCAAAAGAAAATTATTTTGAAGCATACTGTGCATAGGAGAGATTGAGATTGAGCTAAAGTTATTTTACAATGAGTGTTTTATAGCTTTTAGGCAAATTGACAACTAAGAGCAGTCTCAACTAGTTTCTTTAACCATTTTCTAATATTTTTATTTGATTTTACAAAGATTCCTTCATAGACAATGTATCGCATTTTGTAATTTTAACTATGGAGCTGCAGATATTGGCTTTGATTAGTAGCCATGATATCTCAATACTTAAGGTTATTGTGGAATATCAAAAACTCGGCTGAATTTATATAGAGAGTGG
>NW_022045886.1:441010-462066 GCF_001654015.2 Drosophila navojoa
ATAGCAAAAGGGAAGAATAGATATTAGAACTTCGCTTTAGATACTTATTTAGATAAGATTGATTGTTTCTATAGAAAATTTACTTAAAGCCATTACTATTCAAAAGCCACTTATTCTTCAGTTTACAAAAAGTCTTAGACAAATATACTATAAAGGACATATTATATTATATTGAAACGACAACCTATCCCAAAATAACAAAGAATGATATGATAGCGATATTAATTATAAATTTCGATAGACAACACATATTCCCTTTAACTCCAAAGGACCACAAGAGAACAAAGAAACATACCCATACATCAACACATCTCTCAATACCAAGTACAAATCCATTACAAAACCCCACTCACTCTTCACACCACTCATACGCTTTTGCATGTGCCCCACAGCGTTGGCTATAACGTGTACAATGAGCCAGCCGTTGTGACATCGGCCACAGCCACCTCCTCCACCTCATCGACATCCACAAAAAGCGCACTGCGAGTCCATCAAAAATCGCCGGCCTATGGACACGTAAGCAAATACGAGAGTTACTTCAATATGTCGCCGGAGCAGCAGCAACAACGGCAGCCACAGTCCCATCCACAGCCACTGACGCCACAGGAGAAGTACGTGCTATATTTGCAGCAGCGCATGAAGCAACAAAGGCAGCAGCAGCAGCAGACACAACAGGAACGCTTACATCATCAGCATCAGCATCATCATCATCACTCGCATCACAATCATCATCAACAACAACAGCCTGAGCCGAGCAATACGAAGGCGGCCAAGCACCCACACACTCCACACACACATACTCCCACAGCCGAACCACCATCAGCATCGCACCACAGTCAATTACACAATTACAACGGGCTCTTCGGACGTCCGGAGACCCCTGAGCAACAGGTGCTGCATATACCATTGCGCGCCCTCCTCAATCCACTGCAAGAGCAGCCAAAGGACACGCTGCTCGGGTAAGTCCAGACTCACTGCCGCCGCATCAATATATCAATGTTCCTGAACATATGGCCTGGGGTTCTTGAGTTGCTTCTAGTTGAGTTTTGTTTACTATTTGTAACACATGCTGTTTTATTTCCTTAGATCCCCAGCTCCACCACAGTTTATCGATTATCTCATCGATGGACCGCGACAATCGCTGGACGAGGAACAACAACAACACCAGCAACAACAACACGCCTACATCCTGGTGACCACCACAGCTCCTTATACGGATCATTCGCCGCGCCTTCCGGACTTGCCACCACCCACCCGCCGTCCGCATCTGTACAAACAGCAGCCCACGCTGCGCCTCCAGCCCGTGACTCCAGTGCACAAATACCAAGCCACCCGTCGACCCGTCTACATCAGTCCGCCCACGCCCAGCGAGACCGTCAAGATAACGCCCAAGTACGTCTATGTGACCAGCAAACCGCCAGCAGGCGCTATCCACAGCGAGCAGCCCCAGGCACCGCCGCCCATCAAACTGAAGCCCATACACAAATACGCCCAAGAGCGACCCCATGCGGCGCCTCGACCCAGTCCGGCTCTTGCACCGAACGACATTGATCAGCTGCCCGACATACGCACCTCATCGCTGGCCGAGATCCTGCACAAGCTGCAGGCGAGCAACCACCTGCCACAAACCCTCACCCCGGACAACATAGACAACTCAATCAAAACGCTGATACGCATTCTGCAGAATCTCAAGCGCACCCAAACAATTGTGCCCCATCCGCCACAGCATCACGAGACCAAGCCTAGCAGCAGCGTGAGCGGGAGCGGGAGCGGACATCCCGATTATGATTACAACACGGGCAGCGACGAGGCGCAACAGACGCCAGCCAAGACGGCGGGCCATGTCGATGCGGATCTGCTGAATCTAAAGGGACCAAGTGAGTAGATAACAAAAATAAAAAAAAAGAATAAAGTCAACTCTCACATAGAAGTGAATCGACATAATCTCTTCTTCTTGATCTCTTCAGAGTTGATTGAGATCTTGATTAACAAAAGAGAATTTCCTTGGGCATGAATCGACTGATTTCTTTAAAATGGATTAGTTTTGATTAGCAAATAGTCTTTCACCTATTTTGATTAGAGATAAACCACTTCTCAAATTATCTGTGGAGAACGTGAACTTTAAAATCTTAAATCAACAACTCTCAGCGTGAATTTATTGAAATTTCATACTTCTAAATTTTATATTTATTGAACTTAAAAGAGAAAAGTCTTTCACCTACTTTCCAAATCTCCAACCGAAACCATATATAAAACTCACCGAAACCAAGTCCGGCTTTTTATACACCAATCTCAGATTTTAACAAAAAATTCTTAATTTCCCAGATCTTTGTGCACTTTTAAACCCGTGTTCCACTCCATTAGCGAATTCCGTCTATAAATTGGTCTATATTGGTCTATTGGTCTATCCAACTTTAAAACATTTAAATCTTTCCGTAGATAAACATCCTGGACCTAGCACAGGTCGTGCGGGCATTGATTATCCCAACTATGCGGAGATACCGAAGACCAGCTTCGAGTGCACTCAGCAGCGTTACAAGGGTTTCTTTGGTGATCCGGAGACCAACTGCCAGGTGTGGCACTACTGTGATCTCAACGGCGGCAAAGCCTCGTTCCTGTGCCCCAACGGCACCATCTTTAGTCAGGTAAAGCAACATAACTCTGTCAATCAAAGAAACGCATAGAAGATTCTCTATTTATAGATTGCGCTGACTTGCGACTGGTGGTTCAATGTAAAGTGCTCGACGACTTCACAGTTATACGTATTGAATGAGCGGCTGTACAAGTACATACTGCCCTTCAATCCGAAGTTCCCCGAAGATTACAATGGACCCATTGTGGATAAGTAAATGCAACGCATAGGCAATTCATAACTAAACAAATAACGAACATTTCCACTGCTATTTCAGATATTTGGCCATGAAGTTCCAGGAAATGGAAGAGAAAATGCGTCTGGAAAAGCAGCGTAAAGCCAATCAAATAGCGGAAAAGCCGGACGCGTTAGGCGAAGCATCTACACCCGCATTGCCCAAGAATCACAAGCCATCGCCCAAACATGGCAGCGGCATCAATGCACAGGTCTACGAGCAGAGCTCGGAACGTAATCTGCTCATCGATGATGAGATTGACGACATCTCGGAGCGCGGCACCTTCGACACCTATGGCCAGGCGCCAACAACGATAATGGCTCCAGTCCCAACAACAACGCCAATATTGCAAGACTCTCAAACCCTGGGACATCGGCCGATTGTAGTCTCATCAACACCTGGGCCAGATCTATCCGATGAGCTGGACACGCTGCCCACGTTATCTAGCGATCCAGAGTCTGAACTGAGCGAGGACTCGCCAGAGAGCAGCGAGGAGGTGGAGGAGAAGCTGCAAAATTTGCGTGACACAAATTCGTCTGCCGGCCAAAAGCAGCTCGAGACGACAAAAGTGAGCGTCGAGAAGCAGGAGGTGATTGAGATTAAAACAGATGGCTCGACTGGACACCTAATGCCCATAGAGCAGGCGAGAAAGTGAGACCGAGAGAGATAGAGAATAAGAGAGCCTGTGGCTGAGAGCACGCTTGCCATATTTGTAATGAGAGTTCTTGTACTTGTTCGTTTTTTGATTGCGTACGCCCATTAAATTATTCTTAGCGAGCGACTACTGTAAATAGTTAACTTTAAATGAAACAAAAACTATCTAACTATATATACTCTATAGAAAACACTTAGATGTACGTTTTAATTAAAATAAATGCAAAGTATTAAGTAAAATATGTACAGAATTTATATTTACTCACCAACTGAGCATTGTTGATTTGCAAGAGAGCCGCATCAATGGAACTCAGAGAAGATGGAATTTCGGCAACATAGCGATGATTCTACAAATGGATTTCGATAAGTAATATAGGAAATTACATTTTTTATAGAATTTATAGACTACTTATGCCGAATAGTTATTACTGCTAAAATTCTGAGAGTTTATCTCTGTTAACAGTCTTCTCTTACTCACCATTTCGCTCACTGTGCATGTGACATGATTGGCATGATGCCGAATGGCGCAAGCTTCGCAGCTGTTGCGTCTGCATGAGGTGCAGAAGACGGTGGCCGGCACATTGTGCACGTTGCACATCAACTGGACGGGCATACGAAAGATATCATTGCCGATGCGAAGGCCGGTGCCGGTGCAAGAGTGCTGCTTATCGTCCAGGAGCTGGAAGAGGTGCGTCTTGAGGACGCGACTGTGCTGATGCACCGTTTCGTAGCAGCGATGGCAATAGAACGCATTGCACTGCTTGCACTCGCCTCGGGCTGCACTGTGGCCGCATTCGCTGCATTTGGTCTCCAGCACAATGTCATTGGGCAGCGAGGAGCAGATGAATGACTCATTTAGTGCATGCATTAAATAACGGTTATCATACTCAAGGCTATTTGCCTCGCCCAACACGTAATAGTTGAGCTCGTAGTAGTCGCGTATGTTGCCAATATTTTTGCCATTGGATCCCTTGGCAATATAAATGGGTAACGCTGAGCTGGAGCAGACCGAGCACTTGAAGTCCTTTTGCTGGCAATGTTTTGAAATGCAAAAATCGCACATATGATGACCGCACGGTAACAAAAACGGACTACGATTATCTGTATCGGTTAAAAGTTATGTAAATTCACTGATTAATTAGCAGAAAATAATATAAATAATTAAACATAAATATAAGAATAAATGATGATAATTAAATATAAATAAATCAAATACCAAACAAAAATATACGAATCTAAAATTTTTGAAATAATAGGTAATAATAATTATAAAATAAAAACAAATCCCCTGCCTTTAAAAAAAAACCCTTCGCATTTCCTTTCTGCTTCAATAATTCCCTCTGCCAGAAAATATAATTTACTGAGAAGCAACACAAGGGAAATATAACCGCACACACAAAATAGAGTAAGACAAAAGATCTGTCATATTCAAGCGAAAGCCCTTACTCAATTTACAGTTACTGTATTCTCAGCGCAGCACAAAACGTTTGCCTTCATTAATTGCCCTTCATATTTCCTGATTCAATAAAAATTCCCTCCACCAGACAACAAAAATTTGCTGTGCTCGTCTGCAGCGCACAAAAGCTAGAAAGCCACACATGTAAATACACGCAAAATAAATAAAAAAAAAAAAGCCCTTGCTCAATTTGCTATTTTCTCAACATTTGGCCTTCATACAATAAAAATTCCCTCTCTGTTTAGAAGCAGCATAAAGGCAAAGTCGCAAAATTCTGCGAGTCACGCATACACCCATAGACAAAAATAACGGTTCGCCACTTACACTAATGCACGCCAGAGAAGTCTGCACACATACACACGCTCCCTTCAAATTTTGCCCTCAGGCGCCCTAAATTTTTGTATGCACATTTATGCTGATGGCCTTTAATTGAAATCTGACTTTTCTTACCACGAATAAAAAACTATTTTTAGCTTACCTGGAGATGCCCCTTCTTTGGCATAACTGTGCGAATATTCGCGAGTGCATTTTGGACAGCGCAATTGACTGCGCAAATTGTCCACCACAAACTTGCGATCGAAAAAATTTACTTCGCCGTCGTCGGCCATCATTTTTTTGGTTTTTATTTTGTATTTTGCTGTTAACACAGCTTGTTTGCTGTGAAACAATTTTTAACCAAAAATGTCGGCGAAACTTCCCCAAAAAATTAACACAACTAAATTGACCGGCTTAACCGAAGTGCGCACAAATATGAGTTGTGTAAACAGTGTTGGAAAAGAGCGCGCTGATCACTGGTTCATCTGGCAAATCAGTTGCTCGCGAGCTGAAATTAGTATGCTGTTAAGGCGAATGTGAATGTATATAAAAATTAATTAAAAATCAAATATGGATTGTCGATGAGGGATTATATTTTTAATACACATTGTTTTTAACAGGAAAATATTTGTAGACTTCTAGAAAGAATACAATAAGAATATTGTATTGATCAATTTTAATTCAGATCATCGAACTGGCACTAGTTCTTCGAACTAAACATCGTGAACATTGAGCTGGCGAGCAAAATTGTGCTAAAAAGAGTTAGCCTCTGTTAGGCAACAGCTATTGGGTATCTTCTAAATTTAAATAAAGCTGCAAAGTATTTCTTGTCGTTTATAATTAAAAAAAGAACGTTAGGTTTTATTGTATTTTATTGCATTTAAACACGACACCAAATTCACACCAAAACCATTGCAAAAAATATTTAATTAATGTATATGTTGGTTGTTTTTTTTTTTAGCCAAACATGGAATCCATCAAATTATCTTGGCGCAGTCGTCGATTGGGCTCATCCTGCTGGAAACGTCGCAGCTCCTCGTAGACCTCATCGTCCGTTTCCTGTGGGTAATATTTATATTGAGGTTAGGTAGTAACTTTTTTATAAATATAAATATATTTTTATTACTTACAAAGATATAACGGCAAATGGGACATGAATTGGCCTGTAAAGGTGCGTAAAAATGCGAATTTACATGTTTTCTAGATATTACAAATTTCCCTCCTTACCTTCTTTAGCCATAGCAAAATGCATTCCTCGTGGAACTCGTGTTTGCATGGCAAAACTTTGAATTTGGCGCCAGCTTCGGCCGGCTCCTTGCACACGGAACACTCGAAATCTGGCTTCACCTCGTCGGCTGTAATTTCATGGATGGGCAGCGCGTCTATGGCCCTCTTCGATGCCTCGGGCACTTCGATCTCCATATCGATGCCATTCATTATGGCCAGGACCTGAAGGCGTCGAAAGTTTCGATCGTAGTCGTTGGCGCCCTCCGGACCCGTGGGCGTATGTCCCAGCTCATCGAAATAATCGGCCATGGCGCACGCCGTGCTCTGCAAGGTGTATCAGAATTTGGAAAACTTTATATATGTACGGAAATATATATTTTTGATCTGGGCGGAATAAAACCTTTTTTGAAATGGGTTCGTAGAGCCAAATGCCATTTTATTATTTATATCAATGTCAAATTAAATCGTATACAATTTCTCTGCATTAATGTAAGTACAATAAGGTTTTGACAATATATATATATACGATCTATATATAGTTGTCACCGATCTGCGCCTATGGCTTAGTATTTCGTAGCACTAGGAATATTCAAGAGGTCTTTGCATTTAAAATGTGTATTTTAAGAGCTAAATGTTTAATTTAAAAGTACTCTCCACTAGTCTAAAATTACAGGCAATACTGGCATATATCGGGAGTGCTACAGACTCTATAGTTCCTCTTTTTGTTTGTTTTTCTTATCGCTTTTACTGTATTTATTGAAAAGGTATCGCAAATTGAGCTGATGATAAAAAAGTTTTAAAAATTTTCTTTTAATAGCTAAATATTTTAAAAAATAATTTAAATTAAATTATGTTTTAAAGCAACAAATTTGTAAAAAAGCATTGCAAATTAAAAATCTAGAAACTGCTTGAAATTTAGTTAATAATTATTGTACAAATTTCCATTTTCTATAATTAAAAAAAAAAAAAATATTATTCCCAATACTTAAAATATATTTAAAATTTCCAATATCTAAAAGAAATCCCTTTCGAAAGAAAAAACACAAAATAAATTTGTTGTTCTCATCATATCTTTTCATAATTTTTTTTCGTTTTTTTCTTTTTTGTTTTTTTTTTTTTTTACTATAAGTATGTGGTTTAATATTCATTATAATTATAATATATATATATATATATATATATGTATGTATATATGTAGGTTTTACTGTACTTCATGAACAATTAAATACAATCTTTAGCAGACAAAATATTACTAACGCTAATTGGTAATTATTTAGCTGTTATCGACACAACTGTACTTCATCGAACAATCTTAAAGATTTAATGGGGGCAAAAGGGGTAAGGGAAAAAAAAAACAAAACTTTAGCTTAAACTAGAGAATAAATTAAAAGATGCCCGCGAATCGGGTTTAAATATTAGCCGCTACAAATGTACATATACTATATATATATATACGAATATATATATACATATATGATTGTGTAGGGATTGTAATATATAGTATATATATATATATATATCTGTTTTCTATATATGCAGAAACAATAACGAATAAGTACACGATTTTCGATTTAGCTTGGATGCTGCAACTAACTACGGCAGGTATTTCTCATTTTTTTCGGGAGGTAGGACTGCGAAAGGGGGTTCTATGAAGTAATTACAATGCGCAGAGCGAAAGAGATAGAGATAGAGTTAAGAAGAGTGGGACAGTTAGATAGAGTGAGAGTGAGAGTGAAGGAGACAGATACAAATAGCTAGCATGATATTATAGGCATATATAATTTCTATAGTAAACGAACGGCTTGCGTTTTTCTCTTCTTTTCTCTCCGATCTATAACTAGCATTAGCATTTACAGTTATAGTCTAGTTTCTAGTCTATATAGCTAAAAGCGGCGCAGGCAACATAACGGTAGATGACCGTAGGGGAGGTTATTAAGGTGGATATGTGACCGTATCCTAGTCCGTTATGGATATCTGCGCATAGCCCACCAGCGAGCGTTCGTCGGGCGTCTCGCCCGGCTGTACGCCGGAGCTCAGCTGGAACGTTATTGTCTTCATCGTGTCGGATTGGGCAATCAGCTGATCCAGATGCACGGCCATCGGCTGTGTGTCCAGGGCATCCACCAGGCCCGCATCCACCAGTTCCGTTGCAATACCCTCCGCCGTATCCTTGCCCACGGCAAACTCGAAACGGATATCGTGCAGTTCCCGCCGCAGGTTGCGCATGCGCAACACCAGATTCACCGGTGGCGCCTCGCCGGCCGCTTCGCTGGGCAGCGGCATTTGGGCCACACCAGCGGCCAGCTCCTGGGCGGCACCAGCAGCTGTTGCAGAGGCGGAAGCAGGAGCAGGTGCAGCGCCACCCGGCGTCATTGTAGCCGATGACAGGCTGCGTGTTATATCGGGCGTTGTCTCATCACGATCGCTGTCCGAGGAGTCGGCGCGTTCGAGTCGATTGATCGGACGATCCTCGGACTCGGAATCCGATGAGGGATTCTTGCGACCGCCAGTGCCGCTGGCATTGTCCTCCTCCTCACTGGACCACACCCATTCGCCGGTGACCGTGCGATGCAATCGCCCCGAGGCGCCCGGCTGTCGTTTGGCTGCCTTGTGGACGCGCGTCTCCATGCTGGGGCCGGACTGGAGCAGGGTTTGTGTTAGATATTTACGATCCTTGGCCTTCTTGAAGAAGGCGTGCTTGAGCAGCTCGCTGGCAGTCGGACGCTTCGATGGCTCCTTTTGCAGGCACTCAACGATCATCTTACGGAATGTCTTGCCATAGGCCTTATACTGATCCTTGTCCTCGGCGCCCGTGTCCAAGGTGGGCGGCTCATTCTGCAGCGTCAGCATGAGGACCTTCATCGGTGGATATTTGTGGTACGGCGCCGTGCCCGTGGCCATCTCAATGGCCGTAATGCCAAACGACCAGATGTCCGCCTTGAAATCATAGCCATGATCCTGTTCCATCACCTCCGGTGCCATCCAGCAGGGTGTGCCCACAAAGGTGTGCCGCACCTTCTGCCGGGACAGATCCCGGCCGGTGGCCAGCCAGGCGCTGACACCAAAGTCAGCGATTTGTATGGTGCCATCGTCGCCGATGAGTATGTTGCCCGCCTTGATGTCCCGATGGATCTGTCCGTTCGAATGGAAGTACTCCAGGCCCTTGAGCACCTCCTTGAGCACGGTGGCAATCGTTGCCTCATCGAAGACGCCCTGCTTGCAGTTGGACGTCCGCATCTTGTGCTTGATGATGTCCAGCAGGGAGCCACCCTCGAGCAGGCGCAGCACCAGCCACAGCTCCTCGCGCACCACAAACGATGTGTGATAGGTGACGACGTTCTCGTGATTGCACGAGGACATCGCCTGGATCTCCTTGAGCAGCTCGTCCATCGAGGTGTTCCACTTCTCCAGATTGATGCGCTTGATGGCGCACTTCTCGTTCTTCGGTATGCAGTAGGCGCCATGCACCACCGCCGTGGCGCCCACACCAATCACATCCCTCAGCTCGTAGTCGTCCTTGGAGTTCGGCCAGGGCTGTTTCTCCGGCGCCGTGGCGCCCAATCCAGCTGCAGCCGTTGCAGCTGCTGTTGCCGCAACATTGTTGCTGGACAGCGTGGCAGGTATGGAAGTCATGCTCTTGACGGCGTGCGGGGGCGGTGTTCCGGGACGCTTGTTGCGACTGAGTTGCGGTTGCTGCAGAATCGCCGGCTGGCTCTGTGAGCGCTGTGTCGCTTGTCGCTTGGGTTGTTTGGCTATAACAGCAACGCCCGACTTGATTAGCTTCTGCCGCTGTTCTCTCCTCTGCTCGGACTGTTGGTTAAGCTCCGTCTCCTGCTGCCGGTAGTAGCTGCTGTTGCCTTGGCTCTGGCTCGCTGTGGCACTGGGCTGTTGTTGCACGTTGTAGCTGCCCGAACTGGCGCTGAGTCTCAGCTGATGTGAATCTGTTTCCACCGGCTGCTGCTGATCCGCCGACTCCTGCTGTTGCTGCTCCTGTTGCTCTCTCTTGCCAAAGCAGTCAAAGATGCGTTTTTTATCAACGTTTGAATCTTCAGTTACTTTGATACAATTGTTGTTGTTGTTGTTGTTGTTGCTAATGTAGTTACAGTTGTTGTTGTTGTTGTTGTTGGCGAAGTTTGCAACTTCTGCAATAGAGCAAAAGAGAAAGAGTTACGTATAATAGTGGAGCGCCTTGGTACCAGAAAATGCGAAGCAATTTAAGGTAAAAATATTCCTACACCAATATTGATTGATTGAAAATGATCCATTGATTATTTTAGCATGCATTTGAAGGCATTGCCAATTTATTCATTTGAAATCCACGCGCAAGTGTGAAGAACGAGTGAAATCTACGGGTTTCCAAAGGGATACGTGAAAATATCATGCATTACAAAAGTTAAAATTCTATTAAGGAAAATACTTTTAACGAGATACTTCTATACATCAGCTGCTTGATTGATCTACTAATACTATTAACATGCATAAGAAGGACTTAAAATCGGGTTTTCATCAATCGAAATCACATACGGTTTCGGCAAAGAGTAGAAGAGTTATGGGATTTTAAGGAATTATTGAAATGGATTGAATGACCAATATGATTGATAAGAAATGTGGGAATGAGGAAAAGAAAACATTAATATTCTAGGAGCTGACTGAAAACCATGAACACTATCGCTCACTATATATATCATAAAGTGATTTATTTAAGTAGAAATGTCTGATTAAAAGAGTGATTCAAGAAGTCTTCAATAGACTAAATATAAAAAAACCTAAGTGATAAGTTAGTCAGTCTATTAAAATATAAAAATATAACAAAGAAAACTCTTTGGCTTAAATAAATAATTAAAATATTACAGAAATTTGTATTTGAATTGCAAAACTCTCAACTGTGCCCACTGTGCGAACTCTTACAAGTACAGCTGAGCGGCGCATTTGATTTTTTTTTTTTCGGGTAGCAAATATGGGGCCGAGAGGGAATTTACTTGCACTCGCAGCCGTTCATAAAGTAAACAAAATGTTTACGCCCAGCAGCACATGCCGCCGCCACACACAAACACACACAGCTGTCGCCACACACACACAGATACACGTACAGCTGAGAAGACCTGCTGCCCTGCTAATGACTGATAAATAGAGTAAAGGCACAAATTTTTCCACAACCAGGCGAACTGATAAGCGCTGTGTACATATATTT
Organism: Drosophila navojoa; assembly: GCF_001654015.2. The sequence goes on from NW_022045886.1 coordinate 452,721, forward strand.
AGAATTTTTATGAATCAACTGCAGTTAAGTAAGAGCGTGCTCACAATTCTAGACGCTGACTGTACAACAGTGGCGGCAAATTGAGTGCGTACAGTGCGCGCTTGCTCTCTTTATAATTGAATCTCTCTCTCACTCTATCTCCCTCTGTCCCTCTCTTTGTTTCGTTGATCCGTTGTAGCATAAAAATTGACGCTCGGCGCAATCAGTTTGGTCTGTGCGGAGGTGTGTGAGGGACCAATGACCGCATTCAGTTATTTTTAGATCACCGCCACAACAACAAAAACAACAACAGCAAAGTGTAGAAAGTGCAATTAAGTATTCAGTTAACTGTTTATACTCAACATGGAAAGAGTTTTGCGCTCTCGTTCGAGCAGTTGCAATTGTTTCTTTTTTTTTTTTTGCATGTAATCACAGTTAGCTGGAAGGGAGTGGAGTGTATTTGTAGTTATGATGGGCTAATATCTGACGAAATATTAATAACAGTAGAAGTATTTTTTTATCTAGAGCGCGCCATTATTGATAGTGTCGAAAATAAAGTCAATTCCACTTGGAGCTAACGGAAACCATTTGCCGAATTTCGCCATAATGAGAATGGCAAATAAAATGCTCGAAGGCAATAAAAACAATATGTTTACACAACAAACAATGGGGCGGCTGGAAGGGGGGGGCTAAAGTTAAGAGTACTCTCGCACAGGAAATATACATGCATACATATATGTATGTATGTATGTATGCAAATATTTGTTTCTTGTTGCTTTGGAAAAAGCCAAATACTTGAGCGATGGTATTGACGCCTTTATGTGCATGCTAATTTAAGCGAAATCTTGCGACGAAAAAATAAAACGAACTTTTTTAAAATAGCAACTAGACAAAAGAAAATAAAAATAAAATCGAAGAACCGACAGCAAACGTTGCCAGGCGCCGCTAACTAAAATTCACAATGAATCAATATTAGAATCACACGTTAGCCAAGCAGCTGAGGGCGGCGTGTGGGCGGTGTAGGGGGGGTGTGGTGTGGGGTGCACCAGAGCATACCGCTCGCACGATCATGTGAAAATGATAAGCACAGCGTTTTGTCACACGACCGAGCCAAGGAAATTGTCTCGATGGGCGGCGATCACAAGAGTTCAATTAGTTTCGATTAAGGCCCTGCATTTCGCATTTTTATTGATTTCACGCAAAAGAAATCAAAACAATTTACGCAAAACTATGATGATTTCTTCATTGCTACGGTAATTACATTTTGCAGTAGATGCGCCTTCCTTCTCTCTTAATATATCTCTGTTCGTCTCATACACACGGTGGACGATCGACGTTGGCAGCAAAACGCACGCGCGCGTTGTTTTTTTCTTCTCGTTCGTTCTTTCGGTTCGTTTCGCTTTACGCTTTGGGTATCGCTTCGCTCGACGCGATATCGACGCGTTTGTATTCAACGCCGCACAACAACTGAGCGATGTTGGCGCAACCCGAAGCGGAATAGCCCCCAAAAGGCAAACGGTGGAAACGTCAGCGCCAACGTTAGCCGCAGCAGCAGACAGCAACGGCAACAGCAACAACGCGTAACAAGTGTGTAAAGAGACGAGTGTAGAGGCAACAGGCAAAAAGAAAAAACAACAACAACAACGTACATTAGAACTACAAAAATAAATGTATTGAGCAAATATCAACAACAAGCCAGCATGAAGCGGGGATGGGTGGTGGGTTTGTTTTACAGTGCACTGAGAGCGTAAGAATGAGAGAGGGATATGATAAAGTTGCACAGTGGAACACATAGTCCCAATTAGGAAACAAAATATATATAAATCAAAACACATCAAAATATTTAAAATAAATTAACCTTTATGTTGCCAATAATATTTTGCTTAACTTTCCATGTTTTCTATATATTTTACGTTTGCCGTTAATTTCTGACTGTTTTGAATTAAATTTAATTTATTAATTAAGTTCCAATTGAAATTTTCTGTAGAGTATTTATAATTCGTATATGTGTAGTATATAAAGATGTTCCATTTGGCTCGCGGCTTGTATCTTTTTCTATATATTGTACTAGATTTTTATCAACGCAACAACAACAACAACAATATCATAAGCAACGTTTTTTTTTTTTATATACATATATAACAAACGAATACAATTAGCAACAATGGAGCTCCAAAAAGTGGAGCATAGAGAGAAAGACAATATATTCACATAGCTATAACCCACAATAACCTCCATTCCCTTGATATAGACAGACATACATATATGCATATACATACATACATTGAGCTCTCGGTAAATACGTTTTGTATCTACGTAGAAAGAACCGTCATGGAAAATTCGTGAATCGCATTGCTTGGCTGGCTAATGATTTAGTTTCCATGTCTCTAGCATATGGCATAGACGCATTTCTCTGACATTCGCTAAAAACGTATTATATATGTACATACATAATACATACATATATTTATAGATATATACATATTTGAATTATCTTTATCCACATTTATTTAGAGTCCAAATTTTCGCCACTAGGCGCTAAATACTGTGCAGCTTTATGCGCCCTCATCGGCTTACATACATACATACATACATAGTGCATAGTACATATCAAAATAAATATTCGCACGCTAGAAAACATTTCTCATCTCACTGCGTGCGATTCTATTTATAGAAGAGTTCACCACTTCACGGTTTTGCATATCATTTCCAATGCAACACGCGTAAGTTGGGCAGGGGAATGGTGGAACTGTGGAACGGTAAATGTGATCGTGATTGGCTAGCTGACAATTGCTTTTAGTGTGAGTGTGAATGCATGTGTGTGTGTGCGTGTGTAACGTGCGTACCAGTTGCTTGAGTGCGTGTGTGTGTGCGTGTGTGTGTGTTGTTGTGGCTGCGGCGTCAACACATTTTGCGTTTATTGCACTTTGCATTCGCAAATATGTATTTATGAGGTTTCTATTTTTAGACAAGGCATTTCTTTCTGTACGATCTTTATAATTTCAATATTGACACATTAATGGGCTGCGATCAGTGTGCACAGTGCTTGAACTCTTTATGGGAATTGCACTTTGTATTTATATTCACTTGATCGATATGCAAATATTATGGATAGCGCCATTTTTAATTGAATATTAATCTAGAGAGATAGATAAATGCGATAGTTTCTTGCTTGAGACTTGAAAACGTCACTAGGTTTAATAGGGATTTAAATGGGATTGAAGGTTAAATTTTTATTATTCTAGTTTCTAGTTCTAATAATATTCATACTATATTTTCAGAGTAAATTATTAAAATATCTATGTTTAGCTATCCTAAACTCCTTTACTGGAATTTCTTTATACCTCTCATCTTGGGTCTTGAAAGCCTAAATATAAATTACTAATAAAGTCCTTTGCAGGAATATTCAAAATATCTAATCTTTGGTATATGCAATATATAAATTTGTATTCAATATTTTATTTTCTTAAATAAATTTTGCATTCTATTTATAAGCCAAGTTGTTGACATTTCAAGTTTTCAACGTTTAGCATGAAGATTAATTGATATTTAGCACTGCATTCGCTCAACATTTCGTTGATAAATGATCTACAAGCTGAGAACGAAAATCTCAAAACAAATCTCAATTTTTATTTTGGTAACAGCTATAAATATAAACAAACTTGAGAGATATCATCGAAGTCGGTTAGTATTTAGTATAAATATTAGAACAAGCTTTAGAAGCCCAACAAAAAGTGACCTTAATCAATTATATATACTTTATGTAGTCTATATACTAAAATATAATATATAGTTTCTATCGAATTCTAGTTTTCTGACCTTATATGACAATGCAACATGAAAGCTCTGTGAGTTATGCATGCACAAGTATGGAAATCGTTGTTGACGAATATGCTCGCTCAAACACTGAGCTGAGTATATTGGTTTCTCTTTGAGAAACTTACAATTTCTTCTATAAAGAATACTTATTCATGACAAAAATCAAAATGAATGTAAAGGAATCTATTTATAGTGTCAAACTAAATTTGAACGAGCATTAAGCAGTTAGCTGATCTTAATGTTTGTTTTAATTGTTTTTATTATATACTTATTTGTACGAGTTGATGAATCATTTATTTATAAAGGCATTAGAGTCATAAAATTGAAAAAGGCCATTATATATTAGCCAAATGTTTATTAGATTCTAAAAATCTTTTATAGTAATCTTGAGGAAACCCCCATTATTTCACATTAATCATATTATATTATATTATTTAAAAGTAAACTTCATAAATAAATGAACAAAACATTTTCACTAAATCTCATAAAATTAGGCATTTGCATTTGATCAAACTTTGTCTAGCTTACGAATGATAAATTGCACAAAGTTTTAAGTCTCATCAGAGAATAAATATTTAAATAAAAGTTTGCATATAAATTTTTTATGTTTTCTTTTTATGTTAGGCACTTGGCACACTTTTTCAAATATTTATGATATTTATTTTTCACCCACTTTGCTTGAGGCAGATCAGATTTAAGAACTGCATTTTGACAGCTTTCAATCACGAATTTTTCGTCCGATTTTTTCGTTTTTTTCGGTTTAGAATTTTGTGGCACTAGTTAAGAGCGAGACTTGAGACTAACTGCGCCGTGCGGCATTTGAGATGGCTATTGAAAGCGATCTGATACGATCGTCGATTGATATTGAGGCCGCAAGCGCCAGTCGCGTGCAATTTAGAATAGGAAAAAAACAAACACACACGAAAAAATTGCATTCGCAGCGCTTGATCAGTCGGTCGATCGGACGCCTGGACGGTCGATCGGTCTGTCTGTCGCTCCTCCAGCGTGAAAATCACAAATTCGACTGAACTTCACAAATCGTTGTAATCAAACATTTTAAATGAACATTTCGTTAAGCAATAAACAACAATAAAAAATTAAATGAGCGCTACAAATGGCGGAACACGACGGCAGCGTCGATTGCGACGAATTCCACAAAAGCACAAAAAACAAGTGCCCCAGTCGATAGTGAACGACTACCAGATACCCTGAATCATGCGCCGAACAACTGTTTTTAGCTCAACAATTCGAAAGTTTCAAGCCTGTTTTTGGCTAAGAGAAATCTCTATGTATTCAGCATTGCCAGAGATTGGCTCGAGCTAAGAACTAGGGAGAGGGCTAGACGTACTCAACATCTATCTATGAAAAGAGGAGTGTTACCAACGTGATTTAGCAGTGTATAAGTGTTAGTCAAGCCGAGCTTTACAGTTCTTATAAAGTTTAAAGGGGCTGAGTTAGATGAGTAAAGTTTGCTAGTTTTTATAGACATGGCCGTTGCAATAATATACAATATATAGAAGCTATCTGGGTCACGCCTATTTCCAGTGCTTATATATAGAGTTTCAACTGAAACATCATGCCCTGCCTACTCATATTCATGGGATTCAGGGTATAACAAAAAAAGTGCGAACTTTTTACCGCCTACATTGGGTATACGAGTGTGAGTGTATATACGTATGTGTGTGCCATGCGTTTAGCTACTCGTATTTCGTATGATTCTTATTCCTTCCACTACAGCCACACAGTCAGTCATAGGTAGTTCGTATATCAGTGGGTGGATTTAGTGCTGGATTTGATAGTTAAGGCAACTGTCGAAATTTAAATTCCTTGACTTTTTTTTAGCTTTGATTGAAAATTAAAATTAATTAGTTTTGATTTATTGACATGATTATTAATTATTACTTTTCCAACATTTGTGGGCGCTTCGTTTGACTCTGTTCAGGGACTTTAGAATGAATAACTTTTTTTTCCGTGGAAAACCCATTTTATTCGTAGGTACATAAGATATAAAACATATGTAAATATGAAATATTAACTCAATATAATGTCAAATTTTGAAATTGAATGAACTTTGCAATATAAATTCTAAAGGGAATCTACAAAAATTAAAAATAATAATAGAAAAATTATAATTAGCCTAGCTAAAAAAAAATATAATCAAATCTAATTTAACATTCAATAAAATCAAATTTAATATGCATTAAAATCTAATTTTATTTTCATTCAAATTTTGACATTTAATTAAATCATATATGTAAATATATCTATAAATATGTTTATATATTTTTTATGAAATTTTTAGAATGGTTCTACAGTATATTTTATTATTATATATCAACTTCGGCAACTTCGCTTACTTTTAAATCGATAGAATCTTTGTGCAGCCCTGGTCTAAATACGTTTTAATTTTTGTATTTGCCCACGAATTAGCAACTATTTTGTGGTTTTTCTTTCTAAGTTGCGTAGTTATTATTAGTTATAGCAATTTGCATGCTGTCTTCAAGATATTTTTAAATTTATTCAGCTGCTTTCCCCTCTTTTATTTTATTTTTTAAGCACGCCTATTAACATATCTAGCTTGTATTACTTGAAATGTGTGAAATTTAAACAAACGAATTGACAACAGCAATACTTTAGATACTGTATCTATAGTGAACTTCTTTATGTCCACCCGCAACACGAGTCAAGTGATCAAAATTTATTGTAAGATTTAGCACTTGCGGGGAGAAAATATGTAAACAGGTTGATTTCTAGCATAACCGACTGCGCAATGCTCGTTCAGGGTGATCAAATCATTTGCTGTTTGGATTTGTCATGAATCATGTGAAGAGGAGGATATATTAAGTCAGAAATATATTATAATTTTCTATTAATTTGTAGAGCAACTCAAACGTAGGACAATTATTGGAATTCTTCCATGAATCACTATAGAATTTACGGGATTTATAGAATCAATAGTTCTTTAGTGGATTTACCTATATATATGTAGCTTTCGAATTGCCAATTATATAGCTTCACTAGCAGCCTTCATTCAAGTGAATAAGTGAAGCCTATATACTCTCTTGCACTTTTAGATTCAAGTATAAACATTCCAATACGCAAACAATTAACGCCTGATTTTATAGCACGTGTGTAGGCGGGTCAAAATGTGTTGCAAAAGTCTGCAAGGTTTTAACGACTCTCTCTCTCTCTCTCTCTCTTGGTCCTCCCCTCTCTGTCTGGCTCTCTCTTTGTTGATGGGTTGGCAAATATCTATTTTATGCATATCATGAACGGGGCATTAACACATTGTAAAACGCCCCAGCACGGAAACTATGAATGACCGCAGCGAAACGAGCCGATGTCAATGTGAATGAAAGACGTATATATTGTATATATAATAGTACAACCGACAAGTATCCAACTAAGACAAATGGAACTAGAGATGTATATATACGGGCGCCAAGGTATTTAATATAGTATATATATCTAGAGGTCTTTTCTTTTTAGATATTTTTGGCCATGCAAATATCATTGAGTAGGGTATTTAGATTTTCCTATGAATTATGTAGCGATAAATGGTTCCTTAGTAGTTCTTTAAGTAAAGAGTGCAATCATATTTCTATCCAATCTATATAAGGAATACATTATTATAGATATTTATATATTTGCAGGTCGTTTTCTACATATCAATAAAATAAATTGATCAGAAACTACAGATTGTACGTTCCTTAATATCTAGGGTATAGAATTTTGCACATATCCAAAAATAGTTCTGCCTTGTCGGGTTGTATGAAACCTAAGACAAAGAGAGTACGTTTAATAAATTATAAATATGCCTCGAGTGTCAGTCCATATTTATGTGAAATATGTTTCGTATGCTCGGCTCAATATGGCTTTGGCTATGATATGAAGCATTTTGGCCAAGGCAAGGACGAGCGTCTATTGCTCTCCGGAAAGGTGTGCAAAATATTGCAATATGCCAAAAAGCATTTCGATATATCTAGTATTTATGTTAAAATTTGATGAATGGCTTGCCTTGAGTACTAGCGAGGTTATTTCAGTTGAATGAACTTTCAATATAGTCGGAAGTTACGTATAATTATACGGCTATTAGGTGCATAGACTCGACAGAAACAAGCGAAATCTGTAGTGCCCGTTGAATGTGAGCTTTAAGCTTGAGAAAATACATTTACATATAGATAATTGACTTTGATCAATAAGCAAAACTATAGTACAGAGATCGTTAGCAAATTGAGCAATTAAATTTTTTAATTTTGCAATTAAACTTTATAGTCGAGTCAACCGAATGCCTCAAACAAATAAGGTTTCTCTTTTATCTTTAAACATCGATTTCTTAGTGCGTATGTAGGGGCGAGAATTCGATGGGGTAGATCTTTCGGAATATGTTTGAAAGACAGAAAGGAAGTGGGAGACAGAGAGAGAAAGAGAGAATCCCTCCCTAGGCATAGAGAGAGAGAGAGAGAGAGGGAGAGAGGGAGAGAGAGAGAGAAGGAGAGAGAAAGATAGAGAGAGAGTCAAAGAGGCCAATAGATAGAGAGAGGCAAATAGGCAGAAAGAGAGAGAAAGATAGAGAGAGTGAATGTGAGATAGAGGGAGGCAGAGCTATAGAGATGGGGAGAGAGACTGATTAAAACAGAGAGATAATGAAAGATAGAATGCGAGAATGTGAGAAAGGGACAGCATTACCAAAGAGAAGTTTTAATTAATTAAATTTGAAATATTCAAAAGCAAAAACAAGATGATATCACCCCTCTTACTCCCTCTTCACTTACTGGTTATATCAACTCATAAATTATAAATTTCTATTGCTTAACTAATCTCCTCTCATACTACACAGATCTTCTATAATTTATTCAACCAGCAGGAATTTCAGCCAACTGACCTTGTCGCAAATCCCTAGAATATTATGTTTTGTATATAGTCAAATACAGCAAGCGAATAATACGCGATAAAAAAAAACTTCGGACCGAGTCACGTACACTTTTTTTTTAAGCAATTTTCAGATGCGCACGACATTTTCCTCAATATGCAAATAATGATTAAACAAAACAAAATACACAATAAAAAGTCAAAGCAAAGCAACAAGTAAAATATTTGCCCGCTTGATGACAATGACTAAAAATAGCTGCCCAACAATTGAAATGTCGTTCCATATAAAGTCAAGCTGCCTTTTGTATTTATTGTTGTAGTTGTAGTTGTTGTTGTTGTTGTCGTTGTTTGTCGTTTTATTGTTGCTAAATTTAAAACGCGGCAAGTGAGTGGGCAAACGGGCCACCACCATCGACCAGGAAACCTGCAGCATCCATCAAGAGGGAAATGAAGCCCAGCTGACTGCATAATACTCGCTCAAGAATTCATGAATTTTTCTGTGGATCAGCTCAAAGGAAAGGTCCAAAAGTCGGGTTTGCCCTTTGTAGAATCCATTGGTAAAGGAAATGAAACCAAACGGACTGCATAACACTCGTTCATTAATGAAGTATCTATAGATCTCTCAGTAGAGCGGAAAATTTGACTGCTAAAACTGTTAAAACTATAGATATCATAT
>NW_022045886.1:484559-500514 GCF_001654015.2 Drosophila navojoa
TAACTTTTAGTTAGCCTTTCTTCATCCTCGCTGATAGCAGATACTTGCGGCAGGCGTCCAGGGAATGTCGCCTCAGATAGCACTCCTGACTGAAGTACTTGCCGCATTGTGCGCACTGGAACTCCCAGCGATGATGGCCCATGGTGCGCTGATGCGAGCGCAAATTCGAGCTGTGACATACGAAATATAGATAGATATAGATATACATCTATTGTAGTTGCCTCACCGATCAGCGAAGCTCTTCTGGCAATTCTGGTCAGGGCAGACGAAGGGCTTCTCGCCCGTGTGGGTGCGTTTGTGGGCCACCAGCATCCAGGAGTGATCGAACTTTTTGTTGCAATCCTCGCAGAGGAATTGCTCGCCCGGCTGCTTGAGCCGACGTCGATCCGCTGGCTTCTTGGGCAGCTCCGGCTTGGGCTGCTCCACTGGCTCCGCCGGTGGCTTGCTACGGGACAGCAGCTGGGCACGCTTGACTATGTCCGCCTTCTTGCGCCGCCCCTTCATCTTGGTCAACATCTTGATGCGGCCCAGCCGGGCGACTCCGCTCTTTGCGGGCTGCTGATTGGCAAATATGGGCAGCTCCTCGCCGGGCAGCTCCACCTCCCAGACGGTGTGGCTGAAGACCCCACTCGGATTCAACTCCAGCTCCATCAGCTGCACATCGCTGGCCTCCTCCATGCGACGGCGCTCCACAATGGGCACATTATCGGAGGTGCGCCAATCGGCGCTCGGCTCCCCGCTGCCGTAGTGAAAATTCCTGACCGCGCCTTTGGGCTCAATTTTGAAGGCTTGGCTCGCGGCTCTGCTCTGAGGCTCTAGTGCGGGCGGTCGCGGCATAGGCGCCATATTCGGTATAGCTAAACAAACAGCTGAGGAGGTTTAGTACTTGATATGGATTTCTATATAAATATATATATTATTTTTTATATTTTATTCTACCTTCATATCTCTCATAGAAATTCTTCACTTTTGTATTGTAGCGATTCGAGAAGAGACTGCGAAAAAGGTATGGCATTTTGTCTGAGAGTTTCTTGCACAAAACAAAAAAAAATGAAGAAACACCACACAGCAGTTATAATTTACTTGAGCTGTTGAATCTTATGACAACTGAGCGGCTTTGATTTTTTGGTTTGAAATTTGTTGTAGGAACTGTCAACTGCAAGCAATTTCATTCTCAACGTTTGCTTTTTCTAGTGACTTATTCTAACTGAATGTAGTGCTGCAAAATGTGTCAAAATAGATATTGATATCAATCTAAATTTTACTAGCCTGCCCTTGAAGTTTTCTGAGCTATTTAAGCCACGTAAACAAAGGTAAACTTAAAGCTAAAAAAAACTGTGCAGAATTTTACTCGATTGGCTCTGTTGTTTATTGGCTTAAAGCCGCTGGCTAAGCAGAGCCTTCAATTGTTCTAGATGGGGCCACTTAAGACGAAACACTTCAACAATTTTCTTGTACAAATTTTTAGCACACGATTGCCAGAGGACAAGGAGCTGGCTGAGGAGTGAATTGTGAGGCGATCTGAATGCTCATGAATGTGGTATACAATAAAATTAGTTTGCAGAGTGTGAGTGTGTGTGTGTGTGCGAGACATGCAAAGATGTTTGCAATTTGCCTGTAATCCTCGAGCCCAGAGTTTCTTGCTTAAGTACTGGATGAGCTATGTGTGAGGAGCTGGGGTTCTGACTGAGACTGTCGGACTGTGGGTTAGCTGCTACTTGCAGGCTTTAAACAACGGAAAATTGAATTGTAGTTGGCAGTCTCGGTCTTCAGTAAGCACTTAAAAGAGCTTGTTCTCAGCTATTCTCAATTGTTTGGCAGTTTATGCGCTTTTATTTGGAGTTCGAAGTGTGTTTTGTAATAAAAGCCGGAAGAAACTGGACGGCAAATGGCTTTATTTCATTTATTTGCCACTTTATTACCCACATTTATTGTTGTTGTTGTTGTAGTTGTTGTTGCTACTGGTGGTTGGTCAAGCAAATTACTTGGGGTAATTTAAAATGCAATCGGCCTTAAGTGTGCTTGCTCCATAGTCGAACAGATAGCAAAAGCAAATTTACCAGTTAAACATTAATTCATTTTGACAATTGCAAAATTTGCTCAAACTACACAAAACTCGAATTTGTTTTTATCTCTTGCTAAATTCTTTATGGCAGTATATTGCACAATTTTTCAGTGTGTCTGTCTGTGTGTGTGTGTGTGTGTGTGTGTGTATTTCATAAATTTTTATTTGCTCTGTGCATCTAACGAGAAAATCGCATAAATGTTTTCGACTGTCAACAAAGGCTTGACATGAAAGCAACAACTGCCAGCCCAATGAAACGATGCTCCTTTCTCTATTTACACTCGCTTTATGTATGTGTGTGTGTGTGTGTTTGTGTGTGTGTCTGTTGTCTTTCTTTAGTGTTTGTCAGTTGGACTATTAAATATCTATTTGAAGTACATTGAAATTGCGCAATCTTGGCACAAAACAGCGCACTTTATGACAGCAGCTAGAAAAAATTATTGCATACTTTTGGGCGAACTATAAAGTAGTCTCTCTGCCTCTCTCTCCCTCTCTCTCTCTCTCTGTCTGTCTGTCTCTTTTCGTCTCACTGTCTGTCTTCGGTAATGAAAAAGCATTTCAAATGACATTCGCTTCGCAAATTGTGCTTTGCATTTAATATGCACGGACACTGGGCTCTAATTTGAGGCGCAAACAAACGCCGCAAATGAGTTGTGGCTCAGCTCCATTAACAGCTACATTTTTATGTAGGGTATTTACTACATATACTTTTGCACATTAGCTTCTGAGGAAACCTAAGCAAAAGGAGCAATTCAACAGTTTCATAAAAATCTTTTTTTTTTTAATATATATTTAAAAAAAAAAACATTTAAAAATAAATTTAAATAATGATAATAATAATTTTAGAAATGTATGTATTTTCAATAAATGCTATTTTTATTGTTATTTTGCAATAGCAAAAGAAGAAATTTAAAAAAAAAAAAAAACATTTTTAAACAAAAATTTTATATTAAAAAATTATTTATGTTTTGTAAGTTTATTTATTTTTTATAAATTTTTTTTTTAATTATTGTCATTTAGTTTTTTAGATTTAAAAAATATATAATTTGTATGAATATAATTTTTATTTTAATTTAATTGAATTTCTCATACAAATTCGTATTATTGTTATTTTAATTTAATTTACGGTTTACATACTTATTTTTAAAGAAAATCTGTAGGTATGGAAGTTTCTTGGACCTCTAGATTATGTTTTATGTTTTCCTTCGTAATTAAAATTTTAAAATTAAATGATGTAAGTATAGAAGTTTCCTAGACCTTTCGTTTAGTATTTTTTATTTATTCATATTTTTTTCCTCTAAATTGATATAACCTGTGTTTAAATAAATGTATATATTAGGATAAATATAATCTTTTGGTTTACCACTATCGGAGATATACAGAAGCTCCACATAAAAATAATTATAAAAAAATTTAAAAAAAACTTCTATTGGTATATACCAATAGTATATAAGTATGCCTGTACCGTCCTTGCAGTGCAATAATTTTTTTAATTTATATTTTGAAATTGTGTTGCGCTCTTCTACTCTTCACTGCCTTCATATAAATATCCCCCTCTCCACTATATATACATATACATATATAGTCACATCTATTCCTCCGTTCACAGTGCATTCCTCAAGTCACATAAAAATACTAAAAAAAAAAACTAATTTCATATTTTTTCTAGCTGCCTTCACAAAGAATTGTCAGGCACGCGTTTTGCATACGTGCATGTCAGTTGGCTTCGGCCAGCTCTTAAAGCCAGCTGCTGCTTGGACTGAACATGGCTGGGTGTGGCAACGTAAGCCACGTTAAGATGACATTTGGTTTTCGGTGCTAGAAAATACGCAATAAATGCGTCTCGTTGCGTCTCCCAGTAGGCCTTGCGGCCAAGATTGCATTGCAAATTTTGTCATCAACATATAAATGAAGTATGAACGGCAGACGTGTCTGACTGTCAATTGGAAAAACGAGCCAATAAATCCAAGGTGGCATAATAACCATTTCGATAAAAGGGAAAAACAACAGAAACTGCTACGCTTACTCGACTTTGGCAATTTCGAAATGTAATTACTTTAGCTGAGCCCGGAGATTTGCGGCGATTCACAATTTGAGAAATTACTTAAAAAATGCAAACGAAAAAGAAAAATAAATTCTGATTTAATATGCAGCAAATTCAAATGAATATATTTGTGTGTGTGTGTGTGTGTGTGTGTCTATAAATGTATAATTTAATCAAATTTTGAGTGTGTGTATGTGTGTGTGTGGGTTTGGGAAACGAAACGATAACGATCCGGTTTGCCTGCAGGCGTTGGCAAATTAAATTTGCATGCCGCAATTCCATGCAACAAAAAAGTGTCAAAGTCCGAACTTGTGTCGAGTTATTTACTAAAGAAAAACACAATTGTTCGTAGCATTTGCGGCTGGACCACAAAATTCGACCATGCAGGCGTGACCACTCCCAGTGCCCCCACCACTCCAGCCTCCCACCCCCTATTAAGGTAGCAGCATAAACAACAACAAACTGCGACATAGGCAAATAGAGCATATTTTTGTTGTGCGAGTAGATTTGAAAATTTGTTAATTTGCGCAAAAGTTTGCACTGCATTTCCTCTGGCGACGTGTGTGGCATGAAACCATGCAACGGGGTGAACTGAATGGCTAGGGATGGGCACGTGCTGCACTGCCTCAGCGTGACACGAACATTTGGTGGAATGTAAGCGAATGGAAGAGGTTTACTCTTCCTATGTCTATAAAATTTAAAGGATGAGATGAGTAGAGAAGAGCAGATGATCTTAGCCAAGATGAACTGAAAATAAATTCTTGGAAAAATCAAATTATAAAGCTTATAACAGTGCTATTTAGTATTGGTTTGATTTGGGAAATTAAAAAGAAAAGGGAGATAATATTTAAGAGCATGATTTAAATATTGTAATAAATTAAATTTATACATCTTACATGATGTTGAACTAGATAGACTATAAAGTAAATATATATTTTTTTTCTGTTAATATCAATATATGGACTAAATATATTAGAGTATAATACAATCGTATAGGAATATGGTACAAGATCATATATATTCAACACTTAATCATAGTTTTATATCAAGTAGCTTTGTCCCTCACGACACGCTCTCATCTCTAGTTCAGCCTCACGGGCTTGTCGCCTGGCCGGGCGATTATGTGATTTGGCTGGACTCGGTCGAGCAGCGAGCAGCACTACGAGGTCTGAGGCTTACCGCTTTGCTGTAATTAATGAACACAGCACATATTTGAAAATAAAGGCATAGCATAGGCATAGGCCAAAATATTCGTTTGCTGTGGACTACAATTAGCATAGCCGAAGCAATAGCCACAACTGTTATTATATGACATGTAGCTAAATATTATGTTTAGATTGAATGGAATTGAATTGATAATTTTAAATATTAGTGTACTTATTTTATATTAAAAGGATGTCGGAAGGTGAGAGAGGTACTAGAAGATGACGAGAAACTAATATCTAAGTAGATGCATACATATTTAAAGATTATTAAGGGAAGGAATTCTGCCTTTATAGCTCTTCAAATGAGCTATTTATATATACAAGATAATAGCCGAAGTTTGAGTTTGATTTCACTCTATAAATAGGTAAAGTTTAAGTTTGACCTAACTCTATATTTTAATATAGAGAGATTAGATTTTTATCTTTGTATCAATGACTGAAGTTAGTGTTTGATTTCTATCGATATCATAGAAATGAAAAACCTATCGATAATTGAATACACTTGATCTGCGTGGAAAGACCTATGTATGGAACTTCAAAACTTTATGATATATCTATATGACATTGCGAAATCCCTGACCGACTTACGAGCAGACAAAGCAATAGACTGGCAGATATTTCATAGATTCTAATGCTCTCAGAATATATGTATACATTAGAGATTACACTCGTCTTTGTATACCCCTTAAATACATGTTATTAATACTGTCATAATTAGTTAGTTGCAACGCTGTCATGAGCTGAGCATATCTATAATAATAATAAATAAATATTAGCATATCTATATTAAAATCAATAAAATATCACTGAAACAACCAAAAATGTTCCCACTTGTCATAAATATTTTATATATGATATATATATATATTCTATATACATATTTTTGTTTTGTCAAATTCACAAACAATCAATGATTATTCTACTATCAAACCTTACCTCCGACATTAAGCTAGCTATTTGTTTTAGCCATGTGTATTTAGGTTCGTTTCGTTTCGTTTTTGGCCAATTTGGCATAGCATATGTCTATGTATGAAATATGACAGCATTCGCATGTCCTTGCATTATCTTTTCAGTGGAAGCTGTTGGTCCATAAAACGGACCCGTTGCCAGTTTTTAGCCGCCATGCAACATGACAAATGTTTATTTGCTGTGCCGGTTTGTGTTTTTAGCCAAACAGTGCTTTGCCAGCCATTTGTATGCCGTTCGGCAATGGCTGGCCAAATAATTTATAGAGTGCACGTATCCAATATAGGTATACATAAATATATATATTTGTAGAAATGTGAGCACAGCTCAAACGAGTGCGGTGTCAGCTGCATCCTATTGGCCATGGCCATTGCCATTTGGCTGTTTGTTGCGTTAATCGCTGGTAATTTACACTGCAATCATTATGTTTACAGCTGAACCAAAAAGGAAAATAAATATTAATTGAATAACGCAGCAGAGCGAATGCTTTATATGCGCATTATGACAGCTCACAATTATAATTTGAAAATCAGTTGAATTAATGCAAAGTGTTTTCACTTGATAGCGTCGATAGGTCGCTAGTTAGGATGCTAGAAAGCCAATGAATGTTTTATTTAATTATTCATTTTTTAAATTAAATTTAATAACTATTCATATAATAATATTTAATAAATTAAATTAAAAAATTAAATAAAATATATTAATAATATTTTTAATATTATGTTTCGTATTGGTTTGATGAGAATTTTGAATATTTTTGAAATTGTTACAAGAATTTTTAACACAAAAAATCTTTTCTGTTACTTTTGGGAAATATTAAGTAGGATTATTTAAAGCTTTTATTATATATTTTTAAAAGAAATCTTTTTATGATAAATGAAAAATTTTTAATAAATTTTAGGGCACTAAACTTTTTTAGCTCAGCACGGATTATTTTATAAGAATTTATTTTTGTTGTTTTATGTACTCTCTAGCATTTCTTCGAGCTTTACTCAGATTAAAAACATTGGCAAATGGCTTAAAATGTTGTGCAGTGGAAACGCATTAAAATAGCGCATGCATAAAAAATAGATGTGTGTGTGTGCGTGCGTGTGTGTGTGTTTGTTTGTTTATTGCATTGCTCATAGTAAAGAAATATGCATGCAAATTTAATTTACACACACAGACCCACACGCACACACACACACATAGACACAGGCATGGACTCAGCGCACAGTCAAAGTCGTAGCATACTTTTCAGAGCCGTGGGGCATTAAAAAATGAATTCTCATCGGCCAGTCCGGCGAGTGTTGTGTGTGTGTGAGCGTGTGTGTGTCAGTGTGTTTATTTAAATAAAAATAATCACACATGCAAATTAATAATTTCATTCTCGACTGCAGCGCATGGCCTTCCTTTATACAAACAAATTTTGCAGGGCAAAAATATTTGATTTGAACATTTTGGTCCATAAATAAAATAAGCGTAACCAAAGTTTTGATGTTTTTTTTTAAAATATTTTTTTTTTTTCTAGCCATTTAGCTATGCATTGGGCCATGAACAATAAACTGTTTGTGTTTGCGGCAAATCTGTTGCACATTCGCTCTATCCTAACGTGCAAATTATTTATGGCCTGACAGGAAAAAAAAGAATGGCAATTGAGGTCTCAGTTAGGCGAACCGATTTATCAATTTGCCACTTTAAGCCTGGTTCATTTTGCTCATATTGTTTGCTATTTGCTCACATTTGTTTGCACTGCTGCGCGATAATAATAACTGTTAATTTACATGCCGCAAGTGTCAATAGGCCGTGGGCCATCTGTAATTATGAACACCAGATTCTCTGGGTTTGTTTTTTTTTTTTTATTGTTAATATTTTTTTTATTATTATTTTCTCGCTTTATATGAGGAAATAGCGGATGCTATCATTTGGTAAGCAAATGTGTATAATGGCAATTTTAAATGTGTGTACATATATGTATGTATATACAAATATACATATGCATAAATATATATGTTTAATTATGTATATATATATATACTCTTCAGCAATGTGGGGCTGTTATAGCCTACTCAATTTGTGTCCTCTAGCTCAAACTCTATCTAGACGCTCTCTGAAAAAGTCTAGATTGGATTGTTGGAGGAGAAATCTATTATAATAAATGTTTTACAAGTGAAAGTTTTTTTATATCAAGGATATATGAACTCCTTCGCTTTCTACTTAAAAATTACGCTGTCGTTCGTCTTCTTCTGCTTAAGCTATTCACGATTTTCCCCAGTCACGTCAACTATCGATAACTTCATAGCCATTGATATGGTGTAGTAACGATAAATGTATATCTACTACAACTACAGTTAGATCTAGGCAAAAAATAAAATAAAAAATTATTATGGAAAGCTAGAGTTATAGGGAAGCTACAGTTAAAGTTTCAGTGCATTTCTTATAGATATCAAGTCAGGATAAGTTCCAGTCGGGTATTGGCGTCTGAATCATCGCTTAGTACACTACCTGGTCTTCTAGCCCATCCATCCATGCTTAGCTTCTGTAGCTAGAGTATACAAATTTCGGTTTGCCATAGTTAGCTTCTCTTTCTTATGTATGTATGTATTTCGATTTGCGATTTAAATAAGATTTTTTCTTATTTTTTATCCATTTTAATGGCACAAAGTACTTCATAAAGTGCATTGGCATGCAAATTACGTTAAGCTCATGAATTTATAATTTAATGAAGACACTTTGTCGCCATAATTGGTCAACAACAATTCGCAATGTGGCCATAATATTGTTGTTAATTTAATAAATGCGATACAGCGATTGCTGCAATTGCGCTGATTTTCTGTTTTTTTTTTCCTTTCCATTTTATCATATATGTATTTATTTATTATTTTTACATAATTATTGATGTTGTTGCTGCGTACGTTTGCACGTACTTAATTAAAATTCATGTTTTCGGTTTTAAATTTCATTTCGACTTTGACGTAGCTTCCACTTCCATCAATTTTTTTTTCAAGCAAAGTGTGTTTTATTGAGCGGACATGGATTCAATTATATGCTAAGAGATTGGAACTGCAATTGAGGCAGATTTGTGAACTTATATTTTGTGAACTTTGTTTATGCGAAGATGTTATAGAAAATTGGACAATATAAGGATTATTATATAGGAATTTTTGGATATTAGAAATTTTATTATAATTAATTCTGTATAATTTTTTAGAACAGAGTGGTAATAATATTTAAGGGTGTAATTCTAAAGTTTTGATTAAATTAAAAAGTAAAATCACAATATTTATATTATATGCGACTTTTATTAGCTGCTATATATTATTTAGATATTTATTTATTTTTTAATAATAAAAAAATTATAAATATTTTGTTGTAATAATTTTTTTTTATATTTTTTATAAATTAAATTAAATATATTTTAATTTTTTTTTTTTTTTTAATATTTATATATTTTATACCAAGCCTGCGCATCCCCTTTTTATAAGGAAGTACATATGTATTTTAAAAAAGTTTTTTTTTTTTTTTGTAATATATTATATATTATATTATTTGCATCGCAAAATAATCATAGCATACTTTTCAGCGCATTTTTCTTTGCACATAATCTTCGACATTTTACAGCTTTGTTGAGGTTTAATAAAGTCAAAATTGTGCCACATTTTCTTTTATTTTTTCATGCGTTCACTTAATTTTTTTTAATCAACCATGATTTATGGTTAGATCATGATATGTGAACGCATAAACAACTCAATTGGAGCGCGCTGACAGCTCTGTCAGTTTTCATTCTTGCGTGTGTTTCAATTAACTTTTTGCCTGCACCGAAGACGCAGATATGAGAATGCAGTTGAGAATGCGTCGAGTTGGTGGCGGTGGTGCGGTTGGCGGTGGTGCCTGCCGGTGCTTGGCGGTGCTTGGCGGCTGCTTGTATTATAAGCAGCTTCTTCGCTTGTTTGAACATAAAAATGCGACGCTTAACATAAATTACGCGACGTGTCAGTTCTCCTGTGTGTTATGTTTGTGTTGGCAAGGCAAAGGGGCGGGCAGGGGGAGGGGGCGCATATGCAACGTGCTGCGGCAGGTGCAAGTCAAGTTAATTGTTAAGTGCTTGGCGCGTAGCTGTTGCTGCTGCTGCTGCTGCTGCTGCAGCTACGTCCGGGATTAGCAGGCACTGTGCTACGTCTTAAGCATCAAAGTTTTTGGACGTATCGCTTTTTATTTTATCTTATTTTTTCTTTTCTTGGTTTAATGGCAGGCACAAAGTTGCCTCAGCGCCTGCAACAGCTTCCGCAATTTATGTGGCAAGCTAGCTGGCAAACCCAAAGAGCCGAGCAAAGAAACTGTAAATTATAATTGCATATTTTCATATTTTACAATTGACGCCGTCAGACTTGCGGCTGCCACAGCCGCGTTGTCCTGCCACGTGTCCTGCCTTGCAGTTTAATGAGAAATTAAATGTCTGCACTGCTTATGCATGCACTTTTCTCACAACTTTTCAATGGTAAGCTAACTCTGGAAATTTCCACAATTTCCGTTTAACATTCAAAGGCCGAAGTTGAAGATGCCTTTTGGCCGCAGCTGTTCAAAATGCATTTGCATTTAGCGTTTGTCTCTCTCACTCTCTCTCTCTGTCTCTCTTCACTCTCGTGTTTTCAATGCATTGTGATGCTCTTAATGAAATTTCATTTAGGTTAAGTGCAGTCTAAAGGAAGATAACAGATATGGACGAATCTCTTTAAGATTAAAAAGTATGTCAATCATTGATCAGTTAGTGATTTGGTTAATCAATGAAACAGTAAGTCACTGTTTTAGTCCATCCATCATCCATTTATCCAAAAAGTTGCCCAGTTAGTCAGTTGCTTAGACAACCATTCAATTAGCCTTCAATAATGAACAATCAGCGTTTGAGTAGGTATTCAACAAGCTTATCAGTCAGTCAATCACTCAATCAGCCAAGCAGTCAATTTTAGGGTGACTCAGCTATCAACAATATATTTCAACGAAATCACCATAAAATTGGTTGATTGCTTGAAATCTATTTTATAATGATTTCGTCTCATCAATCATATATTTCAATCATCATTCGTATAAGTCAGTTCATAAATATTCGCTTTAACAAGCTTGTCAGTAAGTCAATCAACTGTTCAGTTAATCAGTTTAACATTTCAATCAATCAAATAATCAATCAGTGTGCGCATCACACATGATTAATCTTTCAATCAATCAGTCAATCGGCAAATCAGCTTAATCAATTCTTGTTAACTTATTATTTTACGTGATAATCATTCCTTCAATCAATCAATCAATCAGTCAATCAATCATTTCAAATTTTATCAACCATGTTAGGCCTCTTACTCCATTCTGCAAAGTCTCTTTCACTTATTTCCTAGTCTCACAGACTTCCGCTCAGCCATCTAAACTTCGTTAACAATTTTCCTACCTTAACATTTGTCTTGGCCAACAATTGAAAAAGTTTGCAGCCAGGCTAATGCACACACATTTTTATAAACATCTAATTTGAGGAAAAAAAAGTGTGTTCACAGTTGATACCAAAAAAAAAAAAAAGAAAACAGAGAAGCGATGAAGCTGGTAAAACTAAAACTATAAACCCCGAGGGTTAGCACCCAGCCAAACCGACCGAAGCTCAACTCGTGGGCAATAACAAGCTGCCAATTGCTGGACGATTGTTGCCTTTGGGCTGTAGGAAAATTATTTCACAGCTGAAGCAATTTTCATGAAATTAGTTTTTCTTTTCGATAGGATTTCTTTGGCATTTCCCATTTTCCCCCTGGCCAAATCTCATTTACCTGTTTGGCACGACCGAATGAAATCGGATATATGTATATGTATGTATGTATATGCATTAGCCGAAAAAGTCGAGTCGAGTCGAGTTAATTCAAATACAATGCGTCTGCGATTAATATTTTATAATTTTGCGCACGATTTTCAATTTCTGTCTGTTTTTAACAGGGCCAACAGCGCCCGGTGAAAGTTTTGCCAATTTTCTAGATTTTCCTTTGCTCAGCTGCTTTTGTGTCGTGTGCCGTATGCCGTGTGCCTTGCGGCTGCCAGACATGCATTTGAATTTTTCGTGCTGGCCAAGATTTTTGTGAAGCAAGTCAAAGGCTTTCCTATTCGGCCGGGCTGAAAAGCCTTTCAGTTCGCACACTTCATTCGAGTGCATTATGAATAATTAATTGCGGAACCGTTGCCGCCCAATGTCAATGCCATCATTAACTCAAGGGCTCCGGCAAATTCCCGAAAATCCGGCTCAGCTCGCTCTCAATTCAAGTTCTGTTTAACAAGCCATTTGGCTGTCTGCCCGTTGTCCTTGAAGCTGTCGGATTAAATTCCCATTTCTGGCTCGGCCCACTAATCCCGTCAAAAACTTTGCTGTTTGTAATTGTTAAATGCAATTGAATTTATAAGCGGCGCATAATTAAAATTACGCAAAAACTTTTTGCAACTATTGCACTTCCTGCTGCTTTGGCATCCTGCTGCCTTTCTCTTCTCCAGCGTCCTGTGCCATTGTCTTCCTTTGAGCTGGCCTCTAAGTGGGTTTCCGCTAACAGGATGAGCTGCGCTTAAAATATATTCAGCAGCAAATGCCATTGCAGCTGTGAGTTGTGAGTTCAGGGTGGAGAGTGGAGAGTCGTAAGTCGAGAGTGGAGATGCGAGAGCCTTGGCCAACACTTTGCTAGCGGTTAATGAGGCGTGTCTGGGCATTGGCGCAGCGCGTTGACAATGCTTGAAAAAATTCTAAGAGATTCTGTGTAGAAAATTCTGCTTACTCTGAAATTTTATAATTAGTTATGATATAAATTAAATGATTAAATAATCGGCTGCATGCAAAAAAAAATAAATAAATAAATAAATAAAATAAAAAATATAAAAAAAAAATAATAAAATGATTAAATGATAAGCTGTATGAGAAAAAATTAAATAAAAAAATTAATAATAATAATCAAATATAAATATATAATATCTATTAATATTATTATTATAAATAAAATATGCAATAATTCATGTGTAGAAAATTCAGCTTACTCTGAAGTTTTATGATTAGCTATGCTATAAATTAAATGATTAAATAATCGGCTGTATGCAAAAAAACAATAAAAATAAATAATATCTATTAATATTATTATTATAAATAAAATATGCAATATTAATCATGTTTTATTATTATAATTATTTAATATTTAATTTATTTATTTATTATTATTATTAAGCGTTCAGTATTGGTTTTCCTTGACCGTCTCCTGCTATACTTATTTCTCTTTAAATTGCACTAGAGGACGCTGAGCACGATTTCTCTTTCTGGTGCATAGAAGAATTCACTGACCTGGAAGTAACTATTAATTAGGTCAAAGTAAACGGAAAAAATGTGAGGAAAATTTGCAATTACCAGAAGATTTAAAATAGCTCTTGGTTTCGACGAAAAGGTTTAGCTATGCAAAAAAGTGGAGGTTGGCAGAAGGAGTATTGAACAGAAAGCCCGAAGGTCAATGCGAAATAGAACCCACTCCCAAGGTGGGAGGTAACCCCAGACAGACTAAGTGAGACAGTGAGAGAGAAAGAGAGAGAGAGAGAGAGACAGAGTGAGGAAGAGAAAGTGAGAGAGAGAAAAAAGAGAGGGAAATATTATTATTAAATTTCTACCTTAAGTTAAACAAAGTTTTTAGTTTTATTTATATAGATTAGTATTTATATAGATCTATTTTATTTTTTATTATATATATCATATTTTCAATTTTTTTTTTTTTTTATTTAGAGCTTAGAGTCTTGGAAAATCATATATGTATATGCCATTTAATAGAAGGAATCGAGTGCCTCAAGCATTGACGTTTTCTATGCAGCTCGCATCAGCGAATATCTTTTAAATAATTTACTTGTTTTTGCATTGTATCATTTGGCGTGTGCGAATTTGCTAATTCCTTTCAGAAAACTAGTGCGCTTTTCTTTGCCTCATGCATGCACACACATACGTACATACATACATAGACGCATACATCTATCTGGCTGCTAAGTATAATGCGGCTGCTTATCTGCTGGCTAAATATGCAGCTGCTCAAACTAAAAACCTCGAGAACAACAAACAACAACAATTCCCATAAAGAGACACAAACCATTTGGCATTTTCATCAAGAAGATAGAAACACACACACACACACACACACACACACATGCGACTCATTTGACTGTCGCCAGCTGTAATGGGAATGCATGAAATGCTTCTGCCGGAAAATTTTAGCTGCTCAGTTGTAAACACACAGAAAACATCAAAGATCCAGCGAGAGCTGCAGCTACAGCTGAAGTTGGCAAAAACGTTTTTGTTTTTTAGCCAAGTTCTAACGGAAATGATAATGATGATGAAAAGCTGACGCACAATTTGTAAGCAAACAATAAAACATTTCAGCTAAATTAGTTTTTGGCAATTGCATTAACTAATGCAGCTCTCTCTCTCTTATTTTTTTTACGAGTATTTCCTATAGAGCTGCGTGCATAAATAAGAAATTTAAATTGATATTAAAATGACATTTAATTAAGATTAAAAATTTATGCAACCAAAAAGTGCTCAACAATTGGTAAAATACAACAACAACAACAGAAAGTATTCAATATAAAGCCAAAAGTGTTTTAAATGCATTTTTGGTTGCGAATATTTTTTGTAAATATTTTCGCCACGCCCCCAACTGCTGCGCCCTCGCCTGGCCGGGTCTGGGTACGGGGCCGGGGCTTAAAGCTTACCGAAGCCCGGCTCGGCTAAAACGAGCAACATTGTATTGCCAAATCGGGGCCAGGATGTGGGCGCGGGCCAGAGCCAACGGCCGACGGCCGACGAATGAGACGACGAGCAGCACCGCCCGCCCCGCCGGCCCTGCCCCTTCAACCTATATACCAGAACCATGTAGGCGACATGGCAGCCCGTCGTTGGTTGGCTGCCCGTCTAAATGGAGCCTATGTAAACGACGCACGCATCCGTCGTGCGCTGCTTGTGCGTGTGTGTGTGCGTGTGTCTTTGTGTATGTAGGTGACATGTACCACAACAACAAGAGTCATGGCAATGGCCAAAGGTAGCGGAGTAAAAGCCAAATCTGTAGGGAGCCCACTGCAGGGGAAGTTTACGTCAAACATGTTGCAAGAGGAGGAGTTTGGCACTGGCCCAAGCTGCCAACCCGGTTTGAGCTCAATGCAATTCAAATTTGCTGTCAGGAATTTAGTTTATTAGGTTAAATGATAAATATTCATAAATTATATATTCATATAAAATATTATTTGAATATAAATTTAACTATGTTTTTATAGCATTTAACAGTCTTTAATGCTTTAAATAAAATCAATATTAAAAGTTTAAGCTTTTTAAGCAGAATGAAACAGTTATTATAATGCATGGGAAAATGCAAAGAGTTACAGATAAACATACATTATTTTTAATATATGCATATATATTTTTAATTTTTATTTGAAAGACATATTTAACTACAACAAAAATATTTAATCATGCATAGCATAAAGATGACCTAAAAATATTAAACTAACCTGTAGAAACTTTCTCTTTATCTTCACAAAATGTTCAAGATATAAAACACACTTAAAAACTTTAAAATATTTATATTTTGAGATTAAATTTTGATTTTATATGATATAGCTTCTATGTTATAAGGATACATATTTTTATTTTATTTTATTTTATTT
>NW_022045886.1:500554-515446 GCF_001654015.2 Drosophila navojoa
GCATTCAGACACTATTCCGCCCTCGGATAATAAAGATGGAAAAAGAAGAGGAATCGCCGACCTGCCCCAAAAAATGCGTGCAACATAAATGGAATTGAAGACAACGCCTGGCAATTAAAACGAGCACGCACACAACGAGTAATACGCACATTTCATTCGTTGCCCGATCGGCCAGCTATACATACACACACATATATGCATATGTATAAATGCACACGTGTAAATATGTAGCTGCATATATAAATTAACTGAAGTCTTGTAGGTGGAGTTCCCGACTTATGTAAGAATTTATTTTTTGTTGTATGCCGCTGCGAATGTTTTGTCCTTATTTCTTTGCACCGATGGCGGGGCAATGTGTGAGCGAGATGGCTAGCGTTGCGAACACGAACATGTTCGATGTGCCGAACAGCGCTCTCGGTTGCATACTGCAGGGCGCCAAAAAAGTTAACCGTGGCCAAGTCTGAGTCGAGTGCACTGCTGTTGTAAACAGAGCGCTCAAGAGTTTACAGAGAGCGAGAGAGAGCGACAGCGAGAGAGAGTGTGACTACAGAATGCCGGCCACGTGACACTGTTGCATTTCCCGTTGATTTTGTGTGTGTGTGTGCATGTGTGTGTGTGCTCTGGCTGATAAGCAGCAACGAAGCTATTAATCAAAACAAAATCAAAAGATGGCGCGCCTTTGTGTGCGTGTGTTGAGTGGCGTGAGAGAAACACGTGCCGTCCACTTAACAGCAGCGCCTTAACAGCGCACTGTTAACGTCGCCCAGTTGGCAACAAGCCGGGTGACCGCTGCTGCTATTGCTCCCATTGCTTCTATTTGCCTTTATATCTAATTATAGACCGGGACCCTGTAAATACGTGGAGCTTAGGTGTAATCATCAGCGCCCACCCGTGGCCCATTTGCATTTGAATTAATGAAAAGCGACACGGAGAGACATCGAGTATTGATTGCTAAAATGCTCCTTTAACCTTGAGAGTGGCACGTGTACTTAGTACTTGTGCATTGAGTAATTCAGTGCGGCAAACGCATTAAATCAATTGATTCAACTCAAGTCCCTAGGCTGCTGCTCCTGCTGCTCCTGCTACTCCTGCTACTCCTGCTGCTGCTGTGTTGCATTGTTGCTAAGCCGTTAAGCGACTGCTTCCTTTTGCCTGTTTGCCCAACACTTTTGCCACGCGCGCACGCAGCAATCGAAGACGTGCCACAGCTTTATATACATATATTTCTCTATATTTATATATCTATATATATATGTATTAGCACATAAAAATGTCCTTGTACTTTTATATAATAAACGATTCAATGCCGAAGCCGGCAGCAAACAGCCCGCCAGCCGCCTTAACAGAGCTCTGTTAATTACAGCACTGATAAGAGCCGGCATATTGCAAGGCGCCAGAGAGCGCAAACCACACAGAAAGAAAGAGAGAGAGAGAGCAAGCCTTACTGTTGCTGCTGCTGCTGCTGCTGCTGCTATGTAAAGTGCAACTGTAAAGTGCCCTGTAGTTGCGTGGCACTAAGCCAACACCAACGCCAGTGGCCGACATACATGTCTGTCTCTATGTATGCATGTACATATATATGTATGTGCGTATGTGGGCCAGAATGCGGGGCGCCGTTGTACGAACAACTTGCAACACGGCCGAGTGCCGACTGCGTTGCGCTGCGCTGCTCGGCGCTGTTGAGCTCTGCTGCTGTCGTCGTTGGTTTGCACAACGACAACTACAGCTACAACTACAACACATTTAGTTTGCTGGCTGCAGCTACACAACCCTTGATCAAGGCTCAACTTCGTGTTGAGCTCGTCTGCCATTATGTACATGCGACAACACACATGTAGATGTGCCCTGTTACCTATGTGTTGTTCGGTGCTGCCTGCTGCTGCTGCGGCTGCTACGACTGCTGCTGCAACAATCGCAGTTTGCACAAATGCCAACATTTAGTTGAACGCGGCTGTTCCTTCAGGAAGGACGCGCAGCAGTTGCCATACAGCCAAAGAAGTCAACCAAACATTTAGACAGCCAATTACTTGGCTTTCAGTGTGTCTTAACTTTTAAATCAAACTATTTTTTTTCTATTTTTTTTCGCTGTAACTGTTAGCCAAGTTAGCCAAGTGTTGTAATCAGAACTCAAGTAATTAGGCAACAGCTAACCACAGCTGAGACGTTAACAGAAGCCGGCGCTGTAAACTTTACAGCGCTCGTTACATAAATGCTACAGGCAGCGACTGCTCTAAGCACTTGAATTGACTCGTTAACTTAAGAAAGGCCCGCCAGCAGCATCTTGGTGGGACGGTCTAATTGGCTAATTGGCAACGCTAATAAAGCGTTGCATGCCACATTGCGCGGCAAGCGAATGCCATGCATCAAATCGCAGTTTGAGATACGCGAAAACGAAAGACAATTTGTCTCTCTGGCCCGATTTACTACTTTGACTTTAAGCTGTTCTTGCCTCTATTTTTTTTTCGTCTTGCTGCGCTATTGTGTGTAATTTTATTAGACTTTCGTGCTCATTACTTGAAAAGAAACTCTACTAACATCAAAAGCGAGTACCAAGTGGCTGAACTAGTTGTTGCTTCGTCGCAAAAAAAAAAAGAAAAAAACGAACAAGAACAAAGTGCATTCTATTTGATTATTAAAGTCAACAAGTTGCTGCAAAGTCTCATAGACAACAAACCAGGTGAGTCTCATATGACAAAGCAGCAGCAGCAGCAGCTGTTGCTCTTGCTGTTCTTTTACCTGTTCTTATCCTATTATTACATGCTGTGGCATTATGCTTAAGTGTTGATTATGCTTAGGATATTATCTGGTTTCTAAAGTGCTTGTGCTGTGGGAAAATGTTAAAAGGTGGAGCAAAATGTGCTTTGATTGAAAGCTAAATGAAGCTTGATTGTCAGTTGAGAAAGGCGTGTTATTAAACTTCATATCCATTTAATGATATTGTTAGAGCTGTCTTAAATTATAGTGAAACTAAATTATAATTGTGCTCTTGACTCATTGCAAATATTCATAATTAAATGTTGAACGTTTTAGAAATATTTATCGAGTTTTTATTTATTTAATTATTTTTTTTGCTTTGTAGTGATTATTTAAAATTTTAAGCTGAGTTATAGATTAAATTGCGAGTTTAACTAAACAGAAAGTTTTTAGTAAATAATATTTAAGGCTTACAAAATTTTAAAGAATTTTAAAGAATTTGTATTTAAGTGAAGATAGATCATTTTGAAAATGCCGAAGATTTTGTTTTAATTTTTTTTAAATTATTGATTAAACATTTTTGTAGGAAAAATATATTATATTTTTTCTTATATTTTTTTTTATTATTATTATTTTTTTATTATTATTATTTTTTTATTATTATTATTATTTTTTTATAACAGAAACAGATCGTAATATCATTTCATATTTGCCCATGTATTATATATATATATATAATAGATTATAATACATTGGCAAATATGAAATGATATAATGACATAATAAAATAAATGTTATTTAATTATTTCATTTATTTTTGTAGTCAAAGGATATCTAGCATTATCTACGCTTTATTTTGTATATTTTTTAATTTTCTAAGCTTAACATTTTAAATTATAAGCTTAAAAAAAAAATTAAAATTAAATACCTGCAATAAATATAGATTTGTCTTTTAAATATATTAAGTTAAACATTTTAAGTAAGGCTTACTACAGTTAAAAATACAATAAAATAAATTATAGTTAAAGTAATTTAGAGCCAATTTATAATTTAGATGAATGCGCTCTGATATGTAAATATAAACATAAATAAATATTAAATATTTGCAATAAATTGCACAAGATTGTGTCGCCCTTGGTTATCTTATTTATGTATAAATCATAGAGCAAATAAAATATTACAAAAATAATAAAGCTGTTAGCAGACAAACTAAAACTGAATAGCGTGTGCACAAATATTGTTGGTTATTTTACAAATATGTATATCTATATACATATATGAAATACGCAAAGTGTGTGCAATTAGTTTGCAACGTGGTTAAATAATCCAAACATTATTACAAGCGGTTCCCCTTTGTAAAGCTGCTGAAACTTTACAATCTGACGCCTTGGTTTGTTTACATGAATTCCAAATGCCTCAGTTGCAAAAGCAACAACAACAACAAGAATAACAATGAGTAGATTGTAAAAAAATTTTCCATATTTACACAAGACAATTTACACACTTGCCTATCGGAATGGCACAGGCAGCAGCAGACGCCGAGGCGTGGCAGAGGCAGGTAAGGGGAGAGGAGAGAGGCAGGAGAGCTTGGTAGAGCTGTCTGACTGCCTCAGTGAGTGAATGAGTGAATGAGTCGAGGTTATTTTGTAAATTGTGTGTAAGCCGAACTGCTGCCTGCTGAACATGCAAAAGTCCAACAAGTTAGCTAACGTGTGTGTGTGTGTGTGTGTGTGGCATGTGGCATGAATGAATATGTGGCAAGTGGAAAAACGGGCAGCCAGGCTAAGGACAAGTGTCGGCAGCAAAGGCAATTGTTATTTTACTCAACTGCGGTTGCTATCTAGGTGTGTGTGTGTGTCGCAACAACAACAACAACAACTGCAGACGGAAGTAATTCGATTTTGTTGGCATGTTGATGATGAGCCTATGACATTCTTGTGCCATCCACGGACGGCCAGTCAAATAAACAGTCAAACAAACAAACTGTCTGCCACACACACATTCACAATTGTCACAGCTGTCAGAGTGTGGCTGGCTAAAAGGGCTTATGGGGCATGCAACAAGGCCGAGATGAGATCTGATTTCGGTGCACATTAATAACACACATTGCACACAGCACAATTAATACAATTATTTATGTACTTCCCGTGCCGAGAGCCAAAAGTTGACTGCAAAATGCATGGACTAAAATTTCGTATTATTATTAGAATTGTAATAATTTATTTACAACATTAAATGAAATTAATTGTAATTGGGCGACAAATTGTTGAACATTTTGCCTACTAAATTACATTAATTACACATTTTTATGAGCTCGAGTTGTTGTTGCTGTTGTTGTTCTTGAAATGCATTTAGAAGTGCATTCAGCTGCTGATCATTGCATTATTTATGGCATTAATTGCTGTCGGCTGAGTCTGAATTAGTTGGCTTTCACCATACAAATTTGTTTCTAATTTATGAAAAAGAAATACATATTTATATTTATAAATGCATAAATTACACTTTAATTTGGTGTGCCTAAATTTTAACTTGATTTATATTAATTTTTCGAAGACTATAAATTTGTGCATTATTGAGGTAAATCATAAATATAAATATTACGTCATCTCTTCAAAACCCTTAGCTAAATTAATATGTAAGAATGCTCAACTAGAACATACCCATTTTCAATGGGCACAAAAAATACAAAAAAAAATTTTATAGCATTTTCGCACTTTTGTTTGACAAAAAATTTTGTTTTATCAGAGATCAAATGAATTATTTCCATACCCTAAGAAATAATTCATTTGATTATTTCCATGCCCTAAGAAATAATTCATTTGATCTCTGATAAAACAAAATTATTTGTCAAACATAAGTGTGAAAATGCTATAAAATAATATTTTGTAGTAAAAATATATATATATATATTTGCTATAATAAAAATATTTTATAGTAAAAATTGATGTTTTATAATTTTTTTTTAATTTTTTGCTCTTAATTAAAAAAAAAAAAAAATCAGAAAATATATTTTGAAAAATATATACAATACATTTTGCTCAAATTTCTAACCAATTGGTTGTGTGATTGCCGGCAAAGATCAGTTCAATCTCTTACAATTTAAATGATTGCAAATATATAAACATATATCTAAAATTGTACTTTATTTAATTAGCAAGTTGTTTTTTTTTTTTATTAGTTAGGAAATTTGCAGGACTTTATAAAAAACATTTTTTGCAAGAACTAGAAGCAATATATTCTGAGATATTGGCAACTAAACTAGATTAGAAAAGCGATATGTATGAAGAAAGCTAGTCTGTTTTCTTATCGAATTCACTGCACTAAGAGCTTTAAAAATAAAAGTGGACTTGGTAAAAAAAGTAAAAAATATATATATAAAAAAATAAAACGAAGTCCACTCAATTGGCCACTGCAAAAACAATTAGCTAAGCATTTTGTCAAACTTCAGCTTAACTCCAACTGCAACCTCAACACAAATGTAACACCAAAATTTCTAGCATACAACTCTACGCACTGAAAACTAATTATGAGAAGCAACCGCAAATTGTTAAATGAATTGCAAGACGAAAATGTTCGAAAATGTGCCAAAAATTGGGCATTTTACATGCGGTCCATCCACGTCGACAGCTTGCCAATTAGACTGGACAAAAATGTGTCCAAGTCTGCCTAATTGCTTCAGTTTAAAAATGCATGACAAGTACTTTCAGGTCAAGGCGCTTAAAAATGCTCAAAGTAATAAAATCTAACTCGAGGAAACATTGCCTCAAATGTGTCTTTTGATTATCCAACTGGACGTGTGAGTGTGTGTGTGTGTGTGTGTGTGATATTTTTATTAGGCCTGCGGTAAATGGTTTTTTGCCAACGATGAACAACTGAACATCAATATTTAATTTCATTACAAACCACAAAATGCCAAAAGAGCATCAACAATGACAAAAACGTAATAAATAATTCCCATCAAATATCTTTCAATATGGAGATGTTCATTTGAATATGCCTTTGAGGCGGTTCAAATTGAAGTCCATTAAGGTTAGCCTGAAGGACAGCTCTCTCACTCACACCATCTCGCTCTCTCTCTCTCTGTCTCTCTGTCTGTTTGCTGTTTACACCTAGCTGTAAACCAAGTTGAAAACAATTTGTTGTTCATATATCTGGCTTTAAGCTGCAGCCCAGAGCTGAGGCACGCCCAGTCGCCCACACACACACCCACACTCTATGCGAACTGCAGCTGCCGGCTGCATGTCCTTGTTATCCTGCCTGGCTGCCCTTCAGCTGGACGCTTGAGTGTCTGCTTAAAATGATAACGTTGAGTGTCCCACACAGAAGACAAATGTGTGCCATTCAGGCGTGAAAATATTCCACTATAAATACACATAAAGCGTTAAATCACACTTTAAGCTGTGTGTAATACTCTCACTCCTTCTCACTCTCACTCTCACATACACACTCTCTCTCTCTCTCTCTCTCTCTCTGTCTGTCTCTCTCCATCGAACTGTGAGCATTTCTTTATTTATAGATTTCTCGCAGCTGTAAAAGAGAAAAGTTGGCTGCTAACCAGACGCTAAATAGCGCGAAAATCTAATTATGAATAGCTTAAGGTCCAAGCCAAGTTTTTTCTAATAGAAAGAAGATATTTGCCGTCACAAAAAATTAAAGCTTTAAGCGACTAAAATCAATGAGAACTAAAGCTGGGCAGAGTTTTTATTAGAAAAATTGTGGAACTGCTAAGATTAATGATGTCCTGGAAAGTCGAACTTTTCATGTTTTGTTTATAAATCATTTGGCAGCATTTAAACTATATTTTGCCCTTCATAAAAACAATTTTTTAAGTATTTAGGACATAAAGACTTTGTCTGAAGAGCAGTAGACTTCAAAAAGCTGCTGAGATGTATATATATTTTAATGGAAAGAGTAAGATTTATATAGTTATTTCCTTTTCACTTCTACAATAATCCGCAATAATTGAAAATATATGTTTTTTTTTGAAAATTAAAAATAATATATTCAATACCTTTTCTTACTTTTCTCTAAGCCAAACAAATGTTATTTTTTAAATTAAATTTTCAAATTTTAATTAAGATATATTCTACTCGAGTACTTCCAGCTTAAGCATTTTTTCCCACAATTTGTATTCAATATTACAAATTCTAACATTCATTCCAATTCAGGTTTGCTTTAAGTATTTGGCCAATCAACGCAGGGTATCTTGAGCTGATTCAATTCCCACAAAATATGCAAAATAAATGCTGAAAAATTAGCCTAGTTTAAACTTTTATATGACAACACTCAGATACTCTATACAAAGTTTCACAAGCACTGAAATTCTCTAGACAAAGTTTACATATAGAGTATTTTTGTATTTTGTCAGCGAAAAACAATTTAGATAATATATATATCAAAGCATAAATCCAGTCAAAATACCCAATTGGATTATCTCATCTCTTACATTTTATAAACTGAATTTGGGAATAGCTTTATTTACTTTGGACAAACAAACGAAAAGTGAACTCTTTATGCTAACAGCCCGTGCTTTCTATACTGGGCACCCTCTATCTGTCTGTCTCGGGATGTTGCCGAAAATTGGCAAGCAGCGCAGACAGACATGCTCCCCCCCTCACACGCCCTTGCCTTCTCGTGCTGCTGTCTGGCTCCTCGTTGTCGGCAGTCGGCAACAAAAAAGGGGGAAAAAAATGTCAGTAAATGGCAGTAAATGTAAAACGAGCTGCAAAAACCGAACCGAGCAGCGGCGACCCAATTTTCCTTAGCTGTGAAATCGCAGCTTTCATTAACCGCAGCATCAGACGATTGGGGCGCAGTCTGGTGTGTGGGTTCGCCGTCGAGGTGGGGAGCGGAGCGGGCAACTGTCGCGTCTGTCAGCGACTGTGTGGCTAAAACTGCAACAAAAACAAGCGCATTTCCAGCTGCCTGATGGAGGTGTGGCAGAGGTGGGAGCTGCACAGGCTGCACAGCCCTTGCGGCCCTCGAATCCCCTGCGGTGCAGCCCGTGGGCGAGCTCACATGGGCGCCAACATTGTTTTGGCTGCTCAAATTGTGATAAAATATATATGTGTATATATTTAAAGATATATAGTATATATGCTTGAAAAATGGAAATGTGGAAAGTGTTTTGCGCTACGGGACTGACTGACTGCCTGATTGACCGACTTTTTTATTGATGAAATGAAGGCTGGCAGGCTTTATGGAAGAAATTGTCGCTTCTGTTGGAGGGAAGTTAAGGAATAACTTTGCATTCCATGTAAATAATTTACATGAGCCTTACACAGTTTACATATTTTACATGCTGACTTAAGCACATTAAAGCTTGAATTTAATAATATGCTTTCTAAAGCTTGATGCTCGTTAAAGCGTATATCACTATCTAAAAAGTTTTCATCAGATACGAGTTCTAAGAGCTTTAGGACAAATATCCTTTAATCAGCTTTAAGCTTTAATTAAATTAAATTTATAAATAATTTAAATAAATGCAAATTTTAAGCTCTATTTAAATTAAATTTATAAATAATTTAAATAAATACAAATTCATAAATACAAATATTGAGAAAATTGTTTTCTATTTTAAATATATGTATATGCATCGAATATACTTCAAAGAGCATTAAGAATATGTAAAACTTTACAGTAGAGAATGTTCTGTAATTCTCAATAAATACAATGACTTCAAGCTCACATTACCTAGACAAAGCTTCAAGCTCACTCCGGCCTAGCAGTAAATTCGTTTTTAATAGACTTCAGAAATTTGCC
The DNA here is from genome assembly GCF_001654015.2 of Drosophila navojoa. The sequence goes on from NW_022045886.1 coordinate 510,011, forward strand.
TACCAACTGCCTAGTGCTCGAAAACCCTTATATTACATGCCTGAACTTGAAGCTCATTAAAGCTGCGCAGCATAAATAGCGAGCAGCTCGACGGAGAATTCTGCACAAATGGTTAAAGTTGAATGAAAATTCGCACTGAAATCAAGCAAAGCAAAATTATACTCTTGTGTAATGCCCAAAGCAATGCGAAAGCTCACCTTTGAGTAAACTTTTGATCAGCGTTCAGTTGCAAGGTATTTCCCATTTGTCTTCATTTTTTTCTTTTCTTTTCGTTTTTGTTCGCCTGACAGTGAATACGGAAATTAGATTGTCATCGTTGGCTCCTGGCTGGCCTATGGGTCCGCTCTCAAGTGTTTGTGTCATTTGCAATTAATTGGCTTTCGGCCAGGGGGTTTTCCGCTGTCCGATTTTGGCATTTCAATTAGGATCTGGCAAAAGGCAAACGGTCACAAAATATTGCAATAATTTGCCCGAATATCGAAACCATTTGCAGCGCCTAAAAGCCGACTGCATTTTTAATTAGTCAAAGCTAATGCAATTATGCCGCACAGATATCTAAGCACGTTCGGCTTATCGTTATCGAACTTTTAAGCAGCCAAGCAAAAATGTTGCCTTTTTACTTTTGATGCTGCTGTGAGTGAGCAAGCAGTTGGGCAGAAGGTGGAACTATGCATATCCTTACGGTCATTTATCCTGTGACTGCTTGTGTAACCCGTTGGCAGGAGGCGACTGCTGCTGCTGCTGCTACGCCTGCTGCTCCTGCTGCTGGCATATATGCTAATGCCAGGCAACTGTTACTAGAACTACAGCGACTACGACTACGACTGCGACTCTTTCTAGCCCAAAAACAAACTCTCGAAATATGTATGCCAAATGCGATTTACATATAACGTTCTGTTTGCCGAACCATTTTGTGTGCTGGGGTATAGCCCGTTTTTTGGTATGCCTTTTAGTACGACTCTTGACGTTGCTTTGAGCCGAGACGACTATGCACTTTGTGCCACACAATCAGGTATGTTTGCCTCAAACCCACCTCAGTGGGCCCCAGTTGGCCCCAGTTGGCCAAAGGACATGTCACCCGGCCTATGCTGATTTACATGAAAATTAGCTGGCACATTTGATCCATTGTTGTGCACATGTCATTAAAATGCTAAAATCTTACATGCATGCGTATGCATTCAAATGATTGCACGAAATTTATGCTAATTTATGTATGCACATATAGCCACGCTCAATTGCCAATCACAATAACTTTCAATTGAAAGCGTGAACGAAATTCATTTCGATCGCAAATAAATTGGAAATGAGTGAAAGTCGCATGCCAAACTCGCTTGTCATAAAGTCTGGCAAATAGATATGCGTGTGTGTGTGTGTGTGTGTGTCTGCATCTGTTTTGTTTTTGCAGCAGCTAAAAGGCATTGCCGGCATAAGTTTGTGTGGCACAAGAATTTTTCCTTTTCCAACCAAGTTGCACGATAAATCTCGACCGAAAGTTCTGCTTGACTAGCGGGCTGAGAGTTGAGGGGGTTGTGTATGGCCCGTAGGGGCGGCTTGCCTATCCGACAGATTGTGTAAAATATGCACCACTGCCTTGGTGGGGCACAGGGCACACAACAGCCACCAACAGTCAGCAAAGGCGGGCAACGGCCACCAAAGCACTTGAAGCTGACACAAAGCGCATTATGGTTATCAACATGATTATGAGGAGGAGAAGAAAGAGTTAGAAAGAGAGAGAGAGAGTAAGTCAGCTGGCACAGTGGCCAAGAAACATAGCAAACACTCAAAAAACTAAATTACATTTGGAAATTGGCCAACACTCTTAACTCTTAGCTCGAACCATCATCGACTAATCATTTTAATGGCAAACGAATGGCACTAAATGAAAAAATATGAATATCAACATTTAGTTGTTGCAAATGCGAGGGCAGCCTAAAGAGTTAAGGGCAGTAGCGCTACTAAAGTCTTAAATGAGTTCTGTGGAGTTTAAAGTTTCTCTGTCCCATGGATTTTGAAAAGAAAGTGGGAATATGTAGTGGAAAAAAATATATCTATATTTTATTTCAGGGACCCCAAATAAGAGTTATGAATTAAAAAACTGAATAGAAGGGAAGACACATTTAAGCTATTTTTTAAAGCGAAAATTAAAGAAAAAGGATAAACTTTATTTTGTGTAATTTTTTATTAAATTTTTCAAAAAATAATTCTTATTTTAAAATTTTTTTATAAAAATTATAATCTTTACGGACCTGTTTTATTTAATAATTCTACTAAAATGGCTGTTTGAATTATTTATAATATTTATTTATTTAAATTTAAAGCTTGAAGCAGATCGAACTAAATTTTGATTCCTGATTTCAATCAATTTTTTTTTTTTAATTTTCTTGCTTGTTGAGTTGTTGCATTCTATAACTTTTTAGACTGCCCTCGTAAAGCGAAAAATTGAAACGTATGAATACGCTCATAAAACTAATTACAAATAATGGCTGCAAGAAAAAAAAAAAGAAATGCAAAATCATGTAACACAAAAACATTTATACATAGAGAGAGATAGATAGATATAGGGCCATTACATACATATCTCTTACCATACATATATAGATCCAATAAATCAAACTGACTAACAGCTTGAACGAATGGGCAAAGCCCTTCGGTTGCGTAGGTCCAAAGGGACGAGAGGTTAGCGAGGTTTGTGTGCTGCCGAGTTTACAGTTACATTTATTGGTATTTGCTGGCAAACAGGATGATGGCCCAGCAATGGAATTCGATTTCCAGCTACTTTCTATGCCAAAAACGAAGTTTTCGACCAACAACCTACTTACTGCAACTACGGACAAGGGACATGTGGAGGAATGTGTGAGGAGGGAAGAGCAATAAGAGTTGCCAGGTCCATAAACACGTGATAAAAGCTTTGCTGGCAATTTTAACTTTGAAGACGAGTGTAACAAGCAGCTAAACAGCATTACAGTGCAACCCAAACTTCAACAACAACAACAAAGTTGTTGCAACACAATGGCCGCGACACATTGAGCGCCAGCGCGGCACCAAAGCCAGTCGGCAATGCCAATGCCAAGGCAGATGGCCGGTCTAGAGAGGCAGACGGTCAGAAATGTAAGTTTAAAGAGAGCAGCAGAGAGAGAGAGAGAAAGGGAGAAAAAGAGAGAGAGGAAGAGAGAGATAGTGAGTGAGTGAGTGAGCAAGGGAAAGACAAAGAGAGAGAGACATTAAGTCATACCAGACTGATTGCCAATGTCAAAGACAGTCAGTCAGTCAGTCTATCAGTCTGTCAATCCCTCAGTCAATCAGTCAGTCATTCAGCTAGTCATAGACTCTTTGTCTGTCTGCCTGCCAGCATTGTGCCATCTACTTACGAGCTTCGCTGGCGCTGAGTGTTGTTCAACCGTCTGAATGTGTCAAGGGTCATTTTAAACTTTCTGGCTTTTAAGCTGCTCGCGTTTCAGCTGCTCACTCTTTTTTTTGTTCAGCCTGGCAAGCGTATTGGCTCTTTGTCATCGAATGTGTAATGCATTGAGACAGCTCTGAGTATGCAGAAATCAATAGAGAAGTCATTAAAGAGATGGCACACTCTTTGCTGGGCAATTTATATTCTGATTATATTCGTTTATTGCCAAATTATTGAAATGCTGTTTCTTCATCTTATTGCTGCCAGACTAAGCGAAATCAGATTATAGAGTATACAGAGTCATTATGGGTTTTCAATCAATTTTAAGGCTTAATATATTCAGAGGCATTCAGTAGTAGAGTTTACTTAATGTTAATGTTAAGGATGCCGTGAAGGTTTCATATATTCTATATTATTAAAACTTTGATCAACATTTTGTATACGTCTTAAAATAAAATACAATCGAAATCTGCTCGGCTCAGTAAATTTATGTTTTTATTTATTTGTATTTTATTTTTATTTTTATTTAATTTAAAAAAAAAATTTTTTTTATAATTTTTTAATAATTTTTTTTTAATTTTTAATTTTATTTTATTTTTTTAATTTTAATAAATGATTGCCATAGATTATTTATCAGGTAAGCAAATCCAATGTCTCTAGGAAATAGCAAATTTTTCTTTTAGGCTAAAAATAGATCTTCATTGAGAAATAAAATAATATAGGAGAATATATAGTATTTTTTTTATAGGAATAAGCAAAGAATGCAGCTCGAAAATGGCCAAAAATAGCTAAAAAATATATAAAAGGCATTTTATTTATTTTCTTAGAAATTATTAATCTTCTTATGAAAACTTTATTGTCATTAGCGAATACAACCGATATGTGTTCCACTGTGATGCACTATATGCTACTTATCTTTAGATATATAGGAATGTATTGGATTTCCTTAAAGATTTCTTCTAATTGTATAGTAAAGCTTATATATAGCTCTGGAGTATTCATTCTATTTTCTATGGTATTGCAGCTTCGGCTTTCTCAAGCGAATGCTGCACTCTGGCCTTTTATAACTTCTTTTCTTTTTATTTGCTTTTCCGCTTTTATATGCAGCTGCAGCTCTTGGGCTTTTATAGATTTCGGCCTTAAAGTAAGCAACACTGCCAATGGCAAGTAATTGGCTGCAGTTCAGCTACGCATGTATATGTGTAAGTGTTTATATATGTTTGTATATTGATATACATTTGAGCTATCACAGCTGGCCACAAATTCCAGTCAGATTACTTAAATATGCCACTTAACATGGCTGTGCCGAGATGGCTTTGGCTCATCAACAGGGCGCTCAGCGCTTGGACTGAAGCATTTCAATTTATTTAATTTGATATTTGTTTTTGCAAGTGCAGCTGCGAATGGCTGTTGCAAAGATGCATGCTGCACACTCACACACACACACACCCATTACCAATGCCCAAGCGCATTGATTTGAATATGTCAGCAATTTGTGCAGTTTTGTGCTCGACTGCGCCTCGACTGCTCCAGCTCCTGCTCCTGCTCCTGCTCCTACTGCTTATGCAGCCTCGGCTTCTGCTTTAGCTTCAGTTTCAGCTTCTGTTACTACTACTGCTGCTGCTTCTGCTCTATATCGTCCTCCATATGCTGTTCCTGTTGCCGCCGGGCGACGCTGCGCAATGCTATGTAAACCAAACCAAACAATTTAAAATCATGGCGTGCATTTGGCTTCAATTCAATTTCAACTGAAATGAGCGGCATGCCCTGCCAGCGGATGAGCGCCGCAGGGGCGTGACATTCTATATACATAGGTAGTACCCGAGGTACAGCCGCACACACTTTATTAAATTGCAATTTTCACTTACGTTGTAAACTATTAAATTACAAAAGAAAAAGAGAGCCTTAGTTTCAACTAAATGTAAAAAGAAATGAAATGAAACTGGTGTTAACTTAAATTCAAATAAATAGCTAGTCTCTAGTCAAGTTTATTTAGAAGTGAATTCTAAAGACGTGGAATAGAACTCACATTTTTT